>JAYESA010000013.1:89806536-90351536 GCA_036927795.1 Iris macrosiphon | reverse complement strand
AATTTTGAGATTGGCACATGTTGTATTTGTCAATTGGTCAACTAGACCAAATTGATATGTGTTTGATTGTTTGTGGCTAGTGTCATATCCATAATTCGATACGTGTAGGCTGTTTCCCAATAATTTGGAGATACAAATTGATTTGGAGGTTTTTTCTCTGACACGGGGCTTTGTGCATATCACATTTTGACACGAACACGTAGATGTGTATTTGACTCTTCATATTGTTCATAATTATGGTTTTAGACTTGCTCGTGTCCTCCGTAATGTGTTTGGTTGTATGGTGGAGTCGTATCGCAAGCGTATCATAGAATGAGTATGATACGGGTGCGGTGCACTCCACGTGTTTGCTTTATTGCCTTTAATTCAATGTGTGCTTGTGTAATATACTATGTATGATATATAAATCTATGTATATGTGTATGTATCTATAGTATATGATATAGATGTGTATATAGTTATGTGTATATATAATATATCTATTGCATATGTATTTATATGTATATAGAAATATATACCTATATCTATATGTATATGTATGTTCGAAAAATTATATATATATGTATATATGTATGAGAGGGTATACCTATATGTGTATGTGCTTATATATATATACATGTATGTTTATATAAATATATATATATATGTATGTATTAGTTAGAGTGTATATATATATATATATATATATATATATATATATATATCTATATCTATGTGTGTATGGTTATATATATATATATATATATATATATATATATAGAGGATAAGGGAGGTGAGATGGCATCTCACTCTCAAAACAAGGGTGGCGGTGACGTGGCACAATTCCAACCACATATTTCATAATTGGCAAATTGCACTTAACCCCCTCCCCTTGTTTGTGTGGTTGAGATTGTGCCACATCACCGCCACCCTTGTTTTGAGAGTGAGGTGCCACCTCACCTCCCTTATTCTCTCTCTCTCTCTCTATATATATATATATATGTATATGTATATGTATATATATATATGAGGGAGTATAGTTATATATGTATTGATGAGAGTGTATACATCTATATGTATTGATATATCTATATGTATATATATATGAGTTATATATATATATATATATATATATATATATATATATATATATATATATAGGTGTATATGTTATCTACGTATATATGTGAATCTATGTGTATGAGTGTTTATATATATACATATATGTGTATGGGTGGTGGTATATATGTACATATATGCCTAGATGAGCGGATTGATACCTATATAGATTAATATATAGAGGTGTATATATATATATGTATGTGTGTTGATACATCTATTTATGTGTATATATGTTTGAGTCTATATATATATACGTGTATATGTGTGTTGTTTATATATATATATATATATCTATGTGTTTGTTAGTGTGTGTGTGTGTGTGTGTATGTGAGCATAGATGTATGTGTGTGAGAGAGAAGCATACACAACAGCAAATTTTTGCAGTAGCGCGGCGTGCGCAGTAGCAGGTTGCTGTAGCAGCGCAGCACGGTATAGCAGATTGCTACAGCAGTAGCGCACGGTACAACGCGAGCAGTGCGCGGTGCAGCACGCAACAGCAGGTTGCTGCAGCAGCAGCATCGTGCGGTGCAACGCGAGCAGTGCGCGGTGCAGCGCGCAGCAGCATTAGCGCTGCAGTATGCATAGCAGCGTGAGTGCGCAGCAGTAGCGTGTGCGCAGTAGCTTTCAGCAGCACAGGGGGCTAGCAAGGTGTGGGTTAACTAGTTGGGTTAGTTAGGTAGTTCAGTGAGTTTAGTTGGTCAGTGGGTTAGTTAATATTAATGTTAGCTATTAGTTTAGTATAATAGTTAGTTAGATATGTGTATGGTTAGCCTAGTAGCTCTTATACTATATGTATCTATTTATGTTTATGGTATTGGTGGTAAGTTGATATATATTATATGTTAAGTTAGTATATGTATTAGTATGATATATGATAAGTTAGTAGGTAAGATTGATATGCATTGTTAGTTTTAAATAGATTAGCAGCTATATGAGTATCATAACTAGTTAGTTAGGTATTAGTATTAGTTACTATTAGTTCTAATTATCTTGAAGTATTACCAAGGTATTAAGTTTAGAATACTAAGGTATTAGAATACATGCTAAGGTAATATTGGGTATCAAGATACTTGATATTAATAGAAGGGTAAATGGTAAGTAGCTATAGGTAGTATTATATATATATATATATATATATATATATATATATATATGTTGTTAGTATTAGGTATTTGGTAATATGTAATAGTTTAGTATGCTAGTTATAGTTTAGTATTGGGTATTAACTATATATGAACTAGGATTGATTTACCTTGGGATACCAAGGTAAATGTCAAGGTATTGGGTCGATACTCAAGGTATTGGATTTGAGTATCAAGATGGGGGTTTAGTGGTGCGATACCGCATTGGTTCAAAGCCAAGGTATCCACTTAGCCTTAGTGTAATTAGGAATAGTGTATATAATATTGATTGTATATATCCATTATGATATTTATATCTAATTGGTTGCATATCTTGCGATACGGTATCATATTGATTTTCTAGTATCTTAGTATAGCTAGTGTGGCCTAGTTGCATAGTGTTTGACCTAGAAATAGCTAGTTTGACCAAGTTTGAATATTTTGACATAAAGTTGACATAGTTTGACTATTTTGACTTAGAAATGGCTTTATGACCTAGAAGTTGAATAGTTTAACTTAATTTAATTCCAACACCTTGTATTAATGCAATATTCTGTATGTAGGTCCGTGTGACACCAATTTGAACACAGTTTGACATTTATTGCTCTGGATGGCAGGCGAGTACATTCTCTGATAGTTTTCATTATTTGATAATTACTATAATGCAAGTATTTAGAAATATTTTACATGACTCTAGACACATTGGTACACGAACTAGTATACACATGGATCAGTCATGGGATGTTATATATATATATATATATATATATATATATATATATATATATATATATATATATATATATATTGTTCACTGTTCCTCGTGTTCTTAATGTTTAACTTAAACAATGTTTTAATGTTCAATGTTTAACTTCGACAATGTTCAATGTTCAGTGTTCAATGTTCAATGTTCAATAATCATTATTCAATATTTAATGTTCAAGGTTTATTGTTTACATGGCCTTGAGTATCTTGTATCACAACGTGTCATGGTTGGATCCATTGTACTAGTCGGGGGAAAGGGGAAGTGTTAGCTTGATATGTGATCAAATCCTAGATAATATTTAATGTTAAACTTAGACAATGTTTATCCAACGTTAATTAGACAATGTTCACCCAAGCCGATCACATATCTAACTAGTATTTCAATCACTTAGCATAGTTACAGTTCTTCACCATATTCTAGTTTATTGTTTCATTCTATTATCTTGTTCTAGTTTATCGTAATCAGTGTATACCATATTGTTCTTGTTTACCTGTTCTTCTACCATAGTTGATATTGTTCATTATTTTTCTTCTTGTATTATATTCTCTATTTCTGTTTATAGTCATTATTAATTAATTGGAACTGTTATTGGGTTGTATTTTGCTCCATTCTTGACTGAAAAGTATTTTTTAGAGGATCCCGGGAATTGGTGTCCGACATACTACGGACCCTGACCTATAGATGGTGCAGACTTGGACCCACTAGTTCTGGAGTGACTGTTGGGAGATCTAGCCGGAATTACTTGTTAGCATAGTTAGTTCTCTTTAGCATTTTGGTACCAGATTTATTTTTGGCGTCTATTTGAGATTTTGGTTATTGTTTCTATTGTTGTTGTTATATTTTTTTAGATTGTATAGTTATGTTAGACTTTCGTGATATCTTATCATACTTTAGAATTATGATTGAGTATTGTGTTATACTCTTCTTGGAGTTGAGATATTATTGGAGGTTTATGCATTATTGTGAGATAATTAGATAGTATAATTGACCAAGACAACATTCTACCACCGATAATGCGGCGTAGGCTGGATGTACCCATGTACTCGTGCCCCTTCATCGGGTGGGGTCGTGACAAAAAGTCCAGGAGACAGTTGTAGGGTGTAAGAAATATGCTGGTTGGTGGATAAAATCTGCATGAATTTGATATGATCTGTATTTTCGGGCATAGTCTACGGCAGCTACCACCATGGTGAGCCAATAATAACCTATTCTCCTGAGACATTCTTTGTAATTTAGAACCCGGCTGATGTGCTCCACAGATGCCATCATAATCCTCACGGAGTGATTGCCTCACTTCCGGGTTAAAAAGATAACGTAGTAGCAATCCATCATAAGAACGACGATATAATGTCTTAGATAAGGCATCATAGTAGAATCAGAGTGAGCGTCTTTTGATGGAAGTGGCTTTTTTTGGATCTTCTAGAAGAATTAGAGTGAGCGTCTTTTGATGGAAGAATCTCATAAGTAGCATAGTTTATAAAAGGGTTTCTCCAATCTTTATCTGTGGAAGTTGAAGTTATGACATAACTCTGTTCAACGCGCAAGTTATTTTTGTACATAATAACTCTCATCTTGTTATCATAATTGAGTGTCGTCTCTTTAAGGGAACAACCAATGATGCTGCTAGGCCAGCCAAAGCGTTAGCTTCCATATTATGTAAATGAGGCACATGCTCGATGAAGAATCCTTTAAAAGTAAAAGCCAGTTCGATCTATGCTTGATGTAAAGGGATAAAGTCTTCACGCCGAACCTCGTACTCTCCCCTGATCTGATTGACTATCAGTTTAGAATCTCTATATGCTTTAAGATATTCTATGTCGAATTCTTTGGCCAATTGGAGACCGATAAGTAAAGTATTATACTTTGTCACGTTATTAGAACATGGTTCACTGAGAGAATATGCTCGATGAATAAGTAGTTTTTCAGGAGATACTAGGACTATGCCAACTACAGCTACTATGTTGCCTTTGGGTCATATTCTTGATGTGTCATCAAAGAATAGTTACCAGGTGTCATCTTCCATTGTCATATAAATTCTAAGACTTCATATGGGATATCATCGTATAGTTTGGAAGTTTCTGGTACAAGATGAGCTTCTATAAAATTAGCTAGTGCTTGACCCTTCACTTCTTTTTGTGGGACATACACCATGTGATAAGGCGATAACAGCGTTGCCCATGTGGCTAAGTGAGAATTGAGTGTGCTTGTCTTAGTCATCAATACTCGGAGAAGATTTACTCTTGGTATAACATGAAAGGTTTGACTAGACACGTAATGTCGTGTATTCTGAATAGCAAACATCAAAGCGAGGTATTATTTTTTTACCGAATTGTATCGATGTTCAGTGCCGACTATCATGCGACGATAATAGATCATCTTTTTATGGCCTTCTTCGCTCTTCTGTGCAAGAAGAGATCCTAGGGAGTGATCCGCTGCTCGAACATACAGCAAAAAAGGTTTTTCTATGATCAGAGATACCATAATTAGAGAATTTGTTAAATATTGTTTGATGTCGTCGAATGCTTATTGACATACTTCATTCTAGACAAAGGATACACATTTTTTCACTAACTGAGTGAAGGGTCGACATCATCCAAAGATATTGGAGATGAACCTCCTAATGTATGCCAGACAACCTTGCAGACCACGCAGTTCTTTGAGATTACATGGAGGCTGCATTTCGAGAATAGCTTTAATTTTATCGTGGTCAATGTGAATACCTTTATAAGTTATAACAAATCCAAGGAACTTACCACATGAAACTGCCGGAAAGAATTTAGTTGGATTCATATTTAACTAGTGATGGCGCATCAATTCGAAAACGGTATTCAAATCTTGAAGTGATCATCTTTGTAGCGACTCATGAAAGCGATGTCATCCACATAAAATTCTACTATTTTTTGTAAATACTTCTGAAAATTGTACTCATGGCTCGTTGATATGTTGTACCCGCATTCATCAAGTTGATGGGCATGACTGTATAACGGTAAACTCCCAACGGTGTATGGAATGAGGTAAATTTTTCTTTATCAGGCGATATCTTGAACTAATTATATCCTGAGAATCTATCCATGAAGAACATACGTTCAAATCCACATATATTGTCGATCATGACATATGTGATGAGAAGAGAAAATTTATCTTTTGGACATGCCGAGTTCATATCTCGATAATCTATGCAGACCCAGACTTTTTCATTTTTCTTCATGATTGGAACAATATTAGCTTCCCAGTCTGGATATTGTTCTTCTTGAATGAAGCCACATGCTATGAACTTCTTGACTTCATATTTGGACGGAACCACCATTGTTGTTCTTTTACCTATTTTGCATTCGAAAGAATATTGAGTTTGTGTATGGTTATTTTAGGATCTAGGCCAAGCATATCCTCATAACTCTAGGCGAAGACATTGATATACTCTTTTATTAGTTGGTGTAAAGCGTGTTGATCTTCTTCAGGAAGACTCTTGCTAATGAAGATTGGTCTTGGGAAAGATTCTTCCCCTAGATCAATTTGGACTATTTCATCCTCTCTAGGTGGTTTATGTTGCTCAAACCGAAGCTCCCATTGTGTATCCATTTGTTGTGCCCATGGATCACTTTTGAATGGTTCCAATAGTTCAACGTTCACCTCATCTAGGGCAGTTACCATTATATTTACAGAGAAAACTTGTTTGAATATGTCAACCATTCTTTTGTTAGAATCCAACAATAATGAGTCAGAGGAATGAGAATGCGTCTGTTCTTCTGATTTTGAACTTTTAGGACTTGTTCGTTGTGTAACATACCTCAAACCACGACCAGTCCGTTGGTAGTATGTTTCCGGCTTTCCTTTAGGAGAGAAGTTACGTATGGAGTCTGTATGCCTTTTCAATAATTTAGTCCCAAGTCAGGTTTTAAGTTGTAGCCCATCGTTTGTATGATATTCTTGGCTGGGTGGATGTAACGATACAGTTGTATCTTTCCTATATCCTCGTCAGAACCATCAATCTATGCGACTCTTTTATTTTTATCTTTGCCAAAAAATATATGATAGTGCTTGTTCTGTCTCGCTGGGACTATGAAGTATGCCGCCTAATATGGTTCATATGACGAACCGTATTGGAATGGAGATGCCATGGGTATGGACAGAGGTTTGTAGAGGTGAAGAGACTCTAAAATTTTTTCAGCAAAGGGTTCAACATCAATGTAGTACGAAGTATAGTCTTCTTTATTCATAAAATATAAAATTTCTTTATCTTCCATATAGTCGATAGAATCTTCAACCTTGACAGGAGGTTTGACAAGATTGATGACTAGGGGATAATTCACTAATTTTAATGGCTTGTTACGACAAAGATCAATAACAATTGGTTTATTCTACATTGTTGGTTGTTCATTACATCGAAGGTTGATGACCAATGGAGATAACTTATGCAGGTTGATGCCAAAATGCTTTAAAGGAGTTGGACGAGTAGTACGTCCTTTGCCTCTGATTATTAGAGGCACTTCTTTTATAGTTTTTTAGCTTTATCACTAGCTTGATTAGCTTTCTATTTAATATACTACGGGGTATAGAGTACAGAGTCAGCGAATAAGATTCGACACCTTTCAAAGGGTTGAGGTCAGCTACCTCTGTTTTGAACTCTCCTCTATAGCTCACATACTTTAAGAAATGATGTTGGGTGGAGGGTATAATTTTATGATCGTGTATCCATGGTCGTCCCAACAAAATGTTGTAGGATACATAAGAGTTGATCAGATACCATGTGAATTCAGTACGTAGATCGCCTAACTGAATTTTTAGGCGTATCTTTTCCAGTGGTTTACTTCTTCTAGCATTGAAGCCTAGAATGGTAGTACTGGTAGCCGACAGGTTGTGCATCGGTATCTTCAATCTTCTCAGTAGACTTTTAGGAAAGATGTTGAGTGAAGAACCAGGGTCAATGTGAATTCGATTCACCTTAATAGATCCAATGTAACCGGTATAATACAGAGGCATGTCATGCTGATTATCTTTGAGTAGCATATCATCTTGTATGAAGGTAATGTTAGAAATCTTCTCGATCACGCTATGGCATTGAGGATATGCTAATGGCTCTTCATCATGATTCTTGAGTTGAGATAAGCATAAGTTCGCATGTATCAGAGCTTCTCTCAAAGCTTCACGAGTCTCCTTCAACAAATGAAGCATCTCGAATATGGAGAGTCCGGCTGGTGTATTGGCAAGTTGTGCCAATATGTCAAAATTGTAAGGCTTTTCAAGTCCTTGGGGTATATTCTTCTTCAGAAATTTGTCGGAGCGTACTTCCTTTTGCTTTCCTTTCCCTGTCGTAGTAGGCTTCGAAGGACCAGGTTCGGTTATGACCGGTACTGCAGGAGTTGGCGAAGTAAGAAGAGTGTCAGAAATATCTTCCAGGACAGATTCTTAAGTTTTATGATAATCTTTGTCGGACCTGCTACCAGTCATGGCTTCTTCTTCGGGCATCGGAGAAAGAAGTACCATGTTACAGGACTTGAGTTTCTTTTTATCATGCCCTTTCTTGTAGTGAGTCTGTGTAGCCCAATCCATTACGGGATTTATTAGAATATCCTCAGAGTTTATAGGGGAATATATCCCCTTGCCAAATTTCAAACATTCAACTTTTTGAAAATCATACCCCATTTTTTGTATCAGGTGTACAGCTTGTTGCCTGTAATAAAAAAAATTAGGGAGATCCTCCTAAAGCACCTGAGTCGAGGTTGATGCTCTAATAGTTGCAGAAGGAGGAGAAGGAATTTGTGTAGGAATACCTTCATAAGTACTGAAGATTTGTTGTGCCCTATATAGTGGAAATCTGCTAATCATGGACCATTGTCGGTACGTTAAGCGAAACTTGCGAGTAGAGCTTGGTGGGAAATATTCTGATTTTGAATCTGGCATCGAGAGATACATGTATCTGATATTGGTCCTGATCTTTATCTGAATGAGGATCCAAAAAAATTATATTGCATGATTTATACTTCTTACTCTTCTTAGATTTTGAATTGGAATATGATGATCCATAGTCCCAATCTGACAGCAAATTGGGATGAATCCACGTAATTTTGCCATGATCTGTGGTAAGAGGCACCAATTCCTCTATTTGACTTCTAAGCGGCAAAAGATTCACCACTTTCATCGTAGCTCGAGGTATTGGGATGACGCCGTTCGGGACTTCTTGTGTTGCAAAGTCACCGAATTGAAGAGACACCATATTGGCAGTTATTATCATTTCTTCATTGTGAAGGGTGATAGCTTTAGCATCTATCAACTGCTGTATCTTTCTTTTCAAGACATAACAAGGCTTCTTAGGGTAATTTTCATATCGGTGGTACAAGCAGTACTTTGGGTCGTCTGTTTTAGCAGCCTCATTTTGTCACCTGAGTTCAGGCAACTGCAGCTTGTTGTTTTTTATCAAATATTCAAAAATATTTATGATATTTCGCTTGTCAAAGGAATATTTTTCCTTATTCCTAGAGGACTCTGTAGGATTTGGTATTTGGGAGAGGTGGGTCGCTTTGACAAATTTATCTCCAAGGTCTCATTTCCTTTGCTGTTGTGATTATTCGCACTATTGGAGGGATGCTTCCCTTCCGTATTGGTCATTTGTAACCCCAAATTGTGTGACATTTTCGTGTTGCCTTCAGCAGCTTCAGCCCCGATGATGAACGTCGTCCATTCTTGAAATTGAGTTAGATTTATCCAGAGCCCTACTATTGGCAGCAGGTTCTTTTTATAGGTATTAATGAATGTTGAGTCTGGAATACAGGGGGGTAACTTTAGAGTTGCCTGCCAAAAATGCTCAACAAATTTACAAGAAGATTCCTTCTCCTTCAGTTTGATATCGCTGAGTGGAAACATCGTCATATCCTTACCTCTCTTGTAGAATTGTGAGAGAAAAAGATACTTCATGTCATCAAACGAGGGTATGCAGTTATCAGGTAAACTCTGATACCAATCGTAGGCTATGTCTGCCAAGAATCCCTCGAATAATCTGGTAAGGACATCATCCTCTATCTGTAAATAATCCGTCATCAAATTGAAGTAATTAATATATTGGTTCGGTGATGTCCTACATTCAAATAATATTATTGATTGGGATTTATATTTAGAAGGGAACAAAACATTATCCCAATACGGAGGATAAGGCTGTTTCGTCCCTATCTTGCGGAGTTGGTCTTTGTTCTTTAAAATATCGACCTGTGCACACAACTCTCAGATAGCTTCGAGAGGATCTTCTGGTTGGAGTGGTGCGGCTGATTGATAGGATCTTAGTTGAAAATGAATCATCACCGGTGGAGATCCACCACCAATATTGAGAGGATTATGAGTTGGTGCTACTGACTCTTGGTTTATGACCGCTTCTGGATTTTTGTTATCCTACAAAGGCGTTGTTCCCGGAGTAGATTGTGTAGGTATGAATGAAGCTACTTGGACGGGTACTGGTGTAGAAGAATGTTGGGCTACCATCGTTTGAAGCATATTTTGCACTATAGTGTGCATGTCCTTGAGAGGGGCCTCTAGTGTGTTGAGGCGTTATTCAGTAGCTTTTGATGGAGAAGAATCTTGTTCATCACCAACGGCAAAAATGCTAACATCCTTGTGTAAGATAGAGGGATTGGTAGAAAGAACCGTGTAATTGGAGTGTATACTGTCGGTTTCAAAGTTGAGGGGATTGCTACCCCTAGCCTCAGATTCTGAGGAAAGGAGATTATCGAGACGAACAATATCCCATCTTCGAGAACGAGTATTTTGGTATACTCCTTCAAAGGAGTTGACGAGTTTGTCAAATCTCCTCTGGTTGTGTCTTCTTAAAGAATTTATTCTTGATTTCCTCCTACCACGGGGAAGATGCAAAGCAATATTTGCTGAAGCGAGAAGCGGTTCGTGATAGTGGTCTTGGTTGTCAACTTACTTTGTATGTTGAGGCTTATGATACATAGTGTAAGTCAATCAGTCAAAAATAGACTGTTTTAATGATGCACGACAACATTCGATTACAATTTTATGAAAATTGTAATAATGTTCATTAGGAAACATTATTGTAATATCAGAGGGGCCCATCACTTAACATTTTTGTACAATATGCTCACGTAAATCAAAAAAAGAAAGAGAAGAGGAAAAAGGGGGCAAGACTCTGCCTCTTTACATGAGATATATTGAATCTTCTATGCATATTTTTGGTCCCTGTATAGAGTGAAGTGCTGGCTTAATTGGCAAATGATTCTTCATATCTCTAGTTTTTGCTTTTCAGGGAGAAGAGAAAGTTGTCCCTAACAATCCTCTTGTGCACACGCGCACAATCAGTATATTGTGTAGAGATTGCCCCTGTTTGGTGCATATTATGTGGTGTAGACGAAGTTGGCACAGTTTGTCTACATGCATTTAATTTTGTACGGAGGTCTTGACTGCCGCATGAGTGGCACATAATTTTCTCTCCATTGTGCGCATAATCAATATATTAGGAGAATGATTCTCCATAACCAATACTTTATTTGTTTGCTAGTTGGTTTGGATAGTGGAGTCTATGACTTACTTGCGTCGCATATTACGACGAATATGCACAGGTTGAGGAACTTGGATTTGAATCACCCTTTGCTCAAAGTTGCATGTGTTGTGCTATAATACAGACCATTTTGATGATGCATGACAAAATTTGATTACAACTTTATGACAATTACAACAATGTTCATTAGAAAATATCGTTGTAATATCAGAGGGGCCCCTCTCTTTACATTTTTGTACAATAAGCTCTCATAAATCTAAAGAGGGAAGAGAAGAGGAAGAAGGAGGCAGGACTCTGCCTCTTTATATGAGATATATTGAATCTTCTATGCATATTTTTGGTCCCTTTTGTATAGAGTGATGTGCTGGCTTGACTGGCAAGTGATTCATCGTATCTCGAGTTTTTGCTCTTCAGGGAGGAGAGAAAGTTGTCTCTAACAGTCCTCTTGTGCACGCGTGCACAGTCAGCATGTTGTGTAGAGATTGCCCCTATTTGGCGAATATTTTGTGGTGTAGACGAAGTTGGCACAGTTTATCTATATGTATTTAATTTTGTACAGAGGTCTTGACCTAGCGCACGAGTGGCACATAATTTTTCCTCCATTGTGCGTGTAATCAAGATATTAGGAGAATAATTCTTCCTGAATAATACTTTATTTGTTCGCTAGTTGGTTTGGACTGTGGTGTCCATGCTTTGCTTGCCTCGCATATTACGATGAATATACGCAGGTTGAGGAACTTTGGTTTGAATTACCCTTTGCTCTAAGTTATGTAAGTTGCGCGAATTGTATTCCTTGTTTAACGCAAGGGATTCACAATCTTGGGTGCAGATCACCCTCTGCTTGAGATTGCGTGAGTTGTGCAAATTGTATCCCTTGTTTAACGCAAGGGAATTGTCCACCAAGTCATTGATCTGAACAAAATTTGAAGGGGAACTTTTGTCGATTAGGATGCTCTTTTTCTTGTTGGCAACAACTTCAGGATATGCATGACGATGTTTAGGCACCCACACTTTGCGAATTTTTCTCGATTTGAGTGCGAATGAGGGGTGAACACTACCCCCAAAATGGAGCATTTCTTCATATGCCTGTTGGTCGAACTTCACGACCAAGGTCTTCTGCGTTGAGCCTACAGAAGTAGTGTTGAGTTGAAATATTACCTTCTCGTCAGAGGAGAAGAATGTCTCCAGCAAAGTTGCCATCTTTATTTGCAAGGAAAAAAATTTATACGAAACTTTTGTGTTACAAACTATTAAAAAGTAAAAAAGAAGATCCTAAATAGGAATCTAAGTACAATTTGATTATGGGAAAGTATAGTTATAGAGATCTGATCTGCAAATGATCACTTTACTCCTTGGACCACTCGACGGTGAAGAAATGCACATGACGACAACGAAGTATAGGGAATGCTATGAACAACTTGGATAATTGAACAACAAGAAAGCTCTGGCATAATGGAACAAGAAGCTTATGTTTCTCTCACCTTAGTATTGAATTTCAAAGACTTGAAGATTTTTACGAACAACTTGGAGATTTGAACAATAAGAAAGCTCTGGCATAATATTATGAGAAGCTTCTATTTCTCTCACTCTGCTCTTAAATTTCAAAGACTTAAGAATTCTAGCCACTTTCTCTGTCTCCTCTGTCCCTTGTGTGTCCATTTATAGCGTTTTGGAGTGGTTACGAGAGTGTACACACACTATGGATAGTCAACACTGTTTTACCATTACGCTCGCACTTTTGGTGGATTAACACCCCACGTTCTCTATAAGTGGGTGCACAACTTGCTGACTTCTTGACATGTAGCTTTCGATACGAGGAAATCATAGGTCGTGGGAGGCAGTTATTTGTACACCTTTCACGTAAAGTACGACATGTAAGACACACATTCGTAACTGCTCCCTATTGGTTAGGATAATAGGCACACTTTTAAAGTCCTCTGGAGACTGGCAAATTTTTAGTAAGATTAGCATTGCAACACGCTTCTAAAGAGAATTGTACTATGACACACTTTTAAAGGAAATGGCACCGAAGTGCACTTCTGAGGAGAATGGCACTATAGCACACTTTCGAAAAGAATGGCATTGCGGCGCCCTTCTGAAGAGAATGGCACTGAGGCACACTTTTGAAGAGAATGGCACTGCGATGCACTTCTGACGAGAATGGCACCGAGATGCACTTTTGAAAAAATATAGCACTACGGCTGGGTTGCTAAACGATAACCTGGTTTTGCGTGTCGTACCTCTGCTACAATGATGACCTTTGACTCTTTAATTTTTTCTTTGTCAGTTGTCTGTCAGCTGTATTAAATATTGAGAGAGAGTAGATCATTTGTGCGCCATCCTTTGTAACATTAAAAAAGTGTGCCACATTTTTACTCTCTGAATAGTGTGCCATTATCTGAAATTAGTAGACAGTCCGCCAAATTAAGGAAATGTGCGTCTTTCTTCTAAAATAAGTAAAAAGTGCGTCATTCTTCTACTATTGGATTTATTTGTAGAAAACTGCTTTATCTATCCGAGGCACACTTTTTATGCTTCTACACCGCATGGGAGTACATACACTTGGCACATGGAAATCAATGGAACAACTGTGGCGCATGGCGCTGCTCGACACATGGGAACACTAAGACACTAGTGACGAATGGCACTGCAGGCACATGAGAACACTAAGTCACTAGTTGCGCATGGCGCTGCAAGCACATGGTAACACTAAGATACTAGTGGTGCATGGCGCTGTGGGCACATGGGAACACTAAGATTCCAGTGGAGCATAAGTCTTGGATCACTAAGGCACATGATTCTTGGATCACTGAGGCGTATGAGTCTTGGATCTCTTTGGCGCATGGTGTAGATTTTCCTTGCTTCTATAATATACTAGCCTTTAAATAATAGGATAATATACTTATCTTGCATAGATTGAAACTAATAGCATCATTAACCGTAAAAATATCATAGATAGTGCATACAGGTTTCTAGTACAGTCACAAAACATAAAGCTAAAATAATATAAGTCCATACAATAACCAAATAGCATAGAATAAAACATAAGAAGATATCTCCTGAAGCATCATGGCGCGACAACAGTCACAGGTTAGCACCATCTACAGGGTCATCAGCTGGCTGGTAAAAATCAAAGTAGGCTCTCAATAGGTCAAAGTATTGTTAAACAAATTGGTCCTCGATCCGGTAGCCTGGACGTGAAGGGTCACGAGCAACTAGGAAGGGTGTGATAGGATGATTGTAGAAGCATGAAAAATCTACACCATGTGCCTAAGTGACCCAGCTCTATGTGCCTCAAGTGTCCAATTTCATGTGGTTCAGTGTCCTCGCTCTATTCACCAACCGTCCAAGAAGTATCTCATATGCCAGCAGTGCCATGCGCCACTACACATCTTAGTGTCTCATGTGCCCGCAGTGCCATCCACCATACCGCATCTTAGTATCTCATGTGCCTGCAGTGTCATGCACCACTACATATCTTAGTATCCCATAGGCCCACAAGGATATGCGCCATTATGCATTTTAGTATGCGCCTACAGTGTCATGCGCTACTACCCCCTCAGTGCTCTTCATGCGCCAAATGGAAGTATTCCTAAGGTGTAATCACAGCTATCCAAATTAGGACATGACAAATGACACGAGTATTATGGGCATCAGCAACCATAGATCTCAGCTTGATACGTAGCAGGCTTAGCATAATATGCGCCTGCAGTGCCATGTGCCAACACACAACCTGCGTACATGCGCCTACATAATGCCTTCTTAATGGCTACAAATAGTGGGTATTTTTTGACATGCGAGACATACGTAAAGGAAGCGATCAAACATAGAAAGGGAGGAGAAGAAGACAAGCGCATTTTGAAGCCTTGTCAACCTCCTTGGTCCCGGATCGTTAAAGGAGTAAAGGAGCCACATAGTGCTTGATCTCTACCATCATACTTGCCCAGATCATTCTTTTTACTTAGATCCTCTTTTATAGGGATTATCTTATACTCTTTGTTAATTCGTAATAAATAAGAATTTTACACTCTCCACCAAAAATATTTTTTTTTTTGCGATGTCGACAAAAATGGTGACTCTATTGGGAAGAGATTATCCTCCAATAAGAAGATGGTAACAAAATCTTACATAACCAAGTTAGGTTCGACTCAAAGGATGTTGGTCGTTCGCTTGGAACAATAGGAGTTTAAAGATATGCTGGACAAGCCGAGCTCTTCAATGAGGCCCGTATGACCTCGCAAGACTCACAGAACTCGAAATGTTAATGACATTGTGCCAAGTCCAAAGTCAGTATCCGATGCATCGTTAACCCACGCCATAGTTGCACACGCAGTTGACCTATACTCCGCTGACAAGACGAGTCCCTTGCCGAGGCCAATACAACCTCAAAAAGTTTGAACGATGTGGGTTGCTAAGTTTAGCACATATCCTGTCTTTGTCTCTTAAGCTGTTCTCAAGAAGAGTCATGCCAAGTCCTATAATGCGTGTACGCAGCACCGTCTAAGCCAGAAAAGATGCGTTGATCACAGGCGTATAGAGTCTCTTCCAAGCAAGAATGCTAGTAACAAGGGCTCGTATAGTCCCAACTTGGATTTCCTGTACTATGCACCCAAGGACGCTGGCACAAGGAAACCCAAAATACCCGGAGCCATGCGCACTCGAGAGGCTACGCCATCATCTCTCCAAAAGCATGCATCGTTGTTTGTGACTCACGCTGCTAACGGAAGACTCTATAGTACAGACCCAGGTGCTCATGCGCCAGATGTCGGTTGACCCTTAGAGCCTACTAGAACCCACTTGGATGTCTTAGTTGCACCTAAACCAAGTCGGGAAGCAAGCATTCAGATGACAGACCTATTCGCCCAGTCTAGCTGCGTATTGGTGGGTCTATCTCGCCTTTAGCCTTCCATTAATGATCCACTTGCATTTTTTGTAGAAGAACTAGGCCAGGGAGCAAATATAAAATCCTCACCTGCATGCAGATGGCTTGCCCGAGCGCATAAAATGGGGGTGAAAGTGAAGCTTCCATCGTCTGATTGATGCAATAAAATTAGCCATAAGCTTAAGACAAGAGAGTCGACCCTCCTATATGATGTATCCCCTGATAGACACATTTGTGCCAATATCATCATCAATTGTTGTTGCCCTAATGCACCAGTTTCTGCAGCCAGACAGTCAGTATTCCAGCAGCTACAACTCGCGACTCCAACCCGACAATGTCCCCAGAGACCTCTACGTGACGAGGAGAAACTATTTCTCACCTCGTGTTGTTCAACATGGAGGTCTTCTGCCGTGAAGAAGATCTCAAAGAAAAGCTCGCTTAATCTAAAGGTGTCAGTTAGCACACCGTAAAGCCCTCTGAGGAGTAGCAAGCAAGTGCCCACAGTAGAGGTATTTCAAGGTATACGCTCGAGAACAAAGGTTAGGGTTAGTCATGCCTCCCCGAATCAAGCTTCAACCAGAGTTGGAGATAGTAGTTCCCCGGTATTCTATGACAATCCATACTTTCAAGAGGACAGTGAACCTTTGCACATAAATGACAACTTAATTGGGGTAGCCATGCCTCCCTGAATCAAGCTGCAACAGGAGCTGGGGGTAGCATTCCCCCGGTGTTCTATGACAATCCATCATTCCAAAAGGACAGTGAGCCTCTACACACAAATGACAGCTTAAGTGGGGTAGTCGTACACTTCAGGACAAGCCCACAACTGAGACTGGAGGTGGCAATCCCTCAAATAATATAAGTGAGGCGACATTACCTACTCTCCCAGAGGATAGTGTACTTAGACATCGGAGGTAGAAAGTGAAGCATCTACCTTCCCGTCCGTCTCTTCCAACTTAATGCCAGTGTACATGGAAGGAGATAAACATGGCATCGAATCTAGTAACAAACAATGCCTCAAGATACTAGAAGCCATGATGCAGGCTTTTAGTAATTTAATATAGACTCTAACTCACACAATGCTAGAGCTCAGAAAAAGTATCACCCCAACACAGACGCAACTGCCGGGATGAACAAACGAGGAACCTGTTACGTCTAATTTGGCTCCTCAGTTTGTAAGAAGTCATATAGTTCCTCGATCCTCTACTCCCCATTTGACAAACGATATACAAGAGACTCTTAAGGACCTAAGTGGCCACATCGACGCTCGAGACAACCATGATAGGCTCCAGATGCTTTGGATACGGCAACCCTATCCTCCTGAATGGGACAACGTGGTATATCCTCCCAAGTATAAGCCATTATCTCTGGCTTTATTTGACGAGAAGACCTTACCTCGTTATTACATGAGATACTTCTAATCTACAATAGGCCATTTACCTTGGGAGGATGCCTTACTCACCCACATATTCGTTGGAGAACTATCCGACGTTGCTTTTGAGTGGTTCTGTATCCTCCCAGACAAATGTATCTCCTCCTTCGAGGACCTGAAGTCTCTGATCTTTATACGGTTCTACAAAGGAGGAATGGGCATGACCATGTTCTCCCTGATGGACATCACCCAAAGGGAAAGGGAGCTCGCACAAAATTACATCCCGACAGGCGATATTGAAACTACCTTCTGGCATTCCTGAATTTATGCGAATTGACACATATCGAAAGAATCTTCTACCAGCGATAAGACTCTGGACGGCGTCCGGCCCATTCAGTGACTGGACGATGTTTATCGTAAGTGCCATTATTGTAACGAAGGGAACGAAAGACTCTCGCTTATTCGGATTCCAAGCTCCCAATGCTGAAAAGAAAGGAAAGCCTCCTTTCACAGTCACCAACAATCGTGACGGTAAAGTGAAGCAAGCCCTGACAGTTAACCTGTCCAAGGGTCCAACCTCTCCTTTTAATAAAGAGACACCTACAGTATATGAGACTAATTTCTTTAATTATGATGATGTCATAGTGCTCCTCAAAATTATTGATGAAGGACAACAAACTCAATCTACCCAACATCAGGCGCCCCGACGAGGTAGGCACGGTCAACAACCCTAAGTAATGCCACTACTATCGATAGGTCCACCATGCCACACGTGATTGTTACATATTAAAAAGGTAGATATAATGATTAATTGACTCTAAAGCTCTCTTTGGACTATGAAGACAAGACAGTCACTATAAACATAGGGTCTCTCCAGTTAGGTACTTTCCTGACAATTGAGGCCCAAGACGATGTTATTCCCTTAAAAGAGGTACCTTATCTTCTTAACAAGGGTTTATCTAAAAGTGTTGCTTCTACCCCTAGTAGAGGGACATGAGAGGAAAATTTCTACAGTTAGCATCCTCGATAACACATTAACTTTATGTACCATATATAGCGTATGGACAAATCTGTTACCTGTATCCTGCAGTCCCAAGTACGTAATGGGTAACGGATCCTCAAAAAACCTTCTTAAGGCATATGAGTCACATCCATATTACCTCTGACTCATCCCATTTAGTTTTATCCCCACAAAAATCCATGTAAGTCGTGTAGTTCACGTCCATATGACATCTGAACTATAAGCTACCCAAGAAGACAATCACGTCTATATTACCTCTGACTCATTTTTTTGCTCTTACGTTAAAATACTCTTCCATGATATTGCTCAGCTACAAATAGATATGCTTGACTCTCGGTTGTACACTGAAGTATCTCCATTATAGCATATTATGTCTCAACCGGACTTATGATGATGTCATAGAGCTCCTCAAAATTATTGATGAAGGACAACAAACTCAATCTACCCAACATCAGGTGCCCCGACGAGGTAGGCAAGGTCAACAACCCTAAGTACTGCCACTACCATCGATATGTCCACCATGCCACACGTGATTGTTACATATTAAAAAGGTAGATATAATGAGTAATTGACTTTAAAGCTCTCTTTGGACTATGAAGACAAGACAGTCACTGTAAACATGGGGTCTCTCCAGTTAGGTACTTTTCTGACAATTGAGGCCCAAGACGATGTTATTCCCTTAAAAGAGGTACCTTATCTTCTTAACAAGGGTTTATCTAAAAGTGTTGCTTCTACCCCTAGTAGAGGGATATGAGAGGAAAATTTCTACAGTTAGCATCCTCGATAACACATTAACTTTATGTACCATATGTAGCGTATGGACAAATCTGTTACCTGTATCCTGCAGTCCCAAGTACGTAATGGGTAACGAATCCTCAAAAACCCTTCTTAAGGCATATGAGTCACATCCATATTACCTCTGACTCATCCCTTTTAGTGTTATCCCCACAAATATCCATACAAGTCGAGTAGTTCATGTCCATATCACATCTGAACTATGAGCTACCTAAGAAGACAATCACGTCTATATTACCTCTGACTCATTTTTTTGCTCTTACGTTAAAACACTCTTCCATGATCTTGCTCAGCTACAAATAGATATGCTTGACTCTCGGTTGTACACTGAAGTATCTCCACCATCGCATATTATGTCTCAACCGGACTTCCTTAATAAAACTAATCTAACCTATCACATCTATATTACCTCTGATAAGGCTTAGCGTTATCACCGTTATGATATTATACTACGTCCATATTACCTATGGTATAACACTCACAACATATTCAAATCAATAAGAAATGTTCCAAACAGGAAAGAAGGTAAATTTTTTATTAATATTTAAGATCTTGAGTATATATGGAAGTCTATTACATTCAAGGATTTTCATTAATATTTGTTCATGGGTACATGTAAAAAGAAGAAGACCCTCTCTGTGTTGTTTCTGGTACCAACACGTATGAGGCCCATAACTCATTGCATTCTGGGTTATCACTTCAGTAAGACTCCTTAGTGCAAGCCACAGGGAGAGAAAATAATCAATATCGATGGATAGTAAGGGAGCTTGCAACTTAAAGATGAGATGCTACAGACCCAACTATGTTGTATGAAAGGACGCGACTAAAAATTTCTTTTGGGATAACTAGCCCCGCTACTGCTACTTAGATGGGCCGCCAGGACTCTACTTGAGATCCAGCCATCACATCCGGGCCACATACGGAAGGAAGTTATAGTAAACTAGGTTGAAAGATTGCAAAAATCCTTTGGGTAAAGTGTTTGTTCGCCATGCAAAATGGTGACTATGATATCCTTCCATGCTCTATCATAACCAGAGCAATCCGAGATAGTTCCTGCACAAACGGGCATACCAAAGTTAGAAGGATAGCAAAAAAATATAAAAGTGCGCATCAGAGTAATGCGCCATTCAGTAGACCAGCTATTAATGCATTCAGGAAAGTTGCACATAGCCATCAAGTCACATAAGACAGTGTCACACCCCAGTCCCAAAATACGTAGGACTAGGACACGTAAGCATGCCAGCCGTATGTACATGGCAACTCTAATATATGGATACCATACTACACACGTACGCTGTAATATGAATATAAACTCATATGTGGTATATATATGGTCATAAGTCACAGATATACTAAATTTCATCCACACAACAAGTCACAAGAGAAAATAACTAAACTAGAATAATAAGTCTGAATAATCCAAAACTAATAGTCGAGTAGAGACAAATCTACTACCAATGACTATATCAATACTAAAATGAGGGAGAAGGGTAAATCTATAATATAAATAAGATGATGATAGAAGTGTATCAACGAAGCGATCCATCGCTAGAGATAATCACTGATGCTCAGAAGGTATGAACTCTTTGGAAAAGATAAGTAGTAAGTCCTGATCCGTGCTCCTGCGAATAGTCATGAACATCTATACCTGGAAAGGAAATAGGTCCTCAGAGGGACGTAACAAGATACATAGAAGCATGCCAATTTGAATACAGTAAACATGCATAATGATTGAAAATAAATAAGTACGCTGTACAAGACAATCTATATGAATGCAAATGAGGACAACTTTTCGATATATGGGCAAGGGTAGGCTACTCGATCTAAGCCTCACAACTCACACACACGTCTAGAACATCATCACCCGACATACCTCGGGGATAGCGACCCTCGTGACTCCATCAATCGACATACCTCGGGGGTAGCAACCATCGGACACGACCACCATAGTGCATGCTAGTTACTACGGTTTACCAAAGTGGTTAAAGCCCATACGCCTACTGATTGTCCTCTCATGATACTAAGTGTCAAGTGTGTGTCAACATACGTATAATAGATAGTAATGACTGAAAGAAAACATACATGCAATACATATACAGAAATGCAATGAATATACAAAAATATAAAGAGCATGCAAAAGTACTATAAGTAATTTGGCAAGATATCTTTTCTGGTCTGAAAAGGATGAAGTCCCAACTCAAGGCGTCGTCCGATCTACCCGTCACATAAATTAAACAAGTTAGGTTACAAAAGTGGGTAAATAGGTTCCTCTATTTAATCTATTTTAATTCTGAATAAAATAATCTAAAATAGTATTTCAATCTTATTATAATCTAATTTTATTGTTAAACCCTAATTTTGGTACAAAGAAAGTCAGCTTTACAGATTTGTGATCCATGGCACGCAAATCGAGGCAATCCGTTGACCAAAAAGTCAACCAACTCAAATTCTGGATTTGTGTATGGAATCCTATAGATTTCAATACAACATGAACACCATATTCGATGGTTTCATAAAATTATAAGTCGGTAAAGAGTTATGTCCACTAGGGCGCACAGATGATAGTTTTTGGTGGTTTTCTATTTACGTCTACGTTGCACAAAATTTACAGTAGAATAAACTTATATTTTAAATTGTAGAAAAATACTTTTCTGGAAGTTCATCATGTCAGCTTTCTGAAATATCAAATGGTTCATAATTCTGAGTTCGTGATCTCCCAAAATCTCGAAAATACCAAAACGCGTCTGATTTCGAACAGCTGACACTTTTAGAATTTTCTGGAAAAATAGGTTCTAAAATTATTAAAATAATTTATATATTCAGAAAACTAACCTTGATATGATTCTAACAAAAAAACTGGAGCGCGTTTGGAGTCCGAAGCTAGGAGATATCGTCTTTTTAAGTCGTCATAACTACTAGAAAATGAGACTGAATTTATGACGAATTTTGACTATTTTTGGACTAAAAAGAGGTACATTTGGGGTAAAAAATATGAAGGATGACGTATTTATAATGGTGGACACTACTTAATTAAATACGACTAGGATTGGTTAATTTGGATAGGATTATGATGAGTTTAAATAAGGATAGGATATGCATGAAGTTGCTTTCCTACTAGGCTCAGGATTTAAATTAATTTAAAATAGAGTTTGAATTTATCTCAATAATTTATAATCTTAAATATAATTAAAGATAATATAAATAATTTATAAAATTTTATTAATATCTATTAACACTAAATTAGCATCTATCTAATATTAAGACTATATATATCCAAATAAATCCTAAATAATTTTAAAAATCAAAATAAATTTCTTAAAATTCTAAATAAATTACAGAAAAATATAATTAAATATTTTAAACTAAAATAAATATTTGGTAGGAACAACATGCAAGTATGGTCGTATAGTAAATCATAGAAGTCCTAAAAATTTATGTTTCCTAAGTTTTAATTACCAAAAATTCTAGAAAAATCTCCAAAAATCTAAAATAACCTAAAATAATTCTAAATAAATATTTATATAAGTAAATATATCAAGAAATTTATTTTCTAATTAACTAAGAGAATACTCTAAAGAAATTTAATATATATAATAAATATAATAATATAAAATACACACAAAATATCTATTTTTGGTGAGGGGGTTTACAGACAGGCGCAGCGCAGCCACAATGTAAAGGCAATATTCGCCATGCAGAGGCAAATATGCCCCTATAGCGTGATTGTGCTTAAGCTCTATGCGCATGCTTCAGGTGAGTGCCCGAAGATAGCCTCACCCATGCTACCAAAGTTAAAATCCTCGTCGTTAGTGCATCCTCAGGACGATGCTCTTAGCAACGACCATGCACGTCAGGCCAAGCAATTCAGTGGCGAGAACGGTGTGAACGTGCAGTGCCAAAAAGTGTCCAAAGTGACCAAAGAAATAAGAAAGAAGAGTACAAGTCCTACACCTCACCTTCACCAACGATGGAAGCACGGTCGACCATTAGAGGGAGAGGGTCGATGAATTACTCGACTGACTTTCCCATGCCCAACTTCAATAGCGACATTGTGAGAGAGAAACAAACTATTTTCTTCCTCCCTAGCTCTCTATTTATAGCAAGGAAGCCAGTAATGGCTCTCGAATTGCTAGGTACTGAAATTGAGGGATATATCTAAAAGTCAACGGATGAATCTCTGCCTCGGTTTGATGCGTCCAGTAGCCCTTGTAGAAGCATAAAAAGTATACCTCAGATAGATGGCACAATTTTCTATAAATAAACGCAACAAGTAGATGAATGACACACTTTCTACTTGTTCTAGAAGAAAGATTTTCTTACTTTTGCGCTCTTTTTATTAATTTCAGAGGATGGAACACTATTTATAGAGCAGAAAAGTGGCACACTTTCTTAGTGTTACGAAAGCTCACGAAAAAACAATCTTCCCTCTCTCCGCATCTAATGCAACAGACTAACAGCTGACACATGCAGAAAACGAAGAGTTATAAGTCATAATTACAGTGGAACTGCGTCATGCAGACCAGGTTATCCTTTAGCGACCCCGCCTCTGTGCCAAATCCATCAAAAGTGCGCGGTAGTGCCAAATCCTTCAAAAGTGCGCAGTAGTGCCAACTCCCTCAAAAGTGCATCATAGTGCCAACCCCTTCAAAAGTGCGTCATACTGCCAACTCCCACAAAAGTGCGTCATAGTGCCAACTCCATCAAAAGTGCGTCGTAGTGCCAACTCCCTCAAAAGTGTGCCACTGTGCCAACTTCCTCAAAAATGTGCCGCAATGCCAATCTTACCAAAAATGCGCCAGTCTCCAGACCACTTCTAAGTGCACATAATATCCTAACAACAGTGAGCAGTTATGAGTGTGTGTCTTACATACCGTACTTCGCACAAAATGTATACAAATAACTGTCCCCACGACCTATGCTTTCCTCGTATAGGAAGATACGTGTCAAGCAGACAGTAAGTTGTACAACCACTCATACAGAACATGGGATGTTAATCCCCCAAAAGTGTGCGCACAATGGTAAAACAGTGTTGACTGTCCAAAATATGCGCACACTCTCGTAACCACTCCTAAACTCTATAAATATAGATTATGTACAACCATTAAAACTGTGGCTATTGACAGAACATACACAAAGAGGAGCATATACAGACAGATAGAGAGAAAGGGGCTAGAATTTTCAAGTCTTTCAAATTCAAGAAAAGAGTAAGAGAAATAGAAGCTATTCGTGTCGTTGTGACAAAGCTTTCTTATTTTTCAACTCTCCAAGTTGTTCACAGCATTCCCAACATTTCTTCTTCGTCGTGTACAATTCTCCATCGTCATATGCATTTCTTTATCGTCTAGTGGCCCAAAGAGTAAAGTGATCATCCATACATCTTATCTCTACAATTATACTTCCACAGAATCAATTGTACTTAGATTCTTGTTTAGGATCTTTTTATACTTTTCTTTCTTTCAACAGTTTGTAACACAAAAGTTTCGTATAAACTTTTCTTTGCAAACAAGATTGCAATACTAATGGGGACTTCCTTCTCCTCTGATGAGAAGGTGATATCTCAACTCGACGCTGCTACAGTCAACTCAAAGTAGAAGACCTTTGTGGTGAAGTTCGACCAACAGACATATGAAAAAATGCTCCATTCTGGGGGTAGTGTCCACCGCTCATCTGCACTCAAGTGGAGAAAAACTTGCAAAGTGTGGGTACCGAAGCCTCGTCATGCATATCCCGAAGTTGCTGCCAACAGGGGAAAAAGTATTCTGATTGACGAGAGTTTCCCTGTTAATTCTGTTTAGATCAATGACTTGGTGGACAATTCTCTTGCGTTAAATAAGGGATACAATTCGCACAACTCGCACAATTTTAAGCAAAGAGTAATCCACACCCAAGCTTCTGAGTCCCTTTAGTTAAACAAGGGATACAATTTGTGCAATTCGTGCAATTTCAAGCAAAGGATGGTTCATACCCAAGCTTATGAGCATGCGCATATTCGTTATAATATACGGGGAAAGCAAGGCAGGGACTCCGATGTCCAAACCAACTAGCACATAAATAATGTAATGGTCAGGGAGAATCATTCTCCTAACATCTTGATTATGCGCACAGTGGATGAAAAATTATGTGCCACTCGTCAAAAGCCTATTATTAGTGCCCCATGACAAGATCTTCATGCAAAATTAAATGCACGTAGACAAATTTCACCAACCTTGTCTGCGCCACAGAAAGTACGCCAAATGGGACAATCTCTTCACAATATACTGGTTGTGCATGTATACACAAGAGGACTACTAAGGACAACCTCCTCTTCTCCCTGGAGGGAAAAAAACTTGAGATATGATGAATCACTTGCCAATCAAGCCAACACATAACTCTATACACAAGGAACCAAAAATGTGCATAGAAGATTCAATATATCTCATGTAAAGAGGCAGAGTCTGCCGTATTCCTCCTATTCTCTTCCCTCTTTCAATTTTTATGAGCTTATTGTATAAAAACATAAAGAGTGGGACACTTCTGACATTACAACCATATTTCCTAATGAACATCGTTACAATTTTCATAAAGTTGTAATATAATGTTGATTTGCATCAGTAAAACGGTCTGTGTTTGACCGATTGACTTACAATATATCTCCTAAGCCTCAACATAGAAAGCAAGTTGACAACATGGAGCACGATGATGAACCGCTCTTTGCTTCAGCATATATGGCTTATATTTTTCCCGTAGAAGTAGACAATCAAGACGATGTTCTTCAAGAACACCCAGCCAGAGGATATTTGACAAACTCGTCGGTTCCTTTGAAGGAGTATACCAAAATACTCTTTCTCGAAGATGGGAGCTCGTTCGATACGAAAATCCCTATTCCTCATAATTCGAAGCTGGGACTAGCAATCTTCTCGATTGTAAAACTGACATTTTAGACTCTAACTACACGGTTCTTTCTACCAAACTCTCTGTCATAAATAGGGATGTTAGCGTATATGTCGTTGGTGATAAAAAAGACTCTTCCCCATCAGAAGCCATCGAACAATGCCTCAACTCATTAGAGAAAACTCTCAGGGACATGCACACCATGATGCAAAATATGCATCAAATAATGACAGCCCAACATTCCTGGAACAACGCCTCTGCAGGATAATAAAAATCTAGAAGCAATCATAAACCAAGAGTTAGTAGCACCAAATCTTAATCCTCTCAAAATTGGGGGTAGATCTTCGCCGGTAATGATTTTTGTTCAACCAGGATCCTATCAGTTAGTTGCACCACTCCGACTAGAAAATTCTCTCAAAGTCATCCGAGAGTTGCGTGCACAGGTCGACGTTTTAAAGAACAAAGACCAACTCTGCAAGTTGGAGGTGAAATAGCCTTATCCTCTGTCCTTGGGATAATGTTCCATTCTCTCCTAAATATAAACCCCAATCGATAGTCTTATTTGAAGGAAGGACCTTACCGAGCCAATATATCAATTACTTCAATATAATGATGGTTTATTTGTAGAAAGAAGATGCTCTTCTTACTAGATTATTCGTGGGATACATGGCCGATATAGCCTTCGATTGGTATCACAGTTTACCTGATAACTGTATATCCTTATTTAATGACATTAAGTATCTTTTCTCTCATGATTCTATGAGGGAGGCATGGATATGATATTTTTTCACTCATCGATATCAAACAGAAGAAGAAGAAATCCGCATGAATTCGTTAAGCATTTTAAGTAGGCAACTCTGAAATTAACATCCAATATTCCAGACTCCGCTTTAATTGATACTTGCAAAAATAACCTATTGCCAATATTAGGGCTCTGGACATGTCCAACTCAATTTTATGATTGGACGGCATTCATCATAGGGGCCGAAGCTGCTGAAGGCAACGAAAAAATGGCACACAATTTAGGGTTACAAATGACCAATGCGAAAGGGGAGAGTCTCTCCAGTAGTGCGCATAATCGTAAAAACAAAGGAAAAAAGGAATTGGCGATAAATCTGTAAAATCAACCCACGTCTCCTTTACCATAAAATTATCCAGAGTCTTCCAGGCCTAAGAAAAAATATTCCTTTGACGAGAGTGATATCCCCAGCATTTTTGAATGCTTGATAAAAAGCAACAAGTTGAAGTTGCCTGATGTCAAGCGACCAAATGAGGCTAGTAAAATAGATAACCCAAAGTACTGCTTGTACCACTTTCATGACCCATACCCGGATAATCGGGCACGAGTACGTGGTTATGCCTAGCCTACGCTGCAGAATTGGCAGTAGAACGCTGTCTGGGTCATTTCTAACTATCTAACATCTCAATAATATAATATGGTACCTATCAATTATCTCAACTCCAAACGGAGGAGCAATATGGTATCTCATAAGTATGACTAATCTCAATCACAAAACAAACTAAGGAAGATAATGCACGAATGGAATAGCGAAGGAAAGAATAAGATACAATCCATAATCTGAAATAATATACAACTGTGAATCTCCACAAATATAATAGTCTAATAAAATCCAACACAAATAAACTAGACCTCCTTGGGCTCTGCAACTAAGTCCTCCTAGTCAATAGGAGTATCCTCTAAAGGTACGCCATCCTGCGGCCCGTAGAATGTGGAACACTGCTCTAAAAGCCGGTCATCTGAAAAAATATATCCAGTCAGGATTGGAGCAAAGTACATACCTCTGAAAGTAGTTTCAATAACATAATCAAGCATATAAAACATATAATAGTAATAAAATACAAGATCACTAAACATATGAATGAATAAACAATAGATATACAAGTAATGTATGAGAATATAAAACAACAATATGGATATCTGCAATATGATGAAATAACTTCAATCTAACTAATGAGCCTCAGAATACAAGTTCATTATGTGATCGATTTGGGTGAACATGATCAGGTAAGACGATTACAAGTGAGATATGTAACCAGAATGTACACGATGTAATAATAGGGCTTTGATAACATAATCAACTCCTACTCTCCCATCTCCAACTAATACCAATGGATCCAATCACGACACGCTACGAACACGAAATATAACTACTGAACATGAGCAGTGGGTGTACACGAATAAGCATATTGAATACGAGCAGTGTGTGAATACAAAATATAATCAATACCTAATATACACGATGAAATACATGTACACGTGTACCCGCTGAACACGGTAGGGGATAACATCTCTTGACGGGATCCATATAGTACAAGTTTGTGAAATTACTGTGTCAGAATCAAGTATACAATTCTAGAACATACAAATATATAGTATTATGAATTAAAAACTATCAGAGAAATATACTCGCCTGAAGTCCTGAGCAAGGTGTGTCTCTCAATGCCCAAGCTGGTGTCATACAGACCTATATATGTTATATTGCATCAATACAAGGATCGAAAATAAAAATAAGTTAATATGATGCAATTCTAGGTCAATAATCCAATTCTAAGGCAAATCAATAAAATCTAGGTTGCAAGAGTCTAACACCAAGACACTAAGTCAATACACTATGAAACTAAGTTATACTAGCTAAGCTATGATACTATGAAACACTCAAAAAGCCGTATCCTAAGATACCAAGTTTTATTATATAAAAATAGTATTTTAGATAGATATACAAGTGAATAATTATAATACTATAACAAAACAATGAAATATGATACCTTGGCTTTGCACAAATGCGTATCACACCTATATCGATACCCAAACTCAATACCTTGGTTATTGACCAAATACCTTGGTATTACCTTGGTATCCCGAGGTAATCCAAAACCTCTACATAGCTAATACCCAATTAACTATATGCTAACATATATAATACCTCACAAATATACTAACTATAACCAATTTATCAACTAACAAACATACCTACATACATATATATAGCTAAAATAACTAATTATCAACATACATTACCTATTAGTATATATATACTACACTAGCTATTACACATTATACTAATCATAAATATATAACTAAACTACTAACAATATACACAAACTCATCTAAGTTACTAAATCACTACCAATCCAACTAGTTAACTATTACCTCAATACCTTGAACTGAACCTAACCTTTCTGATATTAATACCTTGCTGAAACACTGAAACTGAACTGAATCCCACTGATACCTGAACTGTAAAGACACTGATACTGTACAGTAAAAGTAGCACTGTGCTGATACTCCTACAATTTCTGTGCAAGCCCGAGCCCCCTTGCTGTATACACAATTAGCTGTGCAGTCCTCTTCCCGAGTTACTGTGCTATGGCTCTTCTTTTGTTGTTCTCTGATGCAGAACTGATACTGCACTCAAGGCTGCAGGTGCAGAGCTTGAACTGATGCTGCACTCGAGACTTTAGGTACAGAGCTTGAACTGATGCTGCACTCGAGACAGCAGGTGCAGAGCTTGAACTGAAGCTGCACTCGAGACTGCAGGTGCAGTGCTTGAACTGATACTGTACTCGAGACAACAGGGAATCCCTGTAGTTGGCTGCCTCCCTAGATGCTGATCAAGAGGAAGCTGCTCTCTGTGCTTCCTATTGAAGCCTCTTGCACATTGCTATCACTGACCCTGCTCTCCCTCACTTACTGCTACTGTACACGGGCACAGTCACTGACTGAACTCTCATCCTCACACAAACACACACAAACAACACAGCCACTCACACAAACACACAAACACTTACACATAAATATACCTCCAAGTATAAATCAATATCCATATAGCTATATACACTCTCTACTATATATATATATATATATATATATTATAAAATATCATATAGATATATAAATACACAAGCACAAATAAAATTAAGAACAAAATACCAAACACGTGGAGTACACCGCACCCGTATCACACTAACTCTATGATACACTTACGATACGGCTCCACCACACACCCAAACGCATCCTGGAGGACAAAAGCAAGTCTAATACACTAAATATGAGCAATACGTATAGTAATTAGATCATCTACGTGTCTGTGTTACAATGTGATTTGCAAAAGTCCCCGTGTCGGAGGAAAACCCCCAAAATCAACCGTTCGTAAAATTGACGAGATACGACATACACGTACTCAATTGTGGACGCGACACTAGTCACAAACAAACAATCATAGGTCATATTGATCTATTAGACCAAATGACAAACACCACATGTGCCAATCTCAAAATTTCCACAAAATTGACACCAAAATGTACATAACTTCCACCGTAGGTCTCCGATGAACCTAAAATTAATTCCTATAGGTAGCCTAGAATCACCCAACCCCTTCTCTCTCTCTCTCTCTCTCTCGCTATATATATATATATATATATATATATATATATAATTAATCGACTTATTAAGGTTATTATAATATATATATATATATATATATATATATAATAAGTCGATTAATTATATATATATATATATATATATATATATATATATATATATATATATATATATATATATGCTGGTATGCGGCTGAAAGAAAATGGATAGGCTGAACACGTGTTAGAATCTGGTTGGGTAGTTTTTGTTTAAATTATTTATTATTTACTATTTATTTTCTTTTAGAAAAGTATTATTTAAGTCATTTTAAATCTAAATAATTCAAAATAAATATTAAAAATAATCATAAAAATTTGGAATAACTACAAAAAATATATTTTTAACCAAAAAATCCTAGAAAAATACTTGGGTTGTTTCGTACTATAATTACTGGAAGCTCTAAAAATTACTTTTACCTATTTAACTAAAAATAAATATTACAAATATTCCAAAAATATTGAAATTTTTTTAGAAATATATAATAATATTATAAACCCTAAAAAATTACTTGGGTCCATTCTATGCTCCTTGGCTTGCACAATAAATTTTAGAAGTCCTACAAAATTATTTATTAGCCTAAATAACTCCCAATAAATACTTAAAATACTCGAAAAATTCTAAAAATATTTTTTATTATTTAAAATCTAAAATAAAAGTTTCGTATGTTTTTAATAATGTTTGACACTAAAATAAATTCTTGAAAACCCTAAAATATTTGTGTTACTAGTTTTAATTAACCAAATATTATGAAAAAAATCTCAATAGCCCCAAATTAACCTAATAACAATATTTAAGATAATTAGGAAATAAATTCATATTGTTATTTCATAAATTTTTTAAAATTCTAAAAATATCATATTCCTGAAAATCTTCAAATTTAAAATCAAATTCTATTCTTATCACAATCCCTTCCAAATTTTAAGTTAATAACTAAATACTCAAAAAAATTAATATCCAATCCTCTAATATAAATTCAATCAATGCATATTTATAAATTTAAAATCTCATTCCAAAAATTTGAATTCAAACACTAATTTATTAATTATCTTACTCCTCGATTCTTTTTTCACACAATACTTAAACAATATAATACTTACTAAATTTTCAAATACAACATTCAAAATATAAATTTTAAACTTAAATCTTGTAGTCAAATAAATATAATGATAATCTTCTTAAATTCTTCAAAATTAAATGACAAATCCAATCATATCATAATCTTCAGAAAAATATGTGATTTAACAAAATCGTTAATTTTTAACAAAATTGTTAATTCTGTCATAATAAATTTTCAACTCTTTATTTAAATTAATGTTTATCCACGAAATTTAAAATCCTTAATAAATTTTTTTTCCACCATCAAATTTTAAGCAATATAATCATGTAGTCAAAGCACTATTGTTATTTAACAAATTCCTTAAAAATTAACTTCAACCTCACAACTTAAAATTTTAAAGTAAATCTTCGAAATATGAATTTATCTTCAAAATTTAAAATCCAATAGAATTTTTCTTTTAAATCAGATTCACAAGCCATAACTCTTAAATACAATCTAACATTATTTTCTTAAAATTTAAATCTCCTTTATAATTGTCTTTAAAATTTAATAATTAAATCCTTCAAATTTAATCTCTTATCCAAACTTAAAAATTAAATTCATTCTTGAAGTTTAAAAAAAAATTTAATTCCATCCTTAAAAATTAGAATCTTATATTGTAGTCAATTCTCAAAATAATTTGATTTGTCCCCATAACCACAATTTGTTTTGTCCTCACTACTATTACGTATACAAATTCTCGATATTTAAATTAATGATCATCCTCAAAACATCGATTAATGATTAAATCCTAAAAATTTAAAATTTAAATCGAATCTTCAAAGTAAATCCTACTAATAAATATTTCATGATAAATTTAAAAAATTTAATGTCTCATCCTCAATATTTGATTTCCAAATCTACTCCATCAATCATATCTCTCAAAAAAAAATTAATTTTGAATTTATATTAAGTCCTTAAAAGTTGAATTCAACAAGTTATAAAATCAATCTTTATATTATTATTCTTTTGGTCTAACTCAACCCATAAATAAAATCTCAATATTATATTGAACTCCTAACACTCAAATTCTCAACATTTTTCTTGAATTCCTCGAATTATATCTTAAAACTTTCAAGATTATCCTCAATTTCAAAAACTTTCAACATTATCCTCAAACTTTTTTTTGTCAATAATCAAATATGACAACTTCTACCCACCTTATAATTTTATCCTTAAAATAAAATTCTCAAATTTTAACTCTTCGAAAACTTAAATAAAATGTATCATACTTTCCAATCAAATAAAAAATTTAATTAATAAAATAAAATTGTAATCACTTCCAGAAATCTTTATAGCTATGACTTTAAATTTTGAATTGGATTTTAATCCTCAAAAAAATTCAAATCCATAAAATATCAACTCCTTAAAATTTTGAAAACTTGAAATTTAATTTCAAATTTTCAAGATATAAAGTTTAAATCTACATCTTATATGCCAATAGCTCTAATGTTAATCCTTTTAAATTTCTCAAAATCATAAATTAAATAACCAATACTCTAAAATTTTAAATCAAATCTTCAAAATTTAAATTCTTTAAACTTAAACTTAAATCCACTATAACAATCTACAAAAATCTAAAATTCAATAAAACTCCAACTTCTTCTCTTTATCATCATTTATGTTGAAAATTATTTTTTCTAAAACAAGAATTTAACCTTATTTTAGCAAAAAAATCATAATCATCAAACTAGATAGAAATTTAAACCTCAGAGCACAAAATAATAATAATAATTCTTATCTTCAATAATTGATTAACCCCAAAGAAATAATACGTCAATCGAGAATTCTACCCCCCCTTTGGTCAATCATACTTACAAAAATATCATAATATATAACACTTAATTTTCTCAAATTCATCTACTAGAGTTTACCTCAAAATTCAACATTTATACCTACCTTAATCATGTAGCCTTTGTAACAACTTAACTACCCAAGCAATAAAATTAAAATAAGGCCTTCCTATTGTATACCTAATCCTAGTCATTCTCCTAAATTTAAATCAATCCTAAGTTGTGAATGAGCACTTTCTTCTACAATATTATTACTAGTCGCAGGCTCGTAGTGGTACGACTAACTTAAGTACTACCATGAGTTCACACTATTTGTGAAATCCGACCTGCATGGGTCACCATAAAAACTTGATTAGCCCTATAGTTATTAGAATATCATATCGTGGTTACACGATCTTCCTCCTTAGATGACGCACCGTGGTACGTGTATGCTAGGTACGAATCCACATGGTTGCTCGAAAGCCAAATTTGGATTCCCCTAAGCGTAATACAACAAATCAATCAAACAAATATCCTAACCATGCTATAGTTGTTGACCTACATACCATGCCTATGCTGGAGAAATAATATAATAATATCACATGTCGTGTAGTATAGGAGGCCTTCTCTACGCACAATCCAAAATATGTAATCTCATAGCACGTAGTACTTGTATCAGCACGGGTAAAAGAAATCGGGTAGAATCACCAAACTTACAGTTGATCATATGTGTCTTATAACATAGGGACACTTGGTCAAAATATAATCTCCTCAAATCAGTTACACATACTATCAATCAATTAGAAGTCTAAATTATGTAAAATTCTTGAATTAATGATTATGCCACCGAATATGAGTAAGGAAAAAGTGTGAACTAATCTGGAGAAGATCCACAATCATTTAACCAAACAAGGACCAGGATTGCATATCGTCTCCCGAGCAGAACTGGGCCACTCGCTCTATCCGACGAACAAAAGGATAAGCTAATCTACTAATCTGCATTTACTCTGGGTTGCCACATGGTCTACTACAGCATATAATCATACTATGCACATAGTCAGTTCTAGTATATAGCCAAGTCTAGAACAGTCTGGATACTAAGTCCACTCTTCCTTAGAATAACACAGACGAGAAGCCACAATCAACCACATAGGATACGATATAAAATATTCTGAATCAAATAATTAAACCTACGAAATCATGGAACGTGAACATAGATTAGTAGGGTCGCATAGGATCACATACGCGCATGAGAAGTGCACGCATGGATTGCCGCATGGGTCTGGCCGCATGCACTAATCAGGCGCATGAGTAACTGGCAGCATGGACGAGCTTGCCGCATGGAAAAGCTGGCCGTATGGACAAGTTGGCCGCATATGGCTCCACGCCGCATATGACGTCAGGCCGCATGAACCACTTGGCCGCATGTTCAGGGTTAAGATCTATTCCTTGGGACAAGTATTTGAAGTGACGGATAAATAAATAAAATGTCAGGGATGTGACATAAAGTAACTGATGCAAGAAAGTATGTCAACGAGTAAAGACAAAACCAAAAAAAATTAGTGCCAATGGTTCAGAACCATGCGTCCAAGAAAAATAGTGGTCGCATGCTCTCCAGGCCGCATAAGTGTCGGTGTCGCATATGGACTCAATGTTGCATGGAGGTTTCTTAGACTTAGCGAATTTCTCATTCGTTCAGCGAGTGAAAGCACAAGGTGTTCAAGGACACTTGTGTAAATCGGTAGTCATGCGTCCAACAAAATAGACGCATTTTCTCAGTATGCGGCAAGAGTTTAGGCCTCATAACCCTCTCGGTCTGCATAGCACTCTCAGCTGCATAGCTCACTGGCCGCATGCGAACTTCGTCTTCTCCAGATAACAAGTTCAGCCATGGCGGTAAAGCTCCAAAAATCCTAAATTGTTTCTTCATAAAAACTTTAGTTTAACTCTGAATCATGTGAAACAAAAGCTAAAATGCTCGAAATAAAATGCTCTTAATATAAGGAACAACTAGTTTTCGAAAACACTAAGTTTTATTAGATCAAAATCAAAGAAAATTTATAGAACACATTAAAATCCTAAACTTGAAACTCAGATCTATAAAAATCTATATATCAAAATCCAAAACTCCTAGAACCAAATATGATCAACAACTCAAGGAGAATATTTTTTATCAAATATATTTTTAAAATAACATATATAAAAATCTAAAATTTATTGCTTCACCATTTTGAGCAAGATGTACTTGCCTTGGTGGACTAACAAACCTCTTCCTAGAACCAAGTCTAATGATAGGGCTTAGGATTTTGGTCAAGGGGAGCTCTTGAGGGAAGGATGAAGAAGAAAGAAGAAAGAAACTAAAAATAAGGAAGAATGAGAGAGGAGAGAGAAAACCACATATATATACCAAGTAGAGAAATGAGATTAGCCCTAGGATAAGTCATGACACTCTCCAACCAAATCTCAACCATCCAAAATAGGCTTAGGGGTTCCAAGAGTGAATCGGGTCTGGTATCTATTTTGTATACAGGTCCTAGCACGGGTCCATGGTAATTTGCCAAGGTGTTCACTACTGGTCTCGGGTAGTCTCCCACAATAAATATGAATACAATAAAATAAATACACATATTTAACAGAAACCAATATATAAATACAGCATGAATACATCTACAGGGAAAAATTTAAATATTACAAATTCAAGAACACCAAATCTGGGAACGTGTGTGACATCTCTACCCACCTTAGAATTTTTTTCCTCGAATTTTGAGGCTAGTCGAGCTGATCACCAAGCAAGAAAACTCATAGACCAAGCTAGAGACTCATGATCCAATCAGGAAACCCATGATCCAGATAACCTCATGAACTACCAAATCTCATGAACTATAACTAACTGAATACCAAGCATAACGAAATATACAGATAATAAAAGCAACAACAATATAAACAAATGTGCAAGTAATCCACACAATCAAAAGGAAAGAGAAATAATAGGAGATATACGTATACATATGTCTCTCAAGTCAGTCAAAATAGGAACCCGTCCTTGCTGGCCTATGCCGACTCCCAAAAATGGACAGGGATGAAGTCTCGAGATAAATCGGTACCAATGACTTAGTCAAGAAATAACTCTACCCAGGACATACCTTCGTAGTCGGGACATATGACAAACATCATGTATCACGAGATACGAAGGTAGATGAGCAAGACGAAAGATCATCTCCACTCTCCGAATATACGAAACCCAAAAGATAGATAAAACTGGAAGAACTCAAATCTCACCCTCGACTTGACCACCTTCTGCTAACATCTATTCTAGCACGCCAAAATCAGTTTGTTCACGTTTCGATGCTGTTGGAACTCTGTCACGAGGATGTATCTACTAACCAAACTGACGTTGTCTCAGGTGAAACACTTGTGCTTGCGTCAACATAGGACGTTGGGCAAATGGCCAAACTGCTAAAACTGGCTCTTGATGCAAAACTGCTCCTGGAGTTGGCAATGTTGGTAATTCTTGATACGGTCCTCCCTACATCTGCATTTGTGGAAAAGTAGCTATCATGTGGTCAAAACCCCCCATACCTCAAGCATCTTCCACTTGCCATCCTACGTACATCCTGATAGTGATCTTTTTTATCATAATAGGTACATCCTACTAGATTCATCGGGCGTTGTTGATGTTGTCTCGGCTGTCATTGCCAAGTTGTCATTATCACATTAGATGCCACTGGCCCCCGTGGTGCCAAATCATGAATACGAATGCCGGGTGCTGGTCCTCCACCTGTGTTATGGGCATAAAAGAGGTCCCTCTAGTCCTCGAAGCTAACATCTGAATGGTAGGATCATGTCTCTTGGCTGCTATCAATACGGCATCGAATGTCTGGAGTCATGTCCTTTAACTAGTTACAGAATCTCGAGATGAAGCCCTTGCTGGAATCTCATAGCCCTTGCTTGCTCCATCATCACCATAGTTGGAGCAAACCTGCTCAGCCTACATAACTCTACTGCATATTCATCTACTGTTCTGTCGAATTGCCTGAGATTAATAAATCTCTGTTGCAGCCCGTACTACGCTACTACTCTGAAAAACATGGCTCTGAACCTGGTCCTGAACTTGTCCCAATAGATAGGATGCCTTAAGCCGATTGCCTCGGTCGCCCACTAATCACGAGTAAGATCTTGTAGTTGTAATCTGACTTGGTCGACTTGCTCCTCTGCTAGAATCTTAGCTGCCACCATGATCATCTCAATGTCTTGAAGCCATGCATACGCCGTAATAGCATCCTCTGTGCCATCAAAATAGCTCGGGTTGAGTCGACATAATCTGTATAACTTTCCATAATCTTTTTATTGATTCTCCTCTAGAGTCGTTTGCAGTCCTTGGTTTAACATGAAGTTCTGCTTCTGTTGTCGGAGCTGCTGGTGTTCTGTACTACTATCTGATGTTGTTGTGTAGCCACTATACCTCTGATAATATCTAACCGTGGCAGGGTATTAAGTGTTGCTGTTGTTACTGGAACAGCCGGGGGTACCGGGATCTCTGGTATATGTTGTCCACCCATTGGCTCTACTCGAATTTGATCTTGAAAAAGTACTGTCTCTTGTTGGCGCTCAAAAGAATCTTGCTCTTCTAGCTATTCTACCATATCTACTGCTCTAACAGGCGGGAAAGGGGTTCCCCTGAAGGAAAAGGACACCAAGACATCAAATGGCAGGACTTAAAAGAACAAAGAAGCAAACTGTTGATAGTTCAAGCTCGGTGTCGAAGAAGACGAATTCAGGATATCAGAGAAAACAGTTTTTATTGAGACTCCTAGAACAAGATACCCCACAAATCTGTAAATATAGACCTACAGGGGCCACCACTGAAACCTTGTCATGCCCTAGAACCAGAATACTAGAGAGCGGGAGAGTGAATCAACCAATCACACCTTACAAAATACCAAAGTAACCCATAATGTGCTAAGGTTGTCTAGAGACAAGGGGGTGCATGCTACAATCAAGACACCTAGGGTCAAGAGAATCTATGTCTTAATCATCAACCAAGAAATAATAAGAATGAACATGTAAGATAAAGTAATTAGGCATCCCTAACGCTCTATAAGAATGATCATGAAAATAGTTATACAGGATGGTACACTAGTACACTCTCAAGAGTACATGATAGTAAGTAAGTCGCGGTCTGAATAATATACAATCATGTAGAAGAACTAATGTCTAGATGAACCGGCTAATAGGTGTCGTCGGCTAAACGACAAAAAGTTAATACAAAATAATACTCATAGTGGGGGAAGAAAAAATCTACTCAAGTTCCTTGGCGGACATCCCCCTGGTGTGTGTCATCGGTCAGATTCATGATTAGATCCTAGGGCTTTGCTAGTAAACCTGGCCAAACAAAACCAGCGGGGTTAGACCCCAATAGCAAGTATCACAAAGGAGCACAAGTGAATAAAGTAAAAACCAATAAAGTACATAAAATAGGAAATTTGTGCCATAACTGCAAGTATATGACCTTTCATCGGAGCAGTAGGACACCTCTGTAGAAGCATGAAAAATACGCTGGATAGCTATACGCAGCATGTTGATGCTGGGCAGCGTAAAAAGATGACTTTAGAGCCATCAGCGTGCAAACAGAGCTTTTCTGCTAAATACAGCATAAAATATAAGCTCAAGGACTATCCGCGTAATGCAGTATGTCCAGGCTGCTTCAGCGTAAAAAGGGTGCTACATCGCCTTTACGGCGTAAAACTCATCCGCTTTCAATACAGCATTGAAGTGTACGAGGAACGCTTCGTATTCCCCAAAATGAACCTGTCAAATCATGCAGTGAACCTGACGTCTGACACCTGACAAAGAGTACTGCACGATTACCCAGACGACGGCTATAATGATGGCGCGGCATAGTGACCCAGACTGTCGTTTAGTGCCATTTCCTTGGTGTAAACTGCTTTTACGCATACTCTGGAATATGCTGCCTAGTTTTACACAGGCAGACGTGAGCTTCTTACGTTCCGCAGAAGACAAACAGACTGCCATGTCAAAAGTTGCTCTTCATACAAGGCTTGAGGCACGTCTCTGTATTTAATACACAGAGTGATTGCAATTCTTCGTGGCACGTCTCTACATTTAATGCGCAGAATAATGGCAGATCTTCGAGACACGCCTCTGCATTTAATGCACAGAATAATGGCAGATCTTTGCCACGCCTCTGGAATATGCTGCCTAGTTTTACACAGGCAGACGTGAGCTTCTTATGCTCCACAGAAGACGAACAGACTGCCATGTCATCAGTTGCTCTTCATACAGGGCTCGAGGCACGTCTCTGCATTTAATGCGCAGAATAATGGCAGATCTTTGAGACACGTCTCTGTATTTAATACGCAGGATGGGGGCAGATCTCTGCATTTAATGCAAGAGATTTGATTATATCTCCAAAAGTTATAATTTCGGCTAAAATGTCCACATCATCACTTTGGCACATTATGCCATCGGGCTATTCTCAGCTATGGGAGCACGCTGTACGCTATCTCCTTGGAATACGCCAACTCAGGTCATATTTGCATTGGCGCGTATTAAGGCTATTTGGTCCAGAATTCGCTCAAGGCCTCAGTCAGGGGAGGAGGATCAGCTATCTTCTATGCCCACTCGGCTTCTACGTCCACTCGGCTTCTATGCCTACTCGGCTTCTATGCCTACTCGGCTTCTACGCTAGGGTGACAGTTATTGGCTTCTACGCTAACCTTTTCTACGCAAGGGATAACTATCTATGTTGCTTTTATGCTGTAATCTCCGCAGTAGTTATACGCGTTATCTCTTAATGGGACATGCGTCATACACTCATTCAAAAGATCATTTATACATGGGTAACGGTTATTGTAACCATGGCATAAAAGGTGCTATACTTTCCACTGCCCGGCTTCTACGCTGACTGAGTGGTCACTGTCACCAAAACTCTATAAATAGAGACCTCTATTGCCAGAGGTCGATGGTGGAGAAAAATTGAATGTCAGAACCAAGGTCAAAGATTCCACGATCAAGAAAGAAGGCCAAGGAACTAAGAGTCGAAGAGTCTTTGAGAGAGAAGAATCCAGAGCTCAGGCAAAGAGTAGTGATCGACGACTTTGGCATCGAGCATCCACTCTCTTTCGCAACCTTCGAAGCTGCTTTTTGTCTTCTACGGCACTTCTTCATCATCGTGTGGTCCAAGGGATAAAGTGATCGACTGCAGATCAGACTCCTATAGCAATATTTACCCAGATTAAAAAAATTGTACTTAACATCCTCGTATAGGATTAATTGTACAATCTTGTTTGTAAACCAAAGAGCAGTTTCGTATAAACCTCGTTTCCATTTCTTTCGTTTATTATCAAACACAAGATGCGACTCTGCTGGGGACATATTTCTCTTCTGATGAGGAAGCATTTGCTCAACACGATACGGTATCTGTGGAATCCGTGAAGAAGACCCTGGTCGTCCAGTTCGACTAGTCTGCCTAAGAAGATATGCTTCTAGCAGGGGGTAGCTCTCACTCTCTCTCTCTGTTCAAGACCACAGGAAGCTGCGTAAGGTCTGGATGCCCAAGACATCCCCTACCATTCCTGTCGACTCTCCGATCTCTCCGACCGACCAGGTTGTAGCTGCACAACCTTCGCACTCTGCGCGTAAAACTCTGTCTCCCGTCCTTGACGTGGCTGACAAAACTTCGGATAATGCCTCAGCGCTAGTCCAGAAGCCTATTTCGCGCTCTGTGTGTAAAACTCTATATCCCGTCCCTGACGTGGCTGACAAAACTTTGGACAATGCCTCAGCGCTAGTCCAGAAGCCTACTTCGCGCTCTACGCGTAAAATTCAGTCTCCCGTCGATGATGTGGCAGACAGAATTTCTGACAATGCCTTAGCGCCAAATCAGAAATTCCAAACGCGCTCCGCGCGTAAAAATGCATCTGCGCTCTGTGAAAAAGCAGATGATCCCTGTAATCTACGCAAGGGAAAGCAAGCGGCGGACTGCTCAACTTCTTGGCCTTTACGCCAGCAAGGGAAGAATCTGCCCGCCCTCCGGATTACGCGAGGAGCTGATGGCCGACTGAGGACCTCCTTAGCTTTATGCCCGCCAGAATTACGCCAGATGAGGCCCCTCAGCGTAAACCAGGCTCAGTTTACGGAAAGATAAACTCCTCTGGGATTATCTGCTACCCAGATGGCCAACCTGTTGTATACAGATGGCATAGGGAGGACTATGGTCCCCAATATCCGCATGCCCACTGACGTGAATAGAAGGAACAAGCCATCTTCTTCTTCTTCTTCTGTATATCCTCCCAACCTGCGTGAGTATCTGATCCATTAACGCAAGGATAGGGGATCTTCCAGCATGTCTATTACTCCTCCTGGCGAGCACTATTGTAATAGCCATAGGATTGTAGTTACTTATTGCCGTTCAGAAATAAAATGGTCGATTTTTGACCGGTTGAACTACTCTCCGTCTTTCCAGGAAGGAAAGCCCACACATGCATCAGTGAACATGGCTTCACACATACCTAGAGGAAGATCGAACTCAAGATGTCATCTCTCTCGAACTCCGAGCCGAAGGAGATTCAACCAGCTCCTTAGGAATACTGAAGCTGGGGTGTTCCAAAACACCCATTCGAGGTCACGACAACCGACTTTGTACTCTTCTAATTTCGATGCTGGGGGTCGCCAGTCTCCTGAATCAGATGCTAAAAGTATAGAGTCAACTTCTATAGAGACCTATACTAATCCTTCAATGACACCCAGGGAGATGGAAGTTTATGCCATTGGAGATGAACGCGAGGAAGCTTCTCCGTCGAGGAGCGCTGAGCAACGCATTACTGTACTGGAGACATCTCTGAAAGAAATACAATCCATGATGGAGAACATGCACCAGATGATGCTGACTCAACACACAGCTGCTATGGCTCAAGCATCGGTCCCTCCAACTCAGATACGTGTGGGGGTGGACTTACCACCATCCAACGCGATCCAAGAGCCTGTTCTAGATTAGGAGTCAGCAGTTCCTCCACTTCCTCACTCGAAGAATGTATTACCTCCCGTTGGATTCATGATGCAACCGATTCCTCACCACTCCGTGGTCCCGCCACCGGCTGAAAATCCGATACAGGCAGTACGGGAGTTGAAAGCACAATTTTATGCCTTGAAGCATAATGATCAGCTCAAAAAATTGGGAATCAACCAGCCTTACCCGGCTATCTGGGAAGAGGCCCCTTTCCCTCCTAAATACAAACCACAGACTATGGCTTTGTTCGAGGGAAAAATATTATCGAGTCAGAACATGAAATACTTCAGTATGATGACGGTGTTATTACAAGGGAATGACGCCCTACTCACTCGGGTGTTCAAGGGTTGTCTCTCGAAAGTGGCTTATCAGTGGTACCGCAGCCTGGCGGACAACTGTATTACTTCCTTTGAAGACTTCAAGGCTTTATTCTTTGCACGATTCTATGAAGGAGGAATGGACATGTCTATGTCCTCTCTAATCGAAGTGAAGCAGAGGGAAAAAGAGGACGTTCACACTTTCATCGAACATTTTTGTCAAGCCACTTTGCAAATGCCTCCCGGAGTTTCAGACTCGGCATTGGTGGACATTTGTAGGAAGAACCTTCTTCCCGTAATCTCGGTGTTTACAGTACCATATCAGTTCCATGATTGGCCCTCGTTCATCATCTCAGCGGTAGCCACCGAGGACAACAGTCGGAAGGCACGTGATAATGGCATCATGATCTCTGTCTCCGATAAAGGCAAGAGATCATCCCCCAACAGCGACCATCCTCGTGGTTCCAAAGGAAAAGAAGCTCTGGAAATCAATACGTCCAGGCAAAAGAATGCGGCAACCACACGAACGAAACCTGAGACTTCTAGGCCCATTGAAGTATACTATTTCGACGACGACGATATTCCGAACATATTCGAGGAGAAGAGGCAAGATTACCCTTCCTGAGGAGAAGCGACCTAATGAAGTCGGCAGTACTAATAGCCCCAAGTACTGCATCTTTTATAGATACATACACTACCCTACAAAGGCGTGTTATGTACTGAAGAGGAAGATCCAGGAGCTGATCGATGCTAAGGCCATCACTCTGTGCAACAGCAAGAAGATGGTCACAGCCAACATGATCTCTCTGTAATTTGGCAATTTGCCTCCCCAAGAAGTCCCGGATGGTGTTACACCTATGTCTCGGACAATGATGAACATCGTTAATCTCCCTCCAGCTAGAGGTCAAAATCATGACCTGGTACCCCTAACTACCCAGCGAGACGAGATTATGTGGGTTCATCCAGATCTGGTGCCAGAGATCGAGGAGGAGACTCAAGTTGCTAAGGCTAAGTCTAAAAAGAACTCGAAGCGTAAACCATGTTACACGGTTACGGTACACTCGGCATCAGAAGACGAGGTCCTGGATACTGGAACCCGTTCAGGGAAAGCTTACCTCAAGGACTATGGAGCAAGTCAAGAAGATGCACCGGCAGACGCTTCAGCTACCAAGCCTTCAGAACCAGAGCCCGCCATACCAGAGGCCGGTCCTTCGAGACCAATTCCGGCGGACAAAGGGAAGCAAAAAGAAGTGCGCTTCGATAAACCTTTGAAAAATATTCAAAACAAAGGTTTAGAGAAGCCATACAACTTTGACATCCTGGCCCAATTGGCTAATACACCAGCCAGGCTGTCCATCTTCGAACTACTCAGGCTCTCTCAAGACACTCGTCAAGCCCTGAGTGAAGCCTTAATGCAGGCGGAGGCATACTTGACCCAGCTCAAGTTCCCTGACGAAGAACCCGTGGCATGTCCTCAATGCCACAGTGTAATGGAAGTGGTCCCGAATATTACTTTCACTCAAGATGACATGCTGTTAAAGCATAACAGGCATGACAGACCCCTCTATTACACCGGATACGTCGGTTCTATAGAGGTCGACCTGATTTGGAACTTTAGCATCGATGTACTGAAAAAGAGGATCTTTATTACCATCAGAAACCACATGAGGATTCTATATAGAACCTATAGTACAAAAAATTTTGGAAGCTATAGATTCCTATCATCCGTATATATGGGAAGTAGCGTCATCATCCAACGTCACCACGACATATGGACCACATGAGGATTCTATCTTCATTGTCCCGCCTACTTGTAGCAGTCAACGTTCAATAGTCTTTGGCCGCATGCGCAATGAACCGACTGTACAAGAAGATTCTTTCGATGACGATGTTGGTAAAATGCAGGTTCACAGATACAGCCCATAAGCTTTGAAGATCATGCAAAGTTTGGGCTATGACTTGAAGCTGGAACCAGGTCTCAACTACGAAAAAGGCAGACGAATACCGCTGTACGGTGATCCCTACTGCCAATGAACTCGTTTCGGGTTAGGGTATACCACCTCCCTTGCAACTTTTGAGTCAAACAAGGATATCTGATGCTCTCGAACGAACATTATCAGTAAATACGGTAGTGGTAGATTCTTTCAAAGCAGACAAGCAAGAATTTGAACCGTTTGAGAATGATGCTTGGGCTCAACAAATGGATACACAATAGGAATTCCGCTTCGAGCAGAGAGAACCTCCCACTGAAGATAAAGTTATCCAGATTGACGTTGGGGATGAACTTTCGCCAAAGCCGATATTTATCAGTAACAATCTTTCCGAAGAAGAGACGGAAGAAGTTATCCAGCTGATAAAAGAATATATCGACGTCTTTGCTTAGAATTATGAGGACATGCCAGGTCTTGAACCGAAGGTGGCTACTCATAAACTTAATATATTGCTCGATTCGAAGCCTGTGAAGCAGCACCAACGCCGGTTCCGCCCGGATATGATAGATGCCATTGAAGCTGAAATCAAGAAGTTGATAGCCTGCGATTTCATCCGGGAAGAACAACATCCCGACTGGGTCGCCAATGTTGTCCCGGTCATGAAAAAAAATGGAAAAGTACGTGTCTGCATCGATTACCGAGATCTGAATGCAGCCCTGCCCCAAGGATGAGTTTTCTCTTCCCATCACAGACGTCATGATTGACAACACATACGGTTTTGAACTCATGTCTTTCATGGACAGATTTTTAGGGTATAATCAAATCAAGATGCATCCTGAAGACGAGAAGCATACTGCCTTCCGGACACCATTGGGGGTATATTGCTATACGGTCATGCCCTTCGGATTGAAGAATGTCGGGGCTACATACCAACGGGCTATGAGTAACATATTCCATGAGCATTTACGCAAGACAGTAGAATATTACGTGGACGATGTAGCTGTCAAAAGTCGCCTCAAGGATAATCACATCCAAGACTTGAAGACAGTATTTGAGTTGATGCGCCAACATCAACTCAAAATGAATCCTATAAAGTCCTTTCTAGGTGTATCCAGTGGCAAATTCCTAGGATTTATCATTACCGCCAAAGGCATTCAAGTGGACCCTGATAAAGTCAAGGCCATCTTAGAAATGCGACCACCCCGTAATCTGAGGAAACTCAGGGGATTTCAAGGTCGTCTGGCTTATATCCGGAGATTCATATCCAACCTCTCTGGAAGATGTCAGCCTTTTTCTCGTCTCATGAAGAAAGGTGTATCCTTCGTATGGGACGAAGCCTGTCAGCAAGCGTTTAATGATATCAAACGCTACCTCACTAGTCCGCCAGTTCTGGTGCCTCCCGTCATAGGAAGACTATTCTTGCTGTACGTTCGAAATGGATCATTCTCTGGGAGCTTTTCTCGCACAGAAGAACGATATGGGTCATGAACAGGCTATCAACTACCTCAGAAGGATGATGGTCGGAGCCGAACACCGGTACAATCTAGTGGAAAAAAAATGCTTGGCTCTGATGTTCGCTATCCAGAAAATACGACACTATATCACGGGCCAGACTATTCATATCATCTCCAAGATCAATCCTCTTCGGGTATATATGAACAAGCCAAGTGTTCTTAATTCCTGACTCGCGACCTGGGCGATGTTATTAACACCGTATGACATGGTGTACGTCCCTCAGAAGTCCATCAAAGGCCAAGCGTTGGCTGATTTCCTAGCTGCTCATCCGATCCCGGAGACCTCCAAACTGTACGAGGACATTCCCGACGAAGTTGCAAAATGTAATTCCGCAATGGAAGGTGATGCATGGCAACTATTCTTCGATGGTGCCTCCAAAACTGGTCCCAAGGGAAATGTGGTCTCAGGAGTAGGAATTATCCTGGTTACTCCTGATAAATTCGTCATCTATCAAGCATATTCTCTTAGCTAGCCCTGTTCCAATAATGTGGCGGAGTATAACGCTCTACTAATCGGGCTCCAAGTCGCTAAAGAATTGGGCGTCGAATCTCTGGAAGCTTTCGGTGATTCTCTGCTGATCGCCAATCTAGTCAGAGGAATATATGAAGTCCGAAATCCATACCTCATCCCCTATCACCAGGCAACGGTCGAGATAGCCATGACATTCAAAGAATTCTTCCTAGAACATGTGCCCAGATCTCAGAATCTGGAAACTGATGCCCTAGCCAGTCTAGCTGCAGATTTAGCTATCCCTATAAGAAGGCAAAATTCGGTGATCCTTCTTAACAGAGATTTATTCTGTGTGAAAAATAACTTTCATATAGAAAGCAGCTACGCTGTAAATATAGATCCTCCCAGGAGAGACTGGAGAAGTCCCTTTATAGATTTTGTAGCATACAGAATCTTGCTGGAGGACCCTAAAGAAGCAATATCCGTCAAAAGACGATCATTATGCTTCTATTTTGACGCGTCTTCACAGTGTCTATATCGCCGGACCTACGACGGACTGCTATTGAGATATCTCTCCGATAACGAGGCACAGTAGATTATTCGTGAAGCTCACGATGGCGTATGCGGAGCACATCAACCCGGTCCTAAGCTACAGGATCGTATCAGGAGAATGAGCTATTACTGGCCTACTATGATCACAGATGCAATAAAGTATACAAGATAATGCAAAGCCTGTCAGGTCCATGCAGACTTTATCCATCAGCCTCCTGAACATCTATATCCTACGGTTGCGTCCTGGCCTTTCGAAGCATGGGGTATGGATATCATTGGTCATATTCACCCATCTTTTTCCAGAGGTCACCGGTTTATACTGGCTATCACGGATTATTTCTCCAAATGGGCAGAGGCGATCCCTCTTGCTGAGGTAAAGGCATCTAATGTGATCAACTTCATCAAGCATCATGTCATTTATCGCTTTAGGATACCCCGAAGGATAATTCATGACAATGGACCTCAGTTTATCAGCCAAGCGTTTCATCGATTTTGCGATAAAAATCGGATACAAAATGTGGCCTCTACGGCATATAATCCTGCTGCTAATGGATTGGCGGAAGCTTTCAACAAAATAATTATCAAGCTTTTGAAAAAGTTTGTCTCTTCGAACAAGAGGGATTGGAATAAGAAGCTAGGAGAATGTCTCTGGGCATACCGCACAATGATACGAGCACCGACAGGTTGTACCCCATTCTCACTGGTTTACGGGAGCGAAACAGTTCTCCCCATCGAAGTCCAAATTTTGTCACTCAGGATAGCAGTGGCTAATGAGCTGACTCAAGAAAAGAATGACCTGTTAAGGCTTCAAGAGTTAGAAGGATTAGACGAGAAACGCCTCCAAGCTCAACAGCGCATCACATTCTACCAGGCATGTATTTCCAGATCTTTTAATCAAAAAGTAAAAGAAAGAGTGTTCAAAGTTGGTAAGCTAGTTTTAGCTGTGAGAAGGCCGATGATTCTTACTCACAGGAGTAAGGGTAAATTCTAACCCAAATGGGAAGGCCCTTATGTGATCGAGACGACGTTCTTAAACGGTGCTTACAAGTTAGCCAAGCCTAATGGAGACTTATTGATGGCTCCTATCAATGGTAAATTCCTGAAGAGGTACTATGCTTAACCTCCTTTGCTCAAGTGGAATATGGCAAAAATCTTATTCTGACAAAACTACTTCCAAAACAAAACTAGTTGGATCGTATTCTATCATGTCCATATAACCTCTGAATAGATATGTTTAACTAATTTGGAACTTCGAGACCTATCACGTCCATATTACGTCTGATAGTGTTTTGTGTACAAATTTTAGCTGAAGCATATTCTATCATGTCCATATAACCTCTGAATAGATATGTCCTACTAAAAATTACCGAGAGTATATCACGTCCATATTACCTCTGATATCACTTTTACCCAAACCCGTCGTTTATATTCCAAAATGATGGGTCCACAAAGTCAGATGAAAGCCTCTTTATTATTCCCAAAAAGAGCAAAATTACATTGGAAAGCAAAAAAGTACATCATTTGGGGGGAGCGGTCAGGTCGCGAATCTGCCATGGCAAAGCAGCCATTCTCTCATCCCTGGAGTTCAAGACGTCGGCGCGAGCACGCTCCAACCTTGCTGTATCATTATTCAAAGCGGATAGCTCGGACCGAGTATGTACGAAACTCGCGTGGACAATACCCGCTTGCGTCAGATTCTGCTGGGCGATCTCCTTTCGATTCTTCAGTACATCTCGAGTTGCCAATAAAGAGACAGCCTCCTCCTCCACTCGAGCGAGTTCATCTCTCAAACTGCGGACCCTTGCTGTCACTTCCTTATATTCGACTTCGCACTGAGTCAGCTGAGGAATGACGTACTCCAGTTGGACACGCTCCTGATCCATCTCCTACTGCTGTTCCTGGACAGATTTGTCCAGAGATTCCAGTTGCCCAGCAAGCTCTACAGTCAAGGAGTCGAACCTAGCCTGGACCAGGTCTTCGATGCTGCCTCGAGATAGCTGCAGATATACGTTTATGGGTTGCTCCAAACCATTAACTATCTCCTCCAGTGTGTCAGCTACCCCAGTATCGTTAAAGTCTCTGATCGACACTATCGCGAACTGAGAGGACCTCCTCAGCGCCTCAAAGCTCAGATTCTTTTTCAACACCATTGATATCAATGTTTTCATAGTGGTGTAAAAGATACCAGTATACTGCTCAGTCAGCATGACTAGATCCGAATGAACGCTGGGAGTGGCTGCAATATTGGCGAACCTCCCTCCAGGAACGACCATAGACGATGTTGCCACAGCCGTCGCCTCAACAGGTGGTACGACAAAGGAAGATGCGCCAATACCGGACGAAGTGACCGGCGTACTCAAAGGAGGCATTGTCGCAATGACAGGCTCATCCTTCTCTTGAGATATCGGAACCACTTCGGGCGAGCCGGCACCCGAAAGTGTCTCCTCTTCGAAGTCGGGCACCTCTATGTCATCGCCTGGACCTGACACAGAGCCAAAAGGCGCATCTACACGGCCCTTCCCGTAGATGTCTTCCCCTGAAAAGAAGACAAAAGAAAGTTAATATCAACATGATGTTAATTTTCCTAAAAAAGAGACGTAAAGATGATATTTACCCATGACTGATGGCATATATGTCGCGTCTACAGCCAGTACAGCTAAATCATTTTGTAATGATGCTAAGCAAGCTGTCATACCTGGAGAAGGTGGTGTGTCAACCGACACTGGCAAATATTCTTCCAGGTCCTCGTCAAATTCCAACCGAGGTTCATCGGCTAGAATCTCGTTGGATGCGCTGACAGACACGGCAGGGGTTTCTCTCGATGCTGATCTGGATAAAGATATCCTTATTCGGCTCGGCCCCGAAGGCGATCTCGTACCACTACCTGAAGCGGTAGCAGCGACAGCAGCCTCAAGCAGAGATTCTCCGGCAGCGAATACCGGAACTGTAGAGGTTCCCTCTTTAAAAGGTGAGGAACCTCCAATCAAAGAATCATACCCAACAGGGGGAGATACAGGCTCACTTCTAGGAGCCTCATTGCCGAGAATCCTGAGAGGACAAGTAACTGTCTTCTTTTTCCTCTTGCAAGGGGAAGTCTCCTTTGGAGCAGGAGCCCTTCGCTTACCAGAGATTACCAGAGGCCCTGCAGGCGGAGGTATTTTACCCTTCGGTACCGCCAACAGAGGCTCATCTGGATTGACGGAATCTTTACCCTCATCGGAGGAAACTGAAGGGATTTCGACTCTTCCCCCAGACTTGGAAGAGGGCATCCTAAAACTTCTACTTATATCAAAATTGCGATGGAAGGTGTTGGTTGCCACATAGAACTGGGCATACGAGTGGAGGATGCGCAGCTCCGTGGAGAGTGAAATGACGGGCACGGTAAAAATTGCTTCAGTGCAACCCATGATGAAGTATCACCATCCTCTCGCTCCATCAATGAGTCCACCTCTGGACCTAAAGTTGGTAACGGCATTCCCCACGTGCAACTGGTCGTACCCAAACTGCCTGGCAAACCGACTAGGCAGGTAGGGCTCAAAGAAGCAATAGTCTTTACTTCTGTACAGTAAATAGGAAGGTCTAATACAGACCAACCAATTAAAAGTCTCAGGAGAAAGAACGGTCTTCCCGTCGCCTATATCCTGAAGTCTGGTCCCCTGTTGATTGAGATGTACAGAGTGGACAGTGCAGAAAAGCTTCTAGCAGTGACTGAAGCTCAGCACCCGCCGACAGTCTAAAACTGTGGTCACATTCCAGGAGGAATTCTTGTAATTCAGCAAGAAACTACCCCCCTAACTACTGCCAGTGCCGGGAGACATCACCCTGTGGAAAGCTATCACGCTGAGTTTCATCGGCGAGCAGCCCCTCAGTAAGGGCCCTCAGGCCAGCTTGTATGCGGCACACCATGGCAGGGAGCAAGCCCAGCCTTGCCCCGAACACCAGACGCACTACAGGCCATAGCGTGTTGCGGTGAATACGGTCCGCAGATGCAATCCCGGGTACCACCAGTCGGTGTAGCCATATGGAGAGGAAGCCAGCTAGTTGAGCTTCCTTGGACAGAGGCCTGAGGCAATGCCTCAAATAACTGTAGGCCTTAGGGCCTGCAGGATACTTCCCTATCCCTTTGTCGAGAATCTGGTCCGGATCCGCAGCGTCTTCCATAAGATCGTCGACTTCCTGAGCACTAAGCACGCTCAGAAGATTCAAAGGATGATCCTTCGTATCCAAGACCTTCTATGGCTTAGCAGTCCTGGCCCGGTGAAAGAAGAGGTAGGACGCCCATTTATTGGTATGAGCCAAATCTGAGGGCTCACCATAGAAAGCAGTACAAGCAAGGTAGTGGCACATCAGCTCCTGGTACACTGCCACTACCCGAGGGTCTAAATCCTCCAGCTCCCGGTTCGTGGGAACATACTCTTCATAAGGAGTATCCCCCATCGGCAGTCTCGAGATCTCTGCCATCTCGTAGAGGGCCAATCCCAACTCCCCCAGTGGAGTGGCAAAAGTCCCGGTGAGCGAGATATATCGCTCTATTAGTGCCAAAAACAGGCTAGATTTGAGCGGTAACCCAACACTGGTAGCACTCACAGCTACGTACAGACCAATGCCCTCCAGCTTGGTTTGAAAATGCTTCAGGGCCCTTTCAGCTAAGAGAGCCCATCGAAGATTTGTAGGGGTGATCCACCCACTTGTCCGAGGGTTCACCTTAGGGTATACTCCTCTGTGGCCCATAAAATTATTGCAAAAAGTCGGTAATTACACCGGCTGGAGCAGTAAGCTGTCTTCACTCGGGGCACTGCCCAGGTACAATCCCCTGAACGGCATCACAGAGCTGGAAGGGCGGCTGACAAATGACCCCTGGTCAGATCCTTTCTGATAAAATATCTTCCCCGGCCGGCCGTGAAGATCGGGAGTCAGCGTCCACGACATCCTCCTAGGATGTGTAGCATGGAAGAATGCCGAGATGGGATAGTCTCTCAGCATCTTGGGCAGATATAGAACCAAGTCCCCGGCAGGGAAAACCCAGAGTTTTTTCTTGGGCTTCATCTGGGACTGCTTGTCAATCATGTCCCCGAAGAGAAAAGCCGGCTTTATATATTGGTCCCCGTTGGGCTCTCCGTTGATCATGCTCAACAGCATTCGCTCGCCTTGAGACGATATTAGGATTCTTCTTCCTCCAGGATATTGGGGTCCAGAGATGGAAAATGTCACGTGGGACAAATCCTCCAGGTAGTTGGAGTGCAACATCCCGGCAGCAGAACCCATCACCTCAGCCAATGGAGACACATGCAAGTTAACTGCAAAATACAAGAAAGACACGTCAGTTTTTATGCTAGACAATCTTGCAGCATATGCCAAAATCAACAGTCTATGCTTTACGCCAAGACCGTAAAAACTTGATCTTTTACGCTGGAATCTTATTCCAAGGCGTAAAAATCAAGGCTGACAGTATACACAAAAAATCTGACAGTCTGTGTTTTATGCCAGACTGCCAAAGTTTGAGCTATTACACCAGAATTTTCATCCAAAAGCGTAACACTCAAATTTTATAGTATACGCCAAGTTTCGGCGGTCAAAGCTTTTACGTCCGACTGCAAAAATATAGAGTTTTTAAGCTGACACATTAGAAATATGGGCGTAAAAGATAAAATATCTCTGTGCATCATCTTCCTCGAAGAGGCTATCAACATAAAAGATGACCTAGCGCGTTCACGTACAACGTGTGCAAAGGATTTTAGTCATTATTTTTTGTCCTAAAAGCTCTACCTTTAAGACCGGGTGCACTGCTCGTCGGAGGGACACGTCGCTCATAATGAAGCTCGCCTTGCCCGACGAAAGCCGCTCTCGCTTTGGCAGAAGAGCGAGAAGAAGAGTCAGTCTTCTACCCCTTAGAGGAGGAGATCAATTTCGGGGCCATTGCTGAAAACTCTGAATGCTCGGAGGGGAGACGAAGGAGAGAACTCGAACAGTCGAAGGCTTTCTTTTGCAAAAGACGGATGAAAAGTTTTTCTCTGAAAACCTTGGGGTATGTATAGAGTTCAGATGGACTCCTCGAATCCCGAACCAAATCCTGTATTTAATATTCGGTTATGATTGGGGACTACGTCAGCCTATTACTCAGAGAAGGCGGACAGTCAACGAATTCAAAAAGTTTTCGTGCAAAGCAGATTCGTGGTTTTACGCTAAGGAGCTTTTGACGCTCGACAGCTACATATCTACGGTTTTACGCTCACAGGCTACAAGTCTATGGTTTTACGCCCGGATGCTTTTATGCTCGGTAGCTTTTACGCTTGAGAGGCTACAAACCTACGACTTTACGCTCAGAAGCTACAAATCTATGATTTCACGCTCGGTGGCTTTTACGCTCAGAGGCAACAGATCCACAACTTAACGCTCGAAAGATTTTCTTTTCAAAGGCTACAAATCTACAGTTTCTACGCCCGGATGCTCTCATGCTCAGCAGCTTTTACGCTCGAGAGGCTACGAACTTATGATTTTATGCTCATTTACAGTTACAGATCTATGACTTTCCGCATATCTAAAAATACGCAGGCTAGAGTACGCATATATCTGAACAATTCTCAAGACGGTCAATTACAAGAGTTCATACAGAAGATACTCCTTCTTGACCTCAAAATATCCCAAGTACCCAAAGCATACAGAGTTCAACATTGAAAATTACTCTTCTTCTTGGGTCGATTGGAGGTTCATCCAGAATCCAGTCTGAATATTTTATCTACAGTTCAAGATGGCGACTCAGTTTTTGACAGCCATTTCTCGCCCTGTTCCAAGGGATTTTCGAGAAACCATTCTTGAAGATGATGGTCTGAACAAGAATTTTGTTTATCAGAAGTGACAGTTCAGAATTCTACGCGGTTCCTTATTCCTAACAGCAGGACAGTTCGAATACTCGAATGCTAAACGGCTTTCTACGCATCCTTAGTTATGCGTAAAAGACAGGACAGGATCTAGCACTCTTTCTAACATAGTCGGTGTAAAGTTATCAGACGTGTCGAAGCTACACATATTCAGACTTCACAGTAAAATATATGGCAAGATGATCATATGTACAGAAGAAGACAATTTTATTAAATCATGATTACATATGAGGGAAATCCAGTCTACAAGGGTTTTTTCTTCATTTTAATGGTTACAGATAAGGGAAATCCTGTCTACAGAGGGTTTCTCATTTTTACTCTGAAGATCGCGCCCAGAATCTGTTTTGCCAGGTTCTCGCATGAGTGGAAATCTTCATCCATCTTCTCCAGCAGTTAGTCGATTTTTGCAACCGACTAACAAAAAAATGATTAATGGCGAGAGGGTACAAAATTGGGCCTACTAAATTATGCAGATCCTATCCTCCGTACTGTGGTGCCCCGTTCCCTCTATTCGGGGAGCGCGGCTAAGAAATACAAGACGGTATCGTTCGATCGGGATAGATTGAATCAAGAACTCATCCTCGTTATGGATTTTTCTCTTCAGAATCGATTCCCATATTCAGTGGACCGTGCCCCCGGGATCGACTTAGCGGCAGAGTCAGGAGGGACCTCTCCGCTGCATTCTTTGTTGCCTAGTTTTCGCTGTCGCTTGTTGCTTTCGTGCCTTGAGTTGGTTTTCGGATTTGCTTGGGTTTTCTTGAACGGTTTCAATGGATTTCATTGCTTTCGTTCTTAGGACTGCACTTCAATTCCGATAACGGAAAGAGAGGAAGAAGTACTGATCAGCTGTTCGTGTCAATACAGGTGATCCGGCAGTAGGCGTCGCTCGAGCGGACTCCTAAAGCACTTCTTTCCTTTTTCCTTCCAATTACTAAAGTGAGTGGCTACCAACCCGATTAGCTAGCCCTTCTTGCTAGTCTTCATATCAAAATCTTGTGTTCGTGCTTGCCCCGATCAAACGATACCAAGTAAATAACTAAAAGATATCAAGATAATAAGGGAATAGACTTGGGAAATATTGCTTGTCAAATAAAACTTGTGAACGGTTACTTACTTATATGCTTGCTCATTTGGAATGTTCATCATATGCATAAATATAAGTTAGAATATATATTTCTTCTTAAAACTGTGCTATGTATAGAACTCATTTTTTAATGCAATAACTCAACAGGAAGACTATGCAAAAGTAAATCTTGCCTATTACTGCCATGCTCCTGATATGCCCTGATTTGCCTCGATGCTAACTTAGTATACTGCGTTGATCACGGATAACTTGTGCACAAGGTCTTAGTTCCTGCGGACGGTCGCTGGGGCACCGGCACCGATCCGATCCGGACGAAACTCATGATAGTCGCCTGCTATAGGACGGAATGCCTTGGGACGTCCTGATCTATACGTTGCACGGCACTCCGTACTGAGACTAGCCTGTCCATTATGGCAACGTGCCAGTGATCCCCCCTTGTATATTTAAACCTGTTGCTACTAACTTGTATCTTCTTGGCAGGGAAGGCAAGGTAAGTATTATGCAGGTGGTTCAGACGGGCAGGTAAATGTCACCGAACGGTGGCAGGTTATTTCAGTGATTTCTATATCTATTTCTTGCTGTAAAATAAACTAAGGCAAGATAGAAACCCACAAAATATGCATGCTTTATTAAAATAACGTGTTGATTGGTATAGTTGGGTTAGCTTGCCTTTACCAGTATGTTTCGATGTACTGACCCTCGTTGAAACAGGTTCCCCGCGCTAAGAAGAGCCGAGCGAGGAGCAGGAGAAAAACCCCCAATCCAGTCCAAGCTGTAGGCATGCCTCGACCGTGCCAACCTTTTGAAGAAGCATTTTGAAGAAGCTAGCCACCAAGTAAACATGCAACTTCGTGGCAAAGTAGTAGTTCCGACACAAGGTCTTATATTTTGAGTTTAGTAAGGATATAATGTACATGACTGCTATCTCATTTTGTGTCAATACTTTTGTAAGCCCATAGAGGCAATCTTTATGACTCGGTTCAAGGAGTTTTTAATAGATGTTCATATTATCAATAAAAGAGAACTTTTCTATGTTTCAATATGTGTTTCAATTATCTGCGTACTCTGAATATGTGCTCGATATGCAAAACAAAATACTTAGCCTTGTGCGGTGCGCAACCTAGGCCCGTACGGTGGTCACGCCCGGGGGATGACTATCGATTCCACGGAATCGGGGCGTGACATGTTGGTATTAGAGCCCAGATTCAAGTTCCTTTGACTCTTGAACTGGAAAAGTTCCTTTAACGATAAATCCCTGTGCGAAATCCTGAACTCATTAAGGCCAAAATGAGATACGTTCGTGCAATAAGTCCATAATACATTATGATCCTGATGTAATTTACCTTCTTTTCAAGGAACGACGTAAGCGCAACCATCAGCGCTGGCGCCAGGCGAGACAAGGACTCAGGAGAGCAGTTCCGGAACTTCAGGAAGCTCTTGGAGCCAACGGGGCATGTCTCGATCAGATTCACTTCAGCAGGTGATGCAAATATTCACGGAACAACGACAGAGGGATGATGCCCGCCAAGCCAAGTTTGAGAGCAATCTTGAGGCCCGACTCTCAGTCCAACAAAAGCAGGTAGATACCCTGCAGCAGCTTGTTCAGACCCTGGCCTCCAACCATTCCGCCGCAACGACAGCTACCCCGGTGGAGCAGCCAGCACTTGAAGTCGAGACACTGCTAGCGCCAAGGATGAGGGAAGTGACTGCCTTCGCTTTTGGCAACTTCAAGAAGGTCTGCAATACGCCATTTAACGGGACTGAGGACCCGATCGTAGCCCTAGATTGGCTCGCCAAGCTTGAAGATCATTTTTCTCTCCTAGAAGTGCGAGAAGACAAGCGCGTCACCTGTGCCCAATTACTGCTCCGCCTCAATGCGCACGACTGGTGGGACGTGCATCGACGATCTCTTCAACCTGGCCATGGAGAGGAGACGATCGCGTGGACGACTTTTCGTGCCGCGTTTGAGGAGGAGTTTATACCCCCACCTCTACGCCGTCAACGGGAAAATGATTTCGTTCAACTCCGGCAGGGCAGCATGACGGTGAAGCAATACTCGGCAAAATTCAACAAACTGGCAAATTTGCTACCGCTTATCTACCGGATGCAGCAAGTCATGCCAGATGATTCGAAGGAGGGCTACGTCCTGGCATCCACGGGCACGTAGCCATTCCGCAGTATCAGACGATGAGGGAAGTCTTAAACCATGCCCTCTTCCTGGAACTGCAGTATCCTCACGTTGCTGTCGGTGCTGTGCAAACTTCCAATCACAAACGCCAAGGCAATGATAGAGGAAACAACGCTGCAAAGCATCCAAATAACGGCGATAAACAGCGTGGAGACACCAACAAGACCTGTAACTTTTGCAGGAAGCTAGGGCATATCGAAAAAGATTATCGCCGCAAGCTTGGGACTTGCCTCCGTTGCGGCGATCCTGGCCATCAGATTAGCAATTGTCCGCTTCATCCACCGCAACAACCAGATCAGACTCTGGCTCCTCAGGCAAATCGAGCGGTGCCTCAGCAAGGGCATAATCAAGCTCAGGGCCGGGTCTATACCATGACACGGGAAGAAGCTCTAGCTTCGGATACCGTCGTGTCAGGTACTTTGCTTTTCAATAATATACCTGCTCGTGTTCTATTTGATTCAGGTGCAACCCATAGCTTTATTTCTACAAACTTCACCACGGAGAACAATGTAAAAATGACTCCGTTGTATTTAGATTTAAGCGTTAGCACCCCATCTGGTACAAAAATACCTGTCTGTTCAGCATGCCTAGGCGGTTATATCTGTATTGGGGAGAGAAAGCTGTCACTTGATATTTTAGTTCTTGATGTACGGGACTACGATATCATTTTGGGAATGGACTGGCTCGGCGCATGCGCGGCAACTATTGAGTGTGCAGAGAAGCGAGTCATTTTTCGTCTGCCCGGAGAAGTCGTGTTTTGTTACACCAGTAGTCCAGCAAACGATGCGACCAGGGCCTGCATGGTGATTTCGGCAAAATCTGCTCGGCGAATGCTCTACACAGGCTGCGAGGGATTCCTAGCATCGGTTCGGGATACACGGCAGGACTACGCAAACGTCGAGTCTACTTCCGTTGAGGCAGAGTTCCCCGATGTGTTTCCGAGCGAACTACCCGGTATGCCGCCAGACCGAGAGATTGAATTCACTATCGACACATTTCTAAATACACAACCGATTTCCAAGCCTCCGTACAGAATGGCTCCTGCAGAGCTGAATGAATTAAAGTGCCAACTCCAGGAATTACTTGATCGCGGGTTCATCCGTCCGAGCGTGTCTCCTTGGGGCGCTCCTGTGCTCTTTGTAAAGAAAAAGGACGGAACTCTACGCCTCTGCATAGACTATAGGAAATTAAACAAAGTCACAATCAGGAACAAATATCCTCTGCCACGGATAGACGACTTGTTTGATCAGTTACAAGGGGCAACGGTGTTTTCTAAGATTGATCTTCGCTCGGGTTACCACCAGCTGAAGATTAAGCCAGAAGACGTGCCCAAGACTGCTTTTCGAACCCGCTACGGCTATTACGAGTTTTTCGTGATGCCGTTTGGACTGATGAATGCCCCTGCTGCATTTATGGATGTTATGAACCGTGTATTTAGGCCTTTTATCGATAAATTCGTGGTAGTTTTTATCGATGACATCTTGGTGTACTCGAAGACTAGGGATGAGCACGCAGGACACCTACGGATGGTGCTGCAAACCCTTTGAGACAACAAGTTGTACGCCAAACTAAGTAAGTGTGAGTTCTGGCTACACAGTATCTCATTTTTGGGGCATATCATCTCCTCGGAAGGCATCTCAGTTGATCCGAAGAAGATAGAAGCAATTAAACAGTGGAAACGATCGGAGTCAGCTAGCGACATCCGAAGTTTCCTTGGTCTGGCAGGGTACTACCAGAGATTTATACAAAATTTTGCTAGAATTGCTTCGCCCTTGACTCTACTCACACGGAAGGGTGCGAAGTTTACTTGGACAGAGGACTGTGAAGCTTCGTTTACGGAGTTAAAGCAGCGCCTCATCTCTGCCCCAATTCTCACTCTGCCGAACGGACCGGATGACTTTAAAATATATAGTGATGCCTCAGGAAAGGGTCTAGGATGTGTCCTGATGCAGCACGATAAAGTCATAGCCTATGCGTCGAGGCAGTTAAAGCCTCACGATAAGAATTATTCGACGCATGACTTAGAACTGGCGGCGGTAGTGTTTGCGTTGAAGCTGTGGCACCACTACCTTTATGGTGTACCGTGTAAAATCTATACGGACCATAAAAGCTTGAAATACTTGTACACTCAAAAGGATTTGAATCTTCGGCAGCGGCAATGGCTTGAACTCCTCAGCGACTTCGATCTCACGATCAGATACACGCCTGGAAAGGGAAACATAGTAGCTGACGCGTTGAGTCGAGTGTTTGTAGGGAGTTTGGTTATTGATGATAGGCTGCGCCGAGATCTTGAATCACTGGGCATCACACTAAAAATAAGAAATAAAAAGTGGGCGCAAGTAGCTCAACTGTGCCTCAAACCCGACTTGTTACACAAAGTGAAGGCCGCTCAGAAGGACGACCCGTTCCTGCAGAAGATTCATGCCCTCATCTTGGCAGGAAAGGCGTCCGACTTTGCGGTAAGCACGGATGGGATGCTTCGAGTAAAGGGAAGACTATGCGTTCCGAACAACGCGGCCCTCAGACAAGAGATACTCACGGAAGCTCACTATGCTAGTTATACTTCTCATCCGGGTAGCACTAAGATGTATCGGGATCTTCGTACGACATTTTGGTGGCACGGCTTAAAACAGGATATGGCGCAGTTTGTGTCGCATTGCATGGCTTGTCAATGAGTGAAGGTCGAACACCAGAAACCAGGCGGAGAGCTTCAGAGCCTTGCTATCCCGGAGTGGAAATGGGATGATATAACGATAGATTTTATTGTTGGCTTGTAGAGGACGCAACGGGGACATGATGCAGTCTGGGTTATCGTCGATCGACTCACCAAGTCATCTCACTTTCTGCCTATCAAATCTACTTGGAGTGCCGACCGCCTGGCTCAGATATATCTCAAGGAAATCGTTCGACTCCATGGCGTGCCCGTATCTATAGTCTCCGATTGAGATGGTCGATTTATATCACGTTTCTGGGGAAGCCTGCAGTCAGTAATGGGGACGAAGTTGAAGTTTAGCTCCGCCTACCATCCACAGACCGACGGCCAAACCGAACGTGTCAACCAGATCCTCGAAGACATGCTGCAACTCTACGCCTTGGACACGAAGACTAGTTGGGACCTTCATCTACCTCTAGCCGAATTTGCTTACAATAATAGTTATCAATCAAGCATTCAAATGGCGCCGTATGAGGCACTATACGGGCGGAAGTGTCGATCTCCGATCTGCTGGGACGAAGTTGGGGAACGGCAAGTACTTGGCCCTGAGCTCGTGGAGCAGACCGTCCAGAAAGTTCGGCTGATTCGGGACAGATTAAAGATAGCTCAAAGTCGTCAGAAGAGCTATACGGATGTTCATCGGAGACCGCTAGAGTTTCAAGTAGGCGACCGGGTATTTCTCAAGGTCTCGCCCATGCGAGGGGTCAGCAGGTTCGGAGCGAAGGGAAAGCTAAGTCTACGATTTGTCGGCCCGTTCGAAATACTAAAGCGGGTTGCCTCAGTTGCTTATCAGATTGCCCTACCACCATCCCTATCTGACGTACATGATATATTCCATGTTTCCCAACTTAGAAAATATGTGTACAATCCAAGCCACATGGTAGACCTGGGACAACTAAACCTTCAGCCCGACTTGACGTATGTAGAACAACCGGTACAAATTTTGGATAGAAAAGAAAAGCTGCTTCGGACCCGTTCGGTTCCTCTAGTGCGCGTGCTTTGGCGGAATCACTCTGTCGAAGAATCTACTTGGGAGCTCGAATCTGATATGAGGGAACGGTTCCCCTCATTATTTCCTAGTGGTAGGTTCTATTCCTTAAGTTTTGGGACAAAACTTCCAATTAGTTGGGTAGGATGTGGTGCCCCGTTCCCCCTATTCGGGGAGCGCGGCTAAGAAATACAAGACGGTATCGTTCGATCGGGATAGATTGAATCAAGAACTCATCCTCGTTATGGATTTGTCTCTTCAGAATCGATTCCCATATTCAGTGGACCGTGCCCCCGGGATCGACTTAGCGGCAGAGTCAGGAGGGACCTCTCCGCTGCATTCTTTGTTGCCTAGTTTTCGTTGTCGCTTGTTGCTTTCGTGCCTTGAGTTGGTTTTCGGATTTGCTTGGGTTTTCTTGAATGGTTTCGATAGATTTTATTGCTTTCGTTCTTAGGACTGCACTTCAATTCCAATAATGAAAAGAGAGGAAGAAGTACTGATCAGCTGTTCGTGTCAATACAGGTGATCCGGCAGTAGGCGTCGCTCGAGCGGACTCCTAAAGCACTTCTTTCCTTTTTACTTCCAACTACTAAAGTGAGTGGCTACCAATCCGATTAGCTAGCCCTTCTTGCTAGTCTTCACATCAAAATCTTGTGTTCGTGCTTGCCCCGATCAAACGATACCAAGTAAATAACTAAAAGATATCAAGATAATAAGGGAATAGACTTGGGAAATATTGCTTGTCAAATGAAACTTGTGAACGGTTACTTACTTATATGCTTGCTCGTTTGGAATATTCATCATATGCATAAATATAAGTTAGAATATATATTTCTTCTTAAAACTGTACTATATATAGAACTCATTTTTTAATACAATAACTCAACAGGAAGACTATGCAAAAGTAAATCTTGCCTGTTACTGCCATGCTCCTGATATGCCCTGATTTGCCTCGATGCTAACTTAGTGTACTGCGTTGATCACGGACAACTTGTGCACAAGGTCTTAGTTCCTGTGGACGGTCGCTGGGGCACCGGCACCGATCCGATCCGGACAGAACTCATGATAGTCGCCTACTATAGGACGGAATGCCTTGGGATGTCCTGATCTATACGTCGTACGGTACTCCGTACTGAGACTAGCATGTCCATTATGGCAACGTGCCAGTAATCCCCCTTGCATATTTAAACCTGTTGCTACTAACTTATGTCTTCTTGGCAGGGAAGGCAAGGTAAGTATTATGCAGGTGGTTCAGACGGGCAGGTAAATGTCACCGAACGGTGGCAGGTTATTTCAGTAATTTTTATATCTATTTCTTGCTGTAAAATGAACTAAGGCAAGATAGAAACCCACAAAATATGCATGCTTCATTAAAACAACGTGTTGATTGGTATAGTTGGGTTAGCTTGCCTTCACCAGTACGTTTCGATGTACTGACCCTCGTTGAAACAGGTTCCCCGCGCTAAGGAGAGCCGAGCAAGGAGCAGGAGACAAACCCCCAATCCAGTCCAAGCTGTAGGCACGCCTCGACCGTCCCAACCTTTTGAAGAAGCATTTTGAAGAAGCTAGCCACCAAGTAAACATGCAACTTCGTGGCAAAGTAGTCGTTCCGACACAAGGTCTTATATTTTGAGTTTAGTAAGGATATAATGTACAGGACAGCTATCTCATTTTGTGTCAACACTTTTGTAAGCCCATAGAGGCAATCCTTATGACTCGGTTCAAGGAGTTTGTAATAGATGTTCATATTATCAATAAAAGAGAACTTTTCCATGTTTCAATATGTGTTTCAATTATCTGCGTACTCTGAATATGTGCTCACTATGCAAAACAAAATACTTAGCCTTGTGCGGTGCGCAACCTAGGCCCGCACGGCGGTCACGCCTGGGGGACGACTATCGATTCCACAGAATCAGGGCGTGACACGTACGCCATGACAGATTGAGTTAAGGTATTTTACCCAACTCAATACTCGAGGACAGGGCTAGTTTGTCTTCTTTCGTCTACGAATGACAAGAGAAGATACAGCTTGCAAGCTGTGTGGTCAAATGAGACCCTTCCTCTCTCCTGAAGAACCGCCATACAAAGTTGCTGATTATCCTGAGCAAAGGAGGCTATGATATCCTTCTATGATCCATTATTACAGAGGACATTTGCTCGAAGACGCCATCTTTTTTGGCTTCTTACATGCTGGAAGAACATAGTCTTCTTCTTCCTCCAGTCGATCCGATGAACTCCGGCGATCATCTCTGTATGGTAAAGGAAATGTGGGAAGAACAGGTTAACTCCTCAGCCTTTATATAGGCGAAAGAGATCACACCGAATCCCAATAAATCCCCAATAAATCTGCCAAGAAGTCAGCCCTAAAGAACGTGTTAGACTTGACCATTTCATGCTTCATTCAAAGCATTTCAAATTACGAGGAATTTGAAAACTTTGAAGGGGGTCTTGTAGAAGCATAAAAAATACGCTGGATAGCTATACGCAGCATATTGATGCTGGAAAGCATAAAAAGATGACTTCAGAGCCATCAACGTACAAACAGAGCTTTTTTGCTAAGTATAGCATAAAATATAAGCTCAAGGACTATCCGCGTAATGTAGTATGTCCAGGCTGCTTCAGCGTAAAAAGGGTGCTATATCGCCTTTACGGCGTAAAACTCATCCGCTTTCAATGCAGCATTGAAGTGTACGAGGAACGTTTCGTATTCCCCGAAATGAACCTGTCAAATCATGCAGTGAACCTGACGTCTGACACCTGACAAAAAGTACTGTACGATTACCCAGACGACGGCTATAATGATGGCGTGACACAGCGACCCAGGCTGTCGTTTAGTGCCATTTCCTTGGCGTAAACTATATTTACACATACTCTGGAATACGCTGCCTAGTTTTACACAGGCAGACGTAAGCTTCTTACGCTCCACAGAAGACAAACAGACTGCTATGTCAAAAGCTGCTCTTCGTACAGGGCTCGAGGCACGTCTCTGCATTTAATTCGAAGAGTGATGGCAATTCTTCGTGGCACGTCTCTGCATTTAATGCGCAGAATAATGGCAGATCTTCGAGACACACCTCTGCATTTAATACGCAGAATAATGACAGATCTTCGCCATGCCTCTGGAATACGTTGCCTAGTTTTACACAGGCAGACGTGAGCTTCTTATGCTCTACAGAAGACGAACAGACTGCCACGTCATCAGTTGCTCTTCATACAGGGCTCGAGGCACGTCTCTGCATTTAATATGCAGAATAATGGCAGATCTTCGAGACACGCCTCTGCATTTAATGCGCAGGATGGGAGCAAATCTCTGCATTTAATGCAAAAGATTTGATTATATCTCCAAAAGCCGTAATTTCGGCTAAAATGTCCACATCATCACTTTGGCACAGTACGCCATCGGGCTATTCTCAGCTATGGGATCACGCTGTACGCTATCTCCTTGGAATACGCCAACTCAGGCCACATTTGCATTGGCGCGTATTAAGGCTATTTGGTCCAGAATTCGCTCAAGGACTCAGTCAGGGGAGGAGGATCAGCTATCTTCTATGCCCACTCGGCTTCTACATCCACTCGACTTCTATGCCTACTCGGCTTCTACGCCTACTCGGCTTCTATGCCTACTTGGCTTCTACGCCAGGGTGACAGTTATTGGCTTCTACGCCAACCTTTTCTACGCAAGGGATAACTACCTATGTGGCTTTTATGCCGTGATCTCCGCAGCAGTTATACGCGTTATCTCTTAATGGGACACGCGTCACACGCTCATTCAAAAGATCATTTATACATGGGTAACGGTTATTGTAACCATGGCGTAAAAGGTGCTATACTTTCCACTGCCCGGCTTCTACGTCGACTGAGTAGTCACTGTCACCAAAACTCTATAAATAGAGACCTCTATTGACAGAGGTCGAGGGTGGAGAAAAATTGAAGGTCAGAACCAAGGTCAAAGATTCCAAGATCAAGAGAGAAGGCCAAGGAACTAAGAGTCGAAGAGTCTTTGAGAGAGAAGAATCCAGAGCTCAGGCAAAGAGTAGTGATCGACGACTTTGGCATCGAGCATTCACTCTCTTTCGCAACCTTCGAAGCTGCTTTCTGTCTTCTACGGTACTTCTTCATCATTGTGTGGTCCAAGGGACAAAGTGATCGACTGTAGATCAGACTACTATAGCAATATTTACCCAGATTAAAAAAATTGTACTTAACATCCTCGTATAGGATTAATTGTACAATCTTGTTTGTAAACCAAAGAGCGGATTTCGTATAAACCTCTTTCTATTTCTTTCGTTTATTATCAAACAACCTCTACAACCAAACAAGGACAAGAGATGTCGCACTACTCTGAGATAGGGTACAACTTACCAATTATAAACACGATGAAGATACAATACATCAATCTAATCCAGGACACACATGCCATAATACACACTAAGATATAGATATAATATGCAACTTCGGTACATGATCTATTATGACACATTGGCGCGATCCTACAACCAAACAAGAACAAGGGTTGAACCATCATACCACAATAGTTTATGTCCCTAGACTACCAACACATACTCTTTTAGATTGACCAATCAATCCTACAGATTGTTATGTGGAATATGAGTTATCTCAGAAGAATAATGCAGTGTTGGAATCCTCATATCATACTAATGGTGAGGTAGGCTGGCTGAGCCAATAAATGCATAGCATATTATATGTAAGCACCAGTCCCTCGTAAGGCCACCTCGCAAGTAATCATGTAATAATATATATAATATAGCCGGATACTATACTCTACTATTGTTGATGATATACGGTATATGTTGTGGACCAATATGACACCCTAGGACATTGTTATAACGGTAGTTACCACACATGATCTAGAGATTACATTCCCTCCCAATGCTCTACAACTTCAGTTACTTAATTTGCCCTATAGTTATTAGAACATTATTTTGTGGTTACACGATGTCATCACCCTGATTTTTCAGAATATTTTTAAAATATTTTCTCACAATTTTTTATAATTTTTAGGAATTAAAACTAAGGTATTTTGTGATTAAAGGATTTATAAATAATATTAATTAAATAAAAATAATATTTTTGGGTGTGAATTGAAAAACTAGACATAGGGTAATTTTCTGGGAATTTATTGGACTCCGAAAATATTTTTAAAGCCATAAAAACCAATATAGATTTAAACCTAAATAAACCCTAACTAAACCCGATTTATTTGGAAATAAACCAAACTAAATCGACCCAAACCGTGGTGAACCCAACCGAACCAAACCAAGCCATAACGGGTCGGGTCAGATCCGAATCGAACTCGACTCGGACCCAAAACCGTCACCGAAACCCTAATTCCTAATCCAACCCAGAACACTGTTCCGGCCCTATTTATTCGCCTTGATTTCTGTGCCCCGCCGCCGCCGCAACTCTCTCTCCCCTCTCTCCGCCGCTCACAGCTCAGCCCCGGTCGTCCTAGCCCTAGCCGGAACCCTAATCTCCATCTCCTCCATCTCTCCCGACGGTCTCCACCACTCGCCGACCTCCGCCTAGCCCTGTGCCCCAGCCACCAGCTCCGTCTCCACCTTCCCTTCGCCTGAACCCTAGTATAGATGACCCTCGTCGATCCCCAATCTCATCCCGCAGCCCCGACGACCCCCAAAGTCCTCACAGCTCCGCCCTAGCCCAGCCCCCTCGCCGCCCGAGCTCGACCCCGGCCGCCTGAGACCTAGCCACCCCGAGCCCCATCTCCCCTCTTCCTCCTTCCCTGACTCCACCTTCCTCCGCCCGTCCCTGACCTCGACCCTTCCCCGCCATAGCCCAGCACCACCTCCCCAGCCTTCCAGCTCTGCCCTAGCCCAGCCCAGCACCACCGTCGACTAGCTCCGCCTCGCCGTCCTCTGCCTAGCCCCGTACAGCCTCGATGACATGCTGCCCTTGCTCGAACAGTACTCGGACACGGTCGCACAATACCCGGACACGATTTGTGTTATGTCGCAACTCCTCGCGGACACGAAGAACATCGTTCCACGGAGCCCTGTTTAGGTAACCCATTCTCTCTCCTCGTTGTTTCATTTTCTGTTCCGTCAGTTATGAAGCATAGACTGTGTAACCCTCTCGATGCCTATGCAACCCGCTTGGTGCATCGCGTCCTGTGGTGATCGCGAACCGCGATCCAAAAACAGGAAAACTAACGTCCTGTTTTACCCCGAAACTGAGTACGCCCCGCCAAACGGGAAGACTTGGTCGCACGCGGTCTTCACCGAAACGTGCGCGTTGTCGATACGGACATACGAAATTTCGCAGAAGTTGATTTGGATGTGCGTGCACACCGGAATCAACACGTATCCGCCGACAACGCCCTGTATCCGCCTGTTTGGGAACACGTCGTAACTTTGTGTAGACACGTCGGATCAAAATGAAACTTGTGCCATCGGACTCGTAGCAATATGCTGGTCCTGTGACCCAAGTTTGGTTTGATTCTGAGAACGTTGACAAAATCGCGTATAGTGGGCTTCGCGGCTCCACTTAACGGGCGATTTTGTGATCGGCTCATCGGAATCCAATTTTGGAAGTTCCATTGGGTTCGTATCATTGTTCTGGACTTGTTGACACAAAGTTGGATAAATTTGGAGACCTTTGACCCGGACACATTTTTTGGTGCAAAGCGGCCCACAGGTGGACCCCGCTTTGACCAGAAAATGTGATTTTTGTCCTTGTTTCCAAATTGGACTTAAGGACAGGCATTTTTAGCTATTTGATATTTTTTAAGACTGATGGTGATATTTATTTCAGCAACTGGAGTAGTACCTGCAAATCACACTGAGACCAGAGCTACAGTTGGAGCCGGAACCACAGGCAAGTGTACCTTGCCAATATTGCAGTTCTTGTTAGATATTTTCTTGATTTATTTATATCTTGTACATGCTTGACCTAGGATCGTGTGACTTTACTTAGCGTCCGATTAATAGTCGGGTGCCAACACCGTACGCGGAGTTGTGTAATATCACCTAGACATGGACATCGTGACCCTTTACATTCTTGTACTTGCTTTATCAAGTACATCATAACCCAGGACACTTGACACTATTTATGAGACAGAATCTTCCTGAGATATTTATGGTGATTCTGTATAGGATACAGGTTTTATGATATAGACATTATATTCATAGACATTATATGACTTGCTGCATTAGTTTTGATCTTGCGTGTCATGGACATGAGACGTGTCATTACATTGGGTGGGGAGAGACACACAGGCTACAGGTTGATTTATATATATTTATTATGGTGAGGCCTTAGACTCTACTTCAGAGCTAGACACTCTACTAGTGTTATATTTATTATGAGGCCTCAGACTCTATATCCGAGCTAGGCACTCTACTAGTGATATTACTGCTACCGGCTCCCCGACACAGAGCTTATAGTGGTCTCAGCCTGAGTTTTAGTGATGCTCTCATCTTGCATTTCACTTAGCTGGTTATTTAGTATTATCCTGTTTACTCAATTATTTTTTGTACTGCATTTATATTGGCTTGAGTTATTTTGTACCTTACTATATCCACTAAGGACCTGGATCCGGATTATGTCTCCAGGATTAGCTGACGAGATCTATCCCGAGGTATACGGGACCGGAGCATTAGCATTAGCAGAAGCAGGTGCCTACATTGGAGCGAAAACCAGGATTTGAGGACGAGATCGTGCCAGAGGACTTCTCCTGAGTATTGGCTTGAGATACTCATTTATTTCTGTTTCTAGTACTTTATTTCGAGTCTATTGCACTGATGTATCGGACTTGTTCTCGGATTATTCTTTGAGGCACTTTTATTGAGATTTGTTAGTTTATATTTATTTGCATTTATTCTGGCATTTGATCTGTGATTATCTGTTGTGGATAAGATTAAAATAGACTGTGACTTGTATCATTGGACCTATTTATTGCTGTACTACAGCTTAAGTATGCCCCGATGGATCCATTAAATTGGGTTTGTCCATCGGTGTGTGCTGCTGGCCATTATCACGCGTCCAGTCCCTCGGTATTTTGGGACTGGGGCATGACATGGTTTTTGTGGTGTCCCATGCAGGTCAACGACTAAATTGTTCGGTTTTAACTTAGGGACCGAGCAAGCCTACAATAAGAATAGGATAAGTTTTTAGGATCTCATCCACTTGCTTGAAACATTCTTGATATCTATATCGGATTCAAATTAATTTCTTGACTTGCATCTTGCCTTGATTCCTATGCGCCTCTTATAGTTTATTTTTGATGCAGAGCAATGGATTCACAAGCATGCGATGAGACTCCTGCAGGGACACCACAAGTTACAGATGTCACCTATGACGATGAAGTGACACCAGTTGGTGGAGGTCAACTAGAACAACAAAACAGTCAAGATACCTCAAGAAGTCGGCAAGACGACATTCCACCTCCGCCGCAGTTCACACCACCAATGACCGTATTCCTACAAGGGCAAGCTATGGACGGGCAACAGATGTTTCAAATTATCTACACAATGATGCAAGCTCAACAGCAAATTCAACAAGAGACTTTGAGTCGCAGCCTAGCACTCGTACTGGAGCAGGAGAATCTACCAGCACGACGCCAACGACGGGCTCTATCACCGATTTTCGCCAGCTGAAGCCTCGTACCTTCTCAGGAAAGAAGGAGCTCACAGAAGTTCATGAGTGGCTCACCAACACACAACACTAGTTGGAAGCAACTGAGCTTCCAAGAGAACGTTGGATGACTGCCGTCAGAATGCAGTTAACGGATAATGCACATTACTGGTGGCTATCTGAGGAGACATGTCTCGGACCAGACCGAGTCACTTGGGAAGAGTTCTCTAGACTCTTTCAGGATATGTACATTCCAGCTATCGCTCGATCAGAACTGCGGGACAAGTTCAATCGCCTCACTCAGGACAGTATGACAGTGGAAGAGTACAACGCAGAATTTATTCGTCTGAGTCGCTTCGCCCCAACTTTGATCCCGACAGAAGAAGAGAAGGCTGAGAAGTTCATTGACGGACTAAACTTCGAGCTACAAAGACTCATCGGATCTGTCGCACCTATCTCTTACTCGGACATCCTTGCAGCAACCCGACCCATAGAGCGCATCGTCAGGAGAGAGACCAACCTGAAGCGGCCTTCCACATCCGCACCAACCAAAGCAGCACAAGAGGAGTCTGCAAAGCGTCAACAGATAAATCCACCACCGAGGGCAGCACCAAGAGCCTCATTCCTTCCTACTTATTACTACTGTGGCAAGATAGGTCATATTGAAAAAGAATACAGACGCAATCTGGGAATGTGCTTAATTTGTGGGTCCAGACAACACTTAGCCAGAAATTACACAATACATCAAGGAGAAACACTGATGATTCATTAAGAAGCTTTACCAGTACCAAGGCCAGTCTATCCAGCATTGGGAGCACCACAGACGGGAGTTCAAGGAGTCAGACCACCCGCCCCAGGAGGGTATCAGCCGAGGCTACCCTTGGCACCACAAGCAGCACTCTTCCAGCAGGCCCAGCAACAGCAGAGGAATCCACCGCGAGGACCCGGACAAGCTTTCACGATGACTTTAGAGGACGCGCAGATTCATGGAGTAGCTAATGCACGTAAGTCTTTTTATATAGTTATCTGCTTCTAGTGTTGCTTTAGTTCGTGCCCGTTTGTTCGTGACCTTAGCCTTGACCTAGTAATTTTGAACTTGCTAATAATTAATAACTTAGTATGTTTTTATAAGTAATAACCTAGTTTTCTATATTGTAATCTTCTAGATTTCTTTCATCCGAGAAATTACATAACTTCCATTGCTTAGGGAAATAATTCCCTATGTGATTTTGCTTAACCCTCACCATTGATTCTCCTTAATCGTGATGTGCTTCGAACAATCCTTACAACCGTGTCATCTCCATTGACCGGTTATTCCTTGATTGCGAGGACACAATCCTCTTAAGGGGGGTAGATTGTCATCACCCTGAATTTTTAGAATATTTTAAAAATATTTTCTCATAATTTTCTGTAATTTTCAGGAATTAAAACTAAGGTATTTTGTGATTGAGGGTAGATTGTCATCACCCTGAATCCTCTTAAGGGAGGTAGATTGTCATCACCCTCTTAAGGATTTTTAAATAATGTTAAATAATATTAAAATATTATGAAAATAATATTTTTGGGTGTGAATTGAAAAACTAGACATAGGGTAATTTTCTGGGAATTTATTGGACTCCAGAAATATTTTTAAAGCCCTAAAAATCAATGTAGATTTAAACCTAAATAAACCCTGACTGAACCCGGTTTATTTGGAAATAAACCAAACTAAATTGACCCAAACCGTGGTGAACCCAACCGAACCAAACCCAGCCATAACGGGTCGGGTCGGATCTGAATCGAACCCGACCCGGACCCGAAACCCTCACCGAAACCCTAATTCCCAATCCAACCCAGAATACTGTTCCGGCCCTATTTATTCGCCTCGACTTTCGTGCCCCGCCGTCGCCGCAACTCTCTACCCTCTCTCCGCCGCCCGCAGCTCAGCCCCGGTCATCCTAGCCCTAGCCGGAACCTTAATCTCCATCTCCTCTATTTCCTCCATCTCTTTCGACCGTCTCCACCACTCGCCGACCTTCGCCTAGCCCCGTGCCCCAGCCACCAGCTCTGTCTCCACCTTCCCTTCGCCTGAACCCTAGCATGAACGACCCTCGTCGATCCCCTATCTTATCCCGCAGCCCCGACGACCCCCAAAGCCCTCACAGCTCCGTCCTAGCCCAGCCCCCTCGCCGCCCGAGCTCGACCCCGGCCGCCTGAGACCTAGCCACCCCGAGCCCCATCTCCCCTCTTCCTCCTTCCCTGACTCCACCTTCCTTCCCCCGTCCTCGACCTCGACCCTTCCTCGCCACAGCCCAGCACCACCTCTCCAGCCTTTCAGCTCCGTCCTAGCCCAGCCCAGCACCACCGCCGACCAGCTCTGCCTCGCCGTCCTCCACCCAATCCCGCGCAGCCTCGACGACACGCTGCCCTAGCCCGGACATAGTACTCGGACACGGTCGCACAGTACCCGGACACGATTTGTGTCGTGTCGCAACTCCTCGCAGATACGAAGAACATCGTTCCACGGAGCCCTGTTCAGGTAACCTATTCTCTCTCCTCTTTGTTCCATTTTTTGTTCCGTCGGTTGTGACGTGTAGACTGTGTAACCCTCTCGATGCCCGTGCAACCCGCTCGGTGCATCGTATCCTGTGGTGATTGCGAACCGCGATCCAAAAACAGGAAAATCAACGTCCTGTTTCACCCCGGAACTGAGTGCGCCCCACCAAACGGGACGACCTGGTCGCGCGTAATCTTCACCGAAACATGCGTGCTGTCGATACGGACGTGCTGGATTTTGCAGAAGTTGATTTGGATGTGCGTGCACACCGAAATCAACGCGTATCCGCCGACAACGCCCTGTATCCGCCTGTTCTGGAATACGTCGTAACTTTGTGTACACACGTCAAATCGAAATAAAACTTGTTCCATCAGACTCATAGCAATACTCTGGTCCTGTGACCCAAGTTTGGTTCAATTCTGAGAACATTGACAAAATCGTGTATTGTGGGCCTCGTGGCTCCACTTGACGGGCGATTTTGTGATCGGTTCATCGGAATCCAATTCTGGAAGTTCCGTTGGGTTCGTATCATCGTTCTAGACTTGTTGACACTAAGTTGGACGAATTTGGAGACCTTTGACCCCGACACATTTTTCGGTGCAAAGCGGGCCCACATGTGGACCCCGCTTTGACCAAAAAATGTGATTTTTGCCCTTGTTTCCAAATTAGACTTAAGGACAGGCGTTTCTAGCTATTTGATATTTTCTGAGATTGATGGTGATATTTATTTCAGCAACCGGAGTAGTACCTACAAATCACATTGAGACCAGAGCTACAGTTGGAGCCAGAACCACAGGCAAGTGTACCTTGCCAATATTACAGTTCTTGTTACATATTTTCTTCATTTATTTATATCTTGAACATGCTTGACCTAGTACCGTGTGACTTTACTTAGCGTCCGATTAATAATCTGGTGCCAACACCGTACGCGGAGTTGTGTAATGTCACATAGACATGGACATCGTGACCCTTTACATTCTCGTACTTGCCTTATCAAGTATATCATAACCCAAGACACTTGACACTATTCATGAGACAGAATCTTCCTGAGATATTCATTGTGATTCTGTATAGGATACAGGTTTTATGACATAGACATTATATTCATAGACATTATATGACTTGCTGCATTAGTTTTAATCTTGCGTGTCATGGACATGAGACGTGTGATTATATTGGGTAGGGAGACACACACATGCTACAGACTGATATATATATATTTATTATGGTGAGGCACTCTACATCAGAGCTAGGCACTCTACTAGTGTTATATTTATTGTGAGGCCTCAGACTCTATATCAGAGCTAGGCACTCTACTAGTGATATTACTGCTACCGGCTCCGCGACACAGAGCTTGTAGTGGTCTCAGCCTGAGTTTTAGTGATGCTTTCATCTTGCATTTCACTTAGCTGGTTATTTAGTATTACCATGTTTACTCATTTATTTTCTGCACTGCATTTATATTGGCTTGAGTTATTTTGTACCTTACTATGTCCCCTGAGGATCTGGATCCGGATTATGTCCCCAGGATTAGCTGATGAGATCTATCCTGAGGTATACGTGACCGGAGAATTAGCATTAGCAGAAGCAGGTGCCTACATTAGAGCAGAACCAGGATCTGAGGATGAGATCGTGCTAGAGGACTTCTCCTGAGTATTGGCTTGAGATACTCATTTATTTCTGTTTCTAGTACTTTATTTCCAGTCGATTGCACTGATGTATCCGATTTGTTCTCGGATTGTTCTCCTAGACACTTTTATTGAGATTTGTTAGTTTATATTTATTTGTATTTATTCTGACATTTGATCTGTGATTATCTGTTATGGATGAGATTAGAATAGACTGTGACTTATATCATTGGACCTATTTATTGTTGTACTACAACTTAAGTATGCCCCGATGGATCCATTAAATTGGGTTTGTCCATCGGTGTGTGCTGCTGGCCATTATCACGCGTCCAGTCCCTCGGTATTTTGGGACTGTGGCGTGACACACGATCTTTCTCCTTAGATGACGTACCGTAGTACGTGTACGCTAGGTACGAATTCATATTATTGCTCGAAAGCTAAATCTGGATTCCCCCAATCGTAATGCAATAAATAAGTCAAACAAATATCCTAACCACGCTATGGTTGTTGACCCACATTCCATGCCCGTACTGGAGAAATAATATAATAATATCACATATCCATAGTATAGGAGGCATTCTCGATACACAATCCGATACATGTAATCTCATAGCACGTATGTAACTTTCGTATCCTGAAATTCTTGCTTAAATATTTTTATTAGGTTAATTTGGGGCTATTAAATTTTTTTTACAATTTTTAGTTAATTAAAAACTAGTAATAATAAATTTTTAGGGCTTTTAAAAATTTATTTTAGTGATAAACATAATTAAAAATATTCCAAACTTTTATTTTAATTTCTAATTATCAAATATATTTTCTAGAATTTTGTGAGTATTTTTAGTATTTATTGAGAGTTATTTAGGCTAATAACTAATTTTTTAGGACTTCAAAATTTATTGTGCAAGCCTAGGAATATAAATAGACCCATATAATTTTCTAGTATTTATAATATTATTATATATTTTTGAAATTATTTCAGAATTTTTGGAAAAATTTTAATATTTATTTTTAGTTAAATAGGTAAAACTAATTTCTAGAGCTTCTAGTAATTATAGTAGAAAAGTTATGAACATAAAACTATCCCAAGTATTTTTTAGGGTTTGGAGGTTCAAAATATATTTTTAATAATTTTCCAAATTATTATTAGTTTTAATATTTATTTTGAGTTATTTAGATTTAAAATGACTTAAATAATGTTTTGATAAAAGCAAATCAAAAATAAATAATTTAAAAAAACCACCCAACCAGATTCTGACACGTGTCCAGCATATCCCTTTTCATTCAGCCGCATACCACCCTATACATATATATATAGATTATAATAACCTTAATCATTTGATTAATTTTAGAGAGAGAGAATGAGTGGGAGATTATCATCTAGGGTTCTTCGATCTTCTAGAAGCCATTACTCATAGCTCTGTACTGCAAACGTGGCCCAGTTTCTTGTGTTAGAACCATATTGAGATTAGTTTCTGAATATATAAATTGTTTCACGAAATCCTAAATATTAAATTCTAGAAAATTCGTAGAGCACAGCATGTCCAAAAATAGATGCGTCTCGATATTTTTACGATTTTGGGAGAACCAGAAATCAGAATCATGAACCGTTTAAAGTTTCAAAAAGATAATTTTGGGATAATTGATATATGTTTTTACCAGAATTTAATTTGAAATATTTCTATGCTATTAATTCTGTAGAACTTCTAGGTTAGCAATAAACCACACAGCTGTTAATTTGAAATATTTCTAAACGAATCTGGATGAGCCATAAATTCTAGCATATTTGTGATGCTGAAATCTACAGAAAACCATGTATGAAAGTTGAGTTTGTATCGGTTAACTTTTTGGTCAATAGATTGCCTCGATTTGCGTGCCATAAATCTCGAGTTGATCAAATTTAGTTTCTTTGGACAAAATTTACGAATTAACCTAAAAGTCAGAATAATAAGATTCAAATAGAATTTTAGAGTAATTTTTCTAGAAATAAATAAATAAAATAAAATATATTTTGACATAGTAAATTCGTAATAAATAGGCTATTTGGACTTTGACTTGGATTTTGACTCGTACCAGCTAAGAACCACAGGCGAGTATATTCTATGATAGTTTTTATTATTTTATATTTTCTATGATGCATATTTATAGTATTATTTTACTTGATTTCTGACATGATGGATACACGGATTAATATTGTATGGATTCATTTTCGTGAGATACATATTTTCAGGCCTATTGACTTTTTTATGGACTAATGACTTATTGGACTAATGAATTACTGGACTAATATATTTTTTGGCTTGTTGTCACGCCCCAGTCCCAAAATGACGAGGGACTAGAGAAGCGTGGCAATGGCCAGCAGCACGCACCGATGGACAACCCAATTTAATGGATCCATCAGGGCATGCTTAAGCTGTAGTCTAACAGGAAATAGAGCAATGATACAGGTCATAGACTAATCTATTCTCATCCACAACAGAAAAACACAGAGTAACTGCCAGAAATAATGCAATAGAATAACTATCAAATCTCAATAAATATCTCGGTGAACAATCCGAGATTATGTCTGTTACATCCAAGCAAATAGACAGAAAATAAAGGAACTGGAAATAGAAACAGAAATAACTAACTACATACGGCCAATGCTCAGGAGAAGTCCTCTGGTGCGAGCTCGTCTTCAGGTCCTGGTACAGCTCCTGGAAGTGCTCTGGTACGGGGTATCTCTGGATGGATCTCTTCAGCTATACCTGGGGACATAGTCCATTCCAGGTCCTCAGGGGACATAGCAAGGTACAGAAAATAGAAGCCAAAATATAAGCAGTGCAGAAATAAGGAAGACAGCAGGGTGAACTATGTAACCAGCTAAGTGATAAATGCGAGTTGAGAGCATCACTAGAACTCAGGCTGAGACCGCTACAAGCTCTGTGTCGGGGAGCCGGTAGCAGTAATAACACGTAAAGGGTCTAGCTCTGCTGGAGAGTCTACGACCTCACACTAATAGTATATATATAAGAAACAGCCTGTAGCCTGTGTGTCTCTCCCCACCCAATGTAATCACACGTCTCATGTCCATGACACGCAAGATCATAACTAATGCAGCAGTCATACAATGTCTAGGAATAAACTGTCCATGTCATAACCTGTATCCTATACAGAATCATCGTGAATATCTCAAGAGGATTCTGTCTCATGAATACTGTCAAGTATCCTGGGTTTTGTTGTACTTTATAGGACAAGTACCAAGAGTAAGGGTAACGAATATCCATCTCTAAATGACGTACCCAACACCGCGTACGGTGTTGGCACCCGACTATGATCGGACACTCGGTACGTCACACGTTTCCTAGGTTAAGCAGTTAAAACAAGTTATAATTAAAACAAGGAAATATGCAACAAGACTGTAAAGTTGGCAAGGTATACTTGCCCTCTGATATATAACTAAGCCAAGGAATATTTAGCAAAGACTGCAAGTTTTGGCGAGGTACACTTGCCTGTGGTTCCGGCTCTGATTTCAGCTCTGACTTCAGTTGGAATTGCAGGCGGTACTCCGATTACCGAAACAAACATCACCATTAGATCCAGAAAATATCAATCAGCTAGAAAAGCCTGTCCTTGGGTCCAATTTGGAGACAAGGGCAGAAACGGCAGTTTCGGGTCAAAACGGGGTCCACATGCGGGTCCGCTTTGCACCGAAAAATGCGTCAGGATCAAAGGTCTCCAAATTCCCCAAACTTAGTGTCAACAGGTCAGGAACGATGATACGAACCCAACGGAACTTCCAGAATTGGATTCCGATGAGCCGAACCCAAAATCGCCCGTCGAGCGGGGCCTGTGGGGCCCACGACACGCGATTTCGTCAACATTTTCAGAATCGAACCAAACTTGACCCACAGGACCAGCGTATCGCTACGAGTCCGATGGCGCAAGTTTCGTCTCGATCCGACGTGTGTACACAAAGTTAGGGCACGTTCCAAAAAGTACGGATACGGGACGATGTTCGCGGTTGATTCCGGTGTGCACGCACACCCGAATCAGCTTTTGCGAAATCCCACACGTCTGTATCGACGAGGCGCACGTATCTGTGAAGACCGCGTGCGACCAAGTCGTCCCGTTTGGCGGGGCGTACCCAGTTCCGGGGTGAAACAGGGTCTAGTTTTTTCCTGTTTTTGGATCGCTGTGTGCGATCACCACAGGACGCGATGCCCCGAACGGTTTGTCCGAGCACCGAGAGGGTCATACAGGCTTCGCAACGCAATTTGCAGAATAAAAAACGGAGCTACGAGCAAAAAGTTACGCATACCTGAACCGGGCTGAAAAATCGAGAATTCGTCGTGTCCGACTCGACACGGACACTGTGTCCCGTGTCCGTGTCCGACACAGAATAGTAATTAGGGTTAGGTTTAGGGTTTGGGATCCGGCGGAGACGGTCGACTCTGCGGCAGAGGGCGGCCGGTGCTGAGGCGGAGGGGGCCGTCCAGGGCGAGGGCGGAGCCGGCCGGAGCTAGGCGAGGGCACGGCGGCGCTGTGCGGGGCTGCCGGAGGCGAGGGGCTCGCTGTCGTCGTCGAGGGGAGGAGAGAGGAGGGAGGAGCCGGGGAGAGGCGGCGCTGGGAGTGACGGTGTGGGGCGTCGACGGCGTGGGGCGTCGACGGTGGCGGCTCGTCGTGGTGGTGGGTGGTCGGAGAGGTGAACGGGGAAGGGGGTTAAATAGGGTGGAGCGAGCGGGAGGGAAGGCCGAGCGGGGCGGCGCCGAAGGCGGGGTCAGGCGCTGAGGGCGGGGACGTGGCCGACGTGGCCGGCGGCCCGGGCGGAGCGGCGCCGGACTCGGCCGCCGCCGGAGGACGCGGGGGGGGAAGCTGGGTTCGCGGGGGAGAGAGAGGGGGCCGGGTCGGGTCGGGTTCGGGCGGGCGGATCCGATCCGACCCGCTAAGGCTGGGCTGGGTTCGGGGGAATGGGCCGGGCCGGTTGGGCCCAACGGGCTGGGCCGGGTTAAAATAATAAATAATAATAATAATAATAATAATAATGATAATAATAATAAAATCAATAATTAAATAATAAATAATTAATTAAATAAGTAAATACTTTTTAGGCATTTAAAAATAGGTCCGGGCCCCAATAAATTCCAAAAAATTGCCCTAAGTCCAGTTTTTCATTTTACATCCAAAAATATTATTTTCAAAATATTTTAATATCATTTATTATTATTTAAAAATCATTGAATAATTAAAACCCTATTTTTAAATTACAGAAAATTTCCAGAAAATTTCAGAAAATTATGAAAAATCCAGTTTTTAAAATTTTGAAAATTCAGGGGGTTTACAATCTACCCCCCTTAAAAGGATTGTGTCCTCGCAATCAAAGAATAACTGGTCAACAGAGATGACGCGGTCGCAAGCATCGTTTGAAAACACATCACAAGAGACTTCAGGGAAATACCGTTTCCCTAAAAATTGAAAGTTTACACTTTCCAGGAAATCTAGTTAAAGCAAAAGTCTACAACTTTTATGAAAACCAGGTTATTATTAACAAGTTGCAATTTACTAGGTTGGGGCTGAGGTCACGAACCAACGGGCATGAGCTAAAACAAGACTAGAAACAGATAATTATAAATCACTTACGCGCATCAGCTATTCCACGAATCGGAGCGTTCCCCACGATCTTCGCTGGAGCTTGTCCGGGTCCTTGCAGTTGCTTCCTCTGCTGCTGTTGAGTCTGCCGGAAGAGTGTTGCCTGGGTTACCAAGGGTGGCCTCGGTATTGGTGAAGCTTGCAATGCTGGAGAGGCTGACCGTGGTGCTGGTAACACTTGTTGGTTACCTGTTGGTACTCTGTCTCGACGCTCAGGGCATTCTTTGAATAAATGTTGACTGGATCCGCAAGCTATGCATAATCTCTTCTTTCGTCTACATTCGTCCTCGGTGTGGCCTCGCTTGCGACAATATGGACAGACAGGTATTGCCGATGGAGATGCTTCTGGTGGCTGGTGCAGCTGAGACTTCTTTGCGATTTCTGCCTGTGGTACTACAGCTGGGGCTGATGAGGCGGGTTGAAGATTTGTCACTGCTTTCTCCCGATGTTGAGGACAATCCTTGGCCAAGTGTTCATTGGTTCCATAAATCAAGCATAATCCCAACTTACGTCTGCACCCGCTCTCAATGTGGCCTTGTTTGTGACAATGTTGACAGGTAGGCAGTACTTGCGGAGATGCTTCGGGTGGCTGGTGCAGCTGAGACTTCTTTGGAGTTCCTTCCTGTGGTGTTCCGGCTGGTGTTAATGTGGCTGGTTAGTGAATCACCACTGGTTTCTCTCGACGTTCTGGGCAATCCCTTACCGAATGCTTCTGGGATCCACAAGATAGACATTGTCCCAGTCTGCGTCGGCATTCTTTAGCGATGTGGCCTACCTTGCCACAGTAGTGACAAGTAGGAAGGAATGAGACTCCTGATGCTGTTCTTGGTAGTGGATTTATCTGTAGCCGTTTTGCAGCTTTTTCTTGTTGTGATTGGTCCGGTGCTGACGCATACAACCGCTTTTGGCTGGACTCGATACTTGTGGTGCACTCCACGGGTCTTGCTGCAGTAAGGACGTCCTCGTCGAAGGCGGTTGTATTTGAACTGTTTGGCCTCCGTGACTCCGAGCTAGTTCTATCGATGGAGTTCTCCGATTGATTTTGTTGAGCTTCTTGTTGCACCCTTTGATAGGCTTGCATCATTATATAGAACATGCAGAATATCTGCTGTTCGTTCATAGGTGGTCCCAGTGGGAAGGAAGGCATCAGTGGAGTAGGCTGCGTCAATGGTGGATCGCCATCTTGATGGATTATTGAGGCAGGCTGACTTGCTTGACTGCCTTGTGATGATTGGCCTTCACCGACTGGTATCACATCATCTTCTTGGGTAACCACAACGGGTTGTGGTGTTTCTTCATGAGCCTCGTTGCTGGCTTGTGGGTTCATTTTCCTGTATCCAAAATAAACGATAAGAGGCGCACAGGAATCAAGGCAAGATGCAAGTTAAAATTAATTTGAATACGATACAGATATCAAAAACGATTCAAGCAAGTGGACGAGATCCTAAAAATTTATCCTATCTTATTGCAGGTATGTTCGGTCCCTAAGTTGAAACCGAACAAATTAGTCGTAGACCTGCATGGGCCACCACAAAAACTATGTCACACCCCAGTCCCAAAATGACGAGGGACTAGAGAAGCGTGGCAATGGCCAGCAGCACGCACCGATGGACAACCCAATTTAATGGATCCATCAGGGCATGCTTAAGCTGTAGTCTAACAGGAAATAGAGCAATGATACATGTCATAGACTAATCTATTCTCATCCACAACAGAAAAATACAGAGTAACTGCCAGAAATAATGCAATAGAATAACTATCAAATCTCAATAAATATCTCGGTGAACAATCCGAGATTATGTCTGTTACATCCAAGCAAATAGACAGAAAATAAAGGAACTGGAAATAGAAACAGAAATAACTAACTACATACGGCCAATGCTCAGGAGAAGTCCTCTGGTGCGAGCTCGTCTTCAGGTCCTGGTACAGCTCCTGGAAGTGCTCTGGTATGGGGTATCTCTGGATGGATCTCTTCAGCTATACCTGGGGACATAGTCCATTCCAGGTCCTCAGGGGACATAGCAAGGTACAAAAAATACAAGCCAAAATATAAGCAGTACAGAAATAAGGGAGACAGCAGGGTGAACTATGTAACCAGCTAAGTGATAAATGCGAGTTGAGAGCATCACTAGAACTCAGGCTGAGACCGCTACAAGCTCTGTGTCGAGGAGTCGGTAGCAGTAATAACACGTAAAGGGTCTAGCTCTGTTGGAGAGTCTACGACCTCACACTAATAGTATATATATAAGAAACAGCCTGTAGCCTGTGTGTCTCTCCCCACCCAATGTAATCACACGTCTCATGTCCATGACACACAAGATCATAACTAATGCAGCAGTCATACAATGTCTAGGAATAAACTGTCCATGTCATAACCTGTATCCTATACAGAATCATCGTGAATATCTCAAGAGGATTCTGTCTCATGAATAGTGTCAAGTGTCCTGGGTTTTGTTGTACTTGATAGGACAAGTACCAAGAGTAAGGGTAACGAATATCCATCTCTAAATGGCATACCCAACACCGCGTACGGTGTTGGCACCCGACTATGATCGGACACTCGGTACGTCACACGTTTCCTAGGTTAAGCAGTTAAAACAAGTTATAATTAAAACAAGGAAATATGCAACAAGACTGTAAATTTGGCAAGGTATACTTGCCCTCTGATATATAACTAAGCCAAGGAATATTTAGCAAAGACTGCAAGTTTTGGCGAGGTACACTTGCCTGTGGTTCCGGCTCTGATTTCGGCTCTGACTTCAGTTAGAATTGCAGGCGGTACTCTGGTTGCTGAAATAAACATCACCATCAGATCCAGAAAATATCAATCAGCTAGAAACGCCTGTCCTTGGGTCCAATTTGGAGACAAGGACAGAAACGGCAGTTTTGGGTCAAAACGGGGTCCACATACGGGCCCGCTTTGCACCGAAAAACGCGTCAGGGTCAAAGGTCTCCAAATTCTCCAAACTTAGTGTCAACAGGTCAGGAACAATGATACGAACCCAACGGAACTTCCAGAATTGGATTCCGATGAGCCGAACCCAAAATCGCCCATCGAGCGGGGCCTGTGGGGCCCACGACACGCGATTTCGTCAACGTTCTCAGAATCGAACCAAACTTGACCCACAGGACCAGCGTATCGCTATGAGTCCGATGGCGCAAGTTTCGTCTCGATCCGACATGTGTACATAAAGTTAGGGCACGTTCCAGAAAGTACGGATACGGGGCGATGTCCGCGGATACGCGTTGATTCCGGTGTGCACGCACACCCGAATCAGCTTCCGCGAAATCTCACACGTCCGTATCAACGAGGCGCACGTATCTGTGAAGACCGCGCGCGACCAAGTCGTCCCGTTTGGCGGGGCATACCCAGTTCCGGGGTGAAACAGGGTCTAGTTTTTTCCTATTTTTGGATCGCGGTGTGCGATCACCACAGGACGCGATGTCCCGAACGGTTTGTCCGGACACCGAGAGGGTCATACAGGCTTCGCAACGCAATTTGCGAAATCGAAAACGGAGCTACGAGCAAAAAGTTACGCATACCTGAACCGGGCTAAAAAATCGAGAATTCGTCGTGTCCGACTCGACACGGACACTGTGTCCCGTGTCCGTGTCCGACACAGAATAGTTATTAGGGTTAGGTTTAGGGTTTGGGATCCAGCAGAGACGGCCGGCTCTGCGGCGGAGGGCGGCCGGTGCTGAGGCGGAGGGGGCCGGCCAGGGCGAGGGCGGAGCCGGCCGGAGCTAGGCGAGGGCACGGCGGCGCTGTGCGGGGCTGCCGGAGGCGAGGGGCTCGCTGTCGTCGTCGAGGGGAGGAGAGAGGAGGGAGGAGCCGGGGAGAGGCGGTGCTGGGAGTGGCGGCGTGGGGCATCGATGGCGTGGGGCGTCGACGGTGGCGGCTCGTCGTGGTGGTGGGTGGTCGGAGAGGTGAACGGGGAAGGGGGTTAAATAGGGTGGAGCGAGGGGGAGGGAAGGCCGAGCGGGGCGGCGCCGAAGGCGGGGTCAGGCGCTGAGGGCGGGGACGTGGCCGACGTGGCCGGCGGCCCGAGCGGAGCGGCGCCGGACTCGGGCGCCGCCAGAGGACGCGGGGGGGGAAGCTGGGTTCGCGGGGGAGAGAGAGGGTGCCGGGTCGGGTCCGGTTCGGGCGGGCGGATCCGATCCGACCCGCTAAGGCTGGGCTGGGTTCGGGGGAATGGGCCGGGCCGGTTGGGCCCAACGGGCTGGGCCGGGTTAAAATAATAAATATTAATAATAATAATAATGATAATAATAATAAAATCAATAATTAAATAATAAATAATTAATTAAATAAGTAAATACTTTTTAGGCATTTAAAAATAGGTCCGGGGCCCAATAAATTCCAGAAAAATTGCCCTAAGTCCAGTTTTTCATTTTACATCCAAAAATATTATTTTCAAAATATTTTAATATCATTTAAAAATTATTGAATAATTAAAACCCTATTTTTAAATTACAGAAAATTCCCAGAAAATTCTAAAAAATTATGAAAAATCCAGTTTTTAAAATTTTGAAAATTCAGGGGATTTACACTTGTTGACATCTTCTGGACTATTGAGATTATTCATGTCTGGACTTGGATCCATGAGTACTTGTCGGACGGAGAAATACCTAGGAGACGTGTGACATTCCATTTCTATCCCATGGTCTTTCTGGAATAATAGCAGCCACACACGACATATGTGGTTTGTCGAATATTATCCCCTAGCCGTTCACATGTCAACTTAGTATTTTAAAACACTAGTTAGATGCAGTCATTCTAGATTAATCTATACTTGCTGATTGTACACTTGCATGACCGGTTTTCTAGTTCATATATCTGTTTGTCTTTACATGCTTCTCTGTTCTTCTTTATTGTCTTTCATTATTTATTTATTTAACTATTCCTCTATGATGTAGCTTATTCCATTATTATATGCTCATCAAGTATTTTATAACTATTTACTTTTCATAGTACTTGTCAATTAACTGAAACTGCTATTGGGTTGTACTCGTTCCATCCTGACTGGGTAAACATTTTTAGGTGACTTGCTATCTTGCTCATTGGATTTTGTTGGAGATCGAGATAATTTTGGAGGCCAATATTAGAATTTAGATAATTTAACAACTTCTTTGGATTTGATGTTTAGCGGGTTTGTTCCCGAGTTATGAATTAATTATAAATTGAGAATCTTATAAAACTATGTAAATGTTGTGAATGAGTAATAGATTTGAATTTGTGATTAAATATTATCTATTTGGATTGATGGACCATTGTTATCATAGACAGCGTACTACCATCGATGCTGTGGCATAGGCTGGGCTTGGCCACGTACTCGTATCCAAAAAGCGGGTGCGGGCTGTGACAAATATTTATGGTGGCCCACGCAGGTCCGTGTTCGCATCAAGTGCGATGACATGGTTAGTACTTCAACTTAGTAGTACTAGCTATGAGCCTGCGACTAGGAGATGCTCATTCATAATTAGGAATAATTTGAATTTAGGAGAATTGCTAGGACTAGGTATACAATTGAAAGGCCTTATTTCAATTTTATTGCTTGGGTAGTTAAGGTGTTACATAGGCTACATGATTAAAATAGATATACATATTAAACTTTTTGGTAAACTCTAGTAGATGAACTTGAGAAAATTAAGTGATTATATATTATGATATTTTTATATGTTGGTATGATCAAAGTTAGGGGTAGACTTCTCGATTGGTAAATTATTTCCTTGAGGTTACACAATTATTATAAATGAGAATTATTAAAAAATTCATCTTTGAGGTTTAAATTTCTTTGTAGCTTGATGATTATAATTTTTTTTGCTAAAACATGGTTGAAAAAAAAAGGAAAAATGGTTTTAAATTAAATGAAGATAAAGAGAAGAAGTTGAAGATTTATGTAATTTTAGATTTTTGCATATTATTATAGTGGATTTAAGTTTAAGTTTGAAGAATTTAAATTTTGAGTATTTGATTTAAAATTTTGAGTATGGGTTTATTACTTTGTGATTTTGTCGAATTAAAAAAAAAGATTAACATTAGATCTATCGGACTACAAGATGTAGATTTAAATTTATATTTTGAAGATTGGAAATAAATTTCAAGTTTTGAGAAGTTAAAATTTTTAGGATTCAAATTGAATTCAATAAACATAGTCAATATTTGAATATTTGACTTTTGAGGAAAGTATATACATTTTATTTTAATTGTTCGAGAAGTTAAATTTTGAGAATTTTATCTTGAGGATAAAATTTTATGATGGGTAAAAGTTGTCATATTTGATTACTGACGAAAATAATAAATTGAGGAAAATATTGATTTTTTTTTTAAAATTGAGGATAATGTTGAATTTTTTTAAAATTTAGGATAATCTCGAATGTTTTGAGATATAATTCAAGGAACTCAAATATAATGTTGAGAATTTTGAGTGTTAGGAGTTCGATATAATATTGAAACTTGGATTATGAGTTTGGGTAGACCAAAGGAATAACATTATAAAGATTTGACTTTATAACTTGTTGAATTCGACTTTTAAGGCCTTAATTTGAATTCAAAATTAGAGGAATTTTTTTGAGAGATATGATTGATCGAATAGATTTTGAATTTAAATTTTGAGGAATTTAAAAGGATTAACATTAGAGCTATTGGCATACAAGATATTGATTTAAACTTTATATTTTGAAAATTTAAAATTAAATTTAAAATTTCAGAAATTTTGAGGAGTTGAGATTTTATGGATTTGAAAATTTCTGAGGATTAAAATACAACTCAAAAAATATAGTCATAGCTATAAAGATTTCTGAAAGTGATTAAAATTTTATTTTATTAATTAAATATTTAATTTATTTTAGGAAGGTATGATACATTTTATTTAATTTTTTGAAGAGTTTAAATTGGAGGATTTTATTTTAAGGATAAAATTATAAGGTGGGTAGAAGTTGTCATATTTGATTATTGAAATTTTTTTTTAAGGATAATGTTAAACAGTTTTGAAATTGAGGATAATCTTGAAAGTTTTGAGATATAATTCGAGGAATTCAAGGATAATGTTAAGAATTTGAGTATTAGGAGTTCAATATAATATTGAGATTTGGTTTATTGGTTGAGTTAGACCAAAAGGATAATAATACAAAGATTAATTTTATAACTTGTTGAATTCGACTTATAAGGACTAAATTTGAATTCAAAATTAAATTTTTATTTTTGACAAATATGATTAATGGAGTAGGCTTGGAATTCAAATATTGAGGATGAGACTTTGAATTTTTTTTTAAATTTATTCATGAAATATATATTAGTAGGATTTACTTTGAAGATTTATTTTAACTTTTAAATTTTAGGAATTGAATCATTAATCGATGTTATAAGGATGATCATTAATTTAAATACCAAGAATTCGTATACGTAATAACAGTGAGGAAAAAACAAAGTATGGCTATGAGGACAAATCAAATTATTGTAAAAAATGACTAAAATATGAGATTCCAAATTTTAAGGATGGAATTTTTTTTTAAACTTGAAGATTGGATTTAATTTTTAAGTTTGAATATGAGATTAAATTTGAAGGATTTAATTATTAAATTTTTGAAGACATTTATAAATGAGATTTAAATTTTAAGAAAATAATGTTAGATTGTATTTAAGAGTTATGACTTGTGAATCTGATTTAAGAAAAAAATTTTATTGGATTTTAAATTTTGAAGATAAATTCAAATTTTGAAGATTTACTTTAAAAATTTAAGTTGTGAGGATGAAGTTTATTTTTAAGGACTTTATTAAATAACAATAGTGGTTTGACTTTATGATTATATTGTTTGAAATTTGATGATGGAAAAAAAAATTATTAAGGATTTTAAATTTTGAGGATAAATATTATTTTAAATAAAGAGTTGAGAATTTAATATGGTAGAATTGACGATTTTGTGAAATCATAGATTTTTATGAAGATTATGATATGATTGAATTTGTTATTAAATTTTGAGAAATTTAAGAAGGTTATCATTATATTTATTTGACTACAAGATATAAATTTAAATTTTATATTTTTTGAATGTTGTATATAAAGATTTCGAAAGTATTATATTGTTTGAGTATTATGTGGAAAAAGAATCGAAGAATAAGATCATTAATCGATTAGTGTTTGAATTAAAATTTTGGGATGAGATTTTAAATTTTATAAATATGCATTGATTGGATTTAAATTAGAGGATTGGATTTTTTTGTTTGAGTATTTAGTTATTAACTTAACATTATGGAGGAGATTGTGATAAGAATAGAATTTGATTTTAAATTTGAAGATTTTTAGGAATATAAAATTTATAGAATTTTAAAAAATTTGTGAAATAACAATATGAATTTACTTCATGATTATATGGTTTGATGAATTTAAATTCTGATCTTAAAAAAAAATTATAGATTTTTAATTTTGAAGATAAATTTCTTTTAAGGTGGGTAGACTTGTAACCTCCGTATCCTGAAATTCTTGCTTAAATGTTGTTATTAGGTTAATTTGGGGCTATTAAAATTTTTTCACAATTTTTAGTTAATTAAAGACTAGTAACACTAATTTTATAGGGCTTTTAAGAATTTATTTTAGTGACAAACATAATTAAAAATATCCAAAACTTTTATTTAAGTTCTAAATAGTCAAATATATATTCTATAATTTTCTGTGAATTTTTTGAGTATTATTAGTATTTATTGAGAGTTATTTAGGCTAATAACTAATTTTTTAGGACTTCTAGAATTTATTGTGCAAGCCCAGGATTATAGAATGGACCCATGTAATTTTCTAGTATTTATAATATTATTAAATATTTTTTGAAATTATTTCATAATTTTTGGAATATTTTTAATATTTATTTTTAGTTAAATAGGTAAAACTAATTTTTATAGCTTCTAGTAATTATAGTAGGAAACATATAATATAAAACTATCCCAAGTATTTTTCTAGGATTTGGGGGTTCAAAATATATTTTCGGTAATTTTTCCAGATTATTATTATTATTAATTTTTATTTTTATTTTGAGTTATTTAGATTTAAAACGACTTAAATAATATTTTGATAAAAGCAAATAAAAAATAAATAATTTAAACAAACCACCCAACCAGATTCTGACACGTGTCCAGTCTATCCCTTATCATTCAGGCGCAAACCACCGTATATATATATATATATATATATATATATATATATATATATATATATATATATATATATATATATATATATATATATATTATAATAACCTTAATCATCCGATTAATTTTAAAGTGAGAGAAGTGGTTGGGGTATTATCATCTGGGGTTCTTCGATCTTCCAGAAGCCATTACTCATAGCTCCGTACTCCAAACGTGGCCCACTCTCCTGCGTTAGAACCCTATTGAGGTTACTTTTCTGAATATTTAAATTGTTTCACGAAATTCTGAATATTAAATTCTAGAAAATTCGTAGAGCGCAACATGTTTGAAAATAGATGCATCTCGGTGTTTTTATTATTTCGGGACAACCAGGAATCAGAATCATGAACCGTTTGAAGTTTCGGAAAGCTAATGTCGATATCATTGACATATGTTTTTACTAGAATTTAATTCAAAATATTTTTATGCTATTAATTCTGTAGAACTTTTAGGTTAGTAATTAACCACCGTTGCACAATGCGATTTGGTATGTGCAAAAATTTTCAAACGAATTTGAATCTGGATGAGCCATAAATTCTAGCATGTTTGTGACGCTAAAATCTACAAAAAACTATGCATAAAATTTGAGTTTGTATCGGTTGACTTTTTGGTCAACAGATCGCCTCGATTTGTGCGCCATGAGTCTCGAGTTGATAAAATTCAGTTTCTTTGGACAAAATTTAGGAATTAATCTAAAAATCGGAATAATAAGATTCAAATAGAATTTTAGAGTAATTTTTCTAGAATTAAATAAATTAAATAAAATATCTTTTGATATGGTAAATTCGTAATACATAGGCTATTTGGACTTTGACTTGGATTCCGACTCGTACCAGCTAAGGACCACAGGTGAGTACATTCTCTGATAGTTTCCATTATTTAATATTTTCTATGATACATATTTATAGTATTATTTTACCTTATTTCGGACGTGATGGATACACGAATTGGTATTGTATGGATTCATTTTCGTGAGATACATATTTTCAGGCCTTTTGACTTTTTTCTGGACTAATGAATTACTGGACTAATATATTTTCTGGCCAGTTGACATCTTCTAGACTATTGGAATTATTCGTGTCTGGACTTGGATCCATGAGTACTTATCAGACGAGGAAATACCTTTCCATCCCATTGTCTTTCTGGAATAATAGCAACCACACACGACACGTGTGGTTTGCTGGATATTACCCTCTAGCCGTTCACATGTCAACTTGGTATTTTAAAATAGTAGTTAGATGCAGTCATTCTGGATTAATATATACTTTCTAATTATACACTTGCATGACAGATTTTGTAGTTTATATATCTGTCTGTCTTTACATGCTTCTCTGTTCTTCTTTCTTGTCTTTCATTATTTCTTTATTTATTGTTCCTCTATGATATTCCTTATTCCATTATTATATGCTTATCAAGTATTTCATAACTATTTACTGTTCATAGTACTTGTCAATTAACTGGAAATGGTATTGGTTTGTACTCGTTCCATCCTGACTGTGTAAACATTTTTAGGTGACTTGCTATCTTGCTCATTGGATTTTGTTGGAGATCGAGATGCTTTTAGAGGCCAATATTAGAATTTATATAGTTTAGCAACTTCTTTGGATTTGATATTTAGCGGGTTTGTTCCCGAGTTATGATTTAATTGTAAATTGAGAATCTTGTAAAACTATGTAAATGTTGTGAATGGACAATAGATTTGAGTTTGTGATTAAATATTATCTATTTGGATTGATGGATCATTGTTATCATAGACAACATACTACCTCTGATTCTGCAGCGTAGGCTGGGCTTGGCCACGTACTCGTATCTGAAAAGCGGGTGCGGGTCATGACAACGTAGCAATTGTATCATCACGAGTACAATAAATCGGGTCGAATTACCAAATTTACAGTTGGTCATATTAGTCTTATCACATAGGGACACTTGGTCAAAATATAATCTCCTCAAATTAATTACACAGACTATTAATCAATTGAAAGTCTAAATTATGTGAAATCCATGAATTAATGATTATGCTACCGAACGTAAGTAAGGGTAAAGTGTGAACTACTCTGGAGCAGATCCATAATCCTTAAACCAAATAAAGACCGAGATTGCAGATCATCTCCCGAGCAGCAGAATTACGTCCATCACTCTATCCGACGAACAAAAGGATAAGCTAATATACTAATCTGCGTTTACTCTGGGTTACCACATGGTCTACTACAACATATAATTATACTATTCACATAGTCAGTTCTAGAACATAGTCAGGTCTAGCACAGTCTGGTTACTAAGTCTACTCTTCCTTAGAATAACACAAAGAAGAAGCCATAATCAACCACATAGGGTACGATAAGAAACATTCCAAATAAAATAATTAAATCCAAAAAATCGTGGAACATGTACATAGATTACTAGGGTCGCATAGGATCACATATGAGCATAAGAAGTGCACGCATGGGTCAGACTGCATGCACTGATCAGGCGCAGGAGCAACTAGCCGCATGGACGAGCTGGCCGCATATGGCTCCAGGCCGCATATGCGGTCAGGCCGTATGAACCACTTGGCCGCATGTTCAAGGTTAAGATCTATTCCTTGGAGCAAGTGTTTGAAGTGATGGGTAAATAAATGAAGTGTCAGTTATGTGACATAAAGTAACTGATGCAATAAAGTGTGTCAGAGAGAAAAGACAAAACTAAATAAATAAGTGCCAATGATTCAGAGCCATGTGTCCAAGGAAAATTGTGGCCACATGCTCTCCAGGCCGCATAAGTGTCCATGCCACATATGGAGTCAATGTCGCATGGAGGTCTCTTGGACTTAACGAATTTCTCATTCGTTCAGCAAGTGAAAGAACAAGGTGTTCAAGGACACTTGTATAAATCGGCTTGTATAAATCGGCAGTCATGCGTCCGACAAGATGGACGCATGCTGTTAGTATGCAGCAAAATTTTAGGCCGCATAACCCTCTTGGGCCGCATAGCACTCTCAGCCGCATAGCTCACTGGTCGCATGCGAACTTCGTCTTCTCCAGACAGCAAGTTTAGCCATGGCGAAAAAAGCTCCAAAAACCCGAAATTATTTTTTCATAAAAACTTTATTTTAACTCTGAATCAAATAAAACAAAAGCCAAAATGCTCGAAATAAAATGTTCTAATATAAGGAACAAGTAGTTTTTAAAAACCTAAGTTTTAGTAGATCCAAACCAAGGAAAACTCAGAGAACACATAAAAATCCTAAATTTGAAACTCAGATCTACAAAAATCTATACATCAAAATCCAAAACTCCAAGAACTAAATAAGATCAGCAACTAAAGAAGAAAATTTTCCATCAAATATATTTTTAAAACAACATATATATATATATATATATATATATATATATATATATATATATATATAAATCCAAAATTAATGGCTTTACCACTTTGAGCAATATGTACTTGCCTTTGTGGACTAATAAACCTCTTCCTAGAACTAAGTATAGGGTTAAGGCTTAGGATTTCGGTCAAGGGGAGCTATTGAGGGAAGGAGGAATAAAAAAGAAGAAGGGAAGTGGACATGAGGAAGAACGAGAATGGAGAGAGAAAACCACATATATATACCAAGTGGAGAAATGAGGTTAGCCCTAGGATTAAGTCATGACACTCTCCAACCAAATCTCAACAATCCAAAATAGGCTTAGTGGTTCCAAGAGTGAATTGGGTCTGGTATCCATCCTATATAAGGGTCCATGGCAATTTGCCAAGGTGTTAAGTAATTGTCTCGAGTAGTCTCCCACAATAAACAAGAATACAATAAAATAAATACAACATATTTAATAGGAACCAACATATAAATATAGCATGAATAAATCTACATGGAAAATTTTAAATATAAAAATTCAAGAATACCAAATCTGGGAACGAGTGTAACAATCTTGATATTGAACAGTTGCTGAGGACTTGCAAGATCACGACCGGGGGTGGCATTATCCTTGTCAGTGATGTTTGCAAGGATCGGAGAGTATCTTTGGGAGATCGAGAGTTGAGCGCGTGTCTACTCATAATGCCACTTCTGAGCTACGACATAGTACTCGGGATGGATTGGTTGAGTAGGCACCATACTAGTATCGATTGTCGTAGAGGCAGAGTTTTATTTTAGATGCCAGGAGAGCCAGAGTTTGAGTTCGTCAAAGGAGCAGTGGAGCAGAGCGAGGGAGACTTCTGTGGAGCTATGGTAGAAGATCAGGAGCTCCACATCCGTTGATTGCAGAGTTTATAGATGTCTTTCCAGAGGATTTTTGGGTTTACCACCAGACAGAGATGTGGAGTTCTCTATAGAATTGATTCTAGGCACAGAGCCAATATCACAGAACGTCTATAGGGTGAACAATAGTGAAATGGCAGAAGTGAAGAAGTAGGTGGATGAGTTGCAGGACAAGCGCTTCTTTCGCTCCAGTTCATCAACGTGGGGTGCTCCGATATTATTTCTACCAAAGAATGATGGGTCAGTATGCATGTGTATCGACTACAGAGCTCTTAACAACCTCACTATCAAGAACAAATAATAGTTACCTTGAATTGACGATCTGTTTGATCAGTTGAGCGGAGCGAAGGCATTCTCTATGATAGACTTAAGGTCGTGGTACCACCAGATGAAAGTAAAGAAGAAAGATATTCCGAAGACACCTTTCAGGACTCGGTAAGGGTAGTTTGGTTCTTGGTGATACCATTTGGGTTAACAAATTCCCCAGCCATATTCATGAACCTGATGAATAAGGTATTTCATCAGTACCTGGATCAGTTCATGGTGGTTTTTATTGATGATATATTGATATATTCGAAGACCCCGGTGGAGCATGAGAAGCACCTAAGGATAGTTCTGGAGACCCTCGGGAAGGAGAAGCTATTTGGAAAGCTTTCGAATTGTGAGTTCTTCCTTGATAAGGTTGAATTCCTCGTGCATGTGATTATAGGAGATGAGATCTCAGTGGACCCAAAGAAGATTTTAGCAGTTGAGTCGTGGTCTACCCCGAGTTCAGTGGCAGAGATTAGGAGCTTTCTAGGATTGGTAGGCTATTATCGGATATATGTTCAGGACTTCTCTAGGATTGTAGAGCCGGTAACTAGGCTAACCAAGAAGTACGTAGAGTTTGTCTGGACAGAGGAGTGTCAGGTCACCTTTGAGGAACTGAACAAGTAGTTGACTATAGCTCCAGTGTTGATATTGCCATTGGGGATAAGAGAATTTTTTATATACAGTGATGCTTCTGGTAATGGTTTAGGATGTGTTTTACAGTCAAACGAGAAGGTAATTGGCTATGCATCTAGGCAATTATGCCTGCATGAGAAGAATTATCCTACCCATGACTTGGAGTTGTCAGCATTCATCTTTTGTCTAAAGTTGTGGAAATACTACTTGTAAGAAAAATGTGTGGAGATCTTTATAAACCACGAGAGCTTGAAGTATGTATTTACACAAAAAGAGATCAACATGAGACATCGGCGATGGTTGGAGTGGATGAAGGATTTTGACATATCCTTGTAGTACAATCCAGGGAAGGCCAAAGTAATCGTTGATGCCTTGAGCAGGTATCCAGTAGTTATGTACTTGACGAGAGAAAAATATTTATTGGCTGATCTTGATAGCTTGGGTATTGAGGTACTAGTTTTTGGAGTTTCGGCACAGATATGGGGACTTCAGGTACAGTCAAAGTTGATAGATCATATCAGAGCTGCACAGTTCAAGGATGGGTCTCTGAGGAGCATCAGAGCATAGGTCAAGATGGGATTGGCGAAGGACTTCAGTATTGTAGAGGATGGATCATTGTGGCACGGTACCAGATTGTATGTGCTGAGTGGAGTATTGCGCGAGGAGGTACTTCAAGAGGTGCATCGATCTCAGTAATCTATCCATCAGGTGCCAACAAGATGTATAGAGACATGAGAGAGCATGTTTGGTGGTATGGTATGAAGCGGGAGGTAGCAAGCTTCCTATCCAGATGCTTGGTATGCTAGCAGGTAAAGTCGAAGAGATAGAGGCCAGGTGGATTGCTTCAGCCTTTACCCATTCCATAGTAGAAGTGGGAGAATGTGATGATGGAATTTATATCAGGGCTTCCGCGTTCTCCAGGCGGTAAAGACGCAATTTGGGTCATCGTTGACAGGTTGACCAAATTGACTCACTTCTTGCAATTTAAAGTGGGTACGTCTACGGAGAAGATCGCGTAGATGTATATGTGGCAGATAGTTAGATTGCATGGAGTTCCTATAAGCATAGTCTCAGATCGGGATAGTAGTTTCACATCCTATTTTTGGAGGAGTTTGTAGGCAAGCTTGGGCACCCAGCTAAAGTTTAGTACCGTATATCACCCTCAGACAGACGGGAGTCGGAGAGGACTATCCATAATCTCAAGGATATGCTACACACCTTTGTTTTGGATTTTGAAAGCTCTTGGGAGGATCACCTTCACCTAGTAGAGTTTGCTTATAACAACAACTACCATACTAACATTGAGATGTCACCATTTGAGGCATTGTATGGATGGAGATATCATACTCCGTTATCATGGAATGATATTGGTTAGAGAGCCTTATTGGGACCAAAGATGGTCATGGATGCAGCTGAGAAGGTAAAGATTATCAAGGATAGACTTCGGGTGGCACTGGACAGACAACGACATTGGGCCGATAGCCATCAGAGACCTTTAGAGTTTGAGGTATAGGTTTTTTTGTATTATTTGTGTTTGCCTTATTTTAGATAGAGTACTAACGCTGTATTTTGTGCTAGGTGGACGATCTGGTGTTCTTAAGAATTTTTTCGACATCGGGCACAATTTGCTTTGGTGTAGGTGGGAAGATTAGTCCACGGTACATCGAACCCTTCGGTATTCTTGGGAGGTTCGGTGTAGTGGCCTACAGACTAGACTTGCCGCCAACACTAGAGGGAGTACACAACGTGTTCCACGTGTCACAGCTGAGATGATACGTGGCATATCCTAGCCATATATTGGATCACTCGGAGATTGAGGTGGGTCCGACTCTCAGCTACCCAGAGCAGCCTATGGAGATTTTGGATCGTAGGAAGAAGGTACTGTGGAACCAGACGATTCCTTAGGTACGTGTCGCATGGAGGCATCACTCTCTATTGGAGTCTACTTGGGAGCGAGAGGCCGAGATGCGCGAGCGATATCCTTATCTGTTTGAGCCGTGAGGTATAATTCTTTCTTGCTTATTATGATTATTTTTGGTAGTTAGTTTCATTCTTAAATTTCGAGGACAAAATTTTTCTAAAGTGGGTAGGATTGTCATCACTTTTCCAAATAGGAATAATTTAGTAATTTGGCATAGCTATTTTAGTTTTAGAGATTATATTTAATTAGAGTGATATATATTTTTTTTATGTTTTGTATTAATTATTTATAGTTAATGGACTATCCTATTAAATAGACTTGACACTAGTAAACCCAATAACACTTGTCATGACAACTAGTGAGCCCAACATGAACTAGGCATATTAGACCATTCTCTCTAATTAAGTAGGGGGATTAGATTAATATGCATTAGTGTAGAAACTTTTCAAAATAGCCATCCTTAATTATTTTTCATAATTCTTTATGTTGGGGCAACTAAGACATTTGTTGGTGACTTGGAGAGGGGAAAAGGGGCCGGCCACTATAGAGGGGCTATTCTTTGTCTCTTTTCTCTTAATTTGCACTCAATTCTAGATCCTCAAATTCCTATATCCCTAATTCACTTTATTCCTCTATCAATTTCTCTCAATTCATTCACATTCCCTCTCATTTTTATCACTCAAGTAGCATTGGAGCTTAGAGTTTCAAGAAGCACTAGGAGAATGAGCTTTGGCAAGGAGATTGTGTTCGGATCGTGTCTGTGAAAACAATTCATTGAGAATCCATCTCTCAATAGGTAATTTTATGAATTCACCTTCATTGTAGGTTTCAAATTATCAATTTGACTATTATGAAACCTTCCATGGCATAGGGCTACCTATAGAAAGAAGTTCAAGGCTCTTTGGTTGTGTATTATGATTTTTACATGATAATTTGTGTTTATTTTGGGAGAATTACGAGATTAACACATCAAGTGTGTGTCATGATGCTAATTTAGTCATATTGAACTTAGATCGGGGTTGGGATACTAGCTACGTATCCACAATTCGACATAAGTAGGTCGTATCGCGATATGGTGTGATACCGTGTGTTACAGAGCTCTATTTTGGTTGTTTTGTGAAATTACTCCTCAATTCTCATTGTAGCAAGTTACTTTATTTATATTAGGATTTACTTGATATATACAAATGCTATATATGGAAGAACTTTGATTTTGGTTCTTTATTTGGACACGTATCTTGAGTTTCTCAATTATACACTACAGTTATTTGGTGAAAGGACCATTACTGTAGATTTGTGTGCACTCAATATCATTGTTTGTGTGTGTGTGTGTGTATGTGTGTGTGTGTGTGTATATAACTATACTTATATATATATATAAATTCTATTGTGTTGTGTGTGTATAATTATAGGTGGCAGTGTTAATGTATGACTGTGTGTGTGTATGTGAGACAATGAGGAGTGTATGTGTTCAGATATGTGTGTGATCAGGTGAAAAGAAGAGTGCAAGGAGGTGTAAGTGTTTGTATGTGTGCTGGTGATTCCTGGGCTAAATGTGCTTGTGTGTGATGAGAGGTGCATGGGTATCAGAGTGCGGAACCTGGCAAGGGATATACAATGTATCAGTCAACTACATAAGGGGGGGAAAAGGCATAGTTAGTGAAGCAGTGCATACAATGTGCAATGCTATATGAGTTTAGCAGCAGTGGTAGCAATATTGCTTTCTTGGACAGTATCTTGTGTTGCACTATTGATAAGTGAAGCATCAGTAACATACAAGCTAAGGGTCATGTTGCATGGAATTAACAACAGTAGTAGTGACTAGAGTATAAGGAGTAGCAGTTGTATGATACACTCTTGTGTATCGTAAATTAGGAAGGAGGTTCAGATATATTGATACATAGAGCAAGTGCCAGGAAGATAATGTAACTGATGTTAATACTCTTAACTATTGATTATTGGTTACTGCTATAGATGTCAAGTGATAGTAAGGAAGTGAAGGGGGGCTCAGGTTTTGGATGATAAAGCATAACATCAGTTAGTATATTTGGAACTTGGTAGGTAGTGTGGCTAGTAGAGTAGTGCTCGTGTGACACAAGGAGAACAATAGTATGTAGCAGCAACTTTAGCTGCAAAGCAACTAAAGCCAAGATTAAGAGCAGCAGCAGTAAACAGCATTAGTGAAGGAGGGAAATAAGATGTTATACATATATGTATCAGACCTTGAATATGTATCATTGTATTAGATCCCATGTGTATCCTATAGTGTTAAGTAAGTGAAGGTATTAGTATAGTAAGTGCTAATATATATATTAGTGTAGTAGCTAGTTATAATCTAGAACCTAGAGATAACCTAGGTATGATCTAATATCATCAAGTATTGACTAGTATAGGCTTGTAATCAACCTAGAAGCTAGATATCGACCTAGAATGTAGGTATTGGCCTAAGTTTGACCTAGTTTCACTAAAAATGGCCTAAAAAATATATTTTGACTCATTTAGCATATTTATCAGTTTATTACACCCAAGTGACATGATATTTCCTATATAGGGTTATGCAACACCATCTTGGTCATCGAGAGACACACTTTGCTCAGGACTAGAGGCGAGTACATCTCTTTGTTAGTTTTCAGTCATAATAGTGTATATATCACTTGTTCTAGAACTATTTACTTGATTTTGACATAGTGGTTACATGGACTAGTACTAAATGGATTATGTCATAGGATATTATCCCCTACCATATTCAGCGGATACTCCTTCACATGTATTTCATCTTGTATATCAGGTATTGATTATCATGTATTTTGTGTTAACATACTGCTCGTGTTCAGTGTGCTTATTTTTATGTTCTTAACATATCGTGATTGGATCCATAAGTATTGGTTCGGGATGGGGGAGTAGGAGTTGGTTATGTGATCAAGCCCAGTGTATTCGTGTACATCTCGATTACATATCACACGTGTAATCGAGTTACCATATCATATTCGTATTTAACCTAACTCGATCACATAACGAACTTGTACTCTAAGGCACATTAGCTAGTTTTATCTATTTCATTCACTTGCAGTTATTCCATATTACATGTTCTTTCCTTTTAGTACATTACCATTTTACTATAGTTCATTTCCAATTTCTGTTACTAGTTATCTTGTATTCTTTTATATTACTTTTTATATATGTTCTACTATATATTTAGAACTGCTTTCAGAGTTTTGTACTATGCTCCAATCCTGATTGGATATATTTTTCAGATAATTGGATTGAGGAGTAGTGTCCCACTTACTACGAGTTGCAGGATGGCGAACCATTAGAGGATACTCTCCTAGAGCAGGAGAACCTAGTGCCAGTGACCAAGGAGGCTTAGACTTATATGTTAGATATTGTATTAGTCTTATTTTAGACACATGGCATGTATATTATTATTTTGGGAGTTGTTTGTGCCTAGACTCATAGTGTGGACTGGTGGATATATTGGTGATTCTTATTTCATTTTTTTTATTACATATCGTGCTTTATCTTCCTTAGTTTAATACTGTGATTGAGTTTTGATATCTTTATCATGTTATTATACTTGTTCCTCCATTTGGAGTTGAGATGGCATGACAGGTACCATATATATTATGTGTGATGTTAGATAGTATTGTTGACCAAAATAGCGTTCTACCGCCGATAGTGCGATGTAGGCTGGACGTTGTTCACGTAATCGTGCCCTTATTTCGTCTACGGGTCATGATAGGTCGCTTGTGGAAGCTCCCCACTTAGCGAAAATGATCGGATGATTATTCTTCTATAAATACTTGGTACTTTAGGATAACCAATGTGACAACAAACAATAGCCTCGATATTAATATCTTGCTCGTTCTCCCTACATTTCCTATCCTATACCTATATCTGATAGTCAACGGAGTAAAGTGGTTGCTCTGATTTGATCTCCGCCGTCACACTTTCCCAGAATCTTGAGCTCGTTCTCACATTATTGTAGTTACATTCATTGTGTAATTCAGTCTGATAACAAGTTCAATAAAATTGTTTTCTACTCTACCTATGTCTCTTAAGCACAAAAACAAGGTGGCAATCTCCTCATTTTTTTTACCGTCCACTCTCAGCAGAGGAGAGAAAAGTATATGACAAAGATGCGGGACCTTTGATATGTTGAGCTAAATGAGTTGCTATGATGGGGCCATATGTCCTGGCTTCTTAGAGAAGAAATAAAGTACAATGATAATGTTGACACAAGCACTTATGCTATCTTGTTCTCTATAAAATATATAATATGAAGTCAGGTTGATTTGACAGCTTTTACCTCTTTTAACATGTTCTAGTTTTGGCGTATGCAGGCTGTGTCATGTCCCAGAACCAGAATATCAAAAAATAGGACTGACAAGGCCAGATATGTATACTTAGAGCACTCTAGTACTCTGTATATACGATAAAGCAGTAAGACATTATGGGTCACTACTACAAACCAACCGTCAAGCCTAGGTCCAACAAACCCTAGTGTCTGAATCTTAAGAACAACATGAACAATAACAAGATATAAGATCTGCTAAAATATAATAGTAAAGCATCCCAAACTATAATATACAGATGATCATGAAGCTAGTGAACACAAAATGAATAAACTAGCCAGAATCTAACTCATAGAAGATCAACCCTAGCATATGTCAATCTTGCTATTGCTCGTAGACTAACTGATCAAACTAAAATATAAGATAAATAAGTGCTCGGTGGCTAAATACCAACAAAATAGAATGTACATCAGAGTGGAGAAGTAAGAAAATCCACTCATGCGATCTGGTGTACCTGGTGGCCACCATCCTCAGGGAAGTATGGAAGATCCTCCGGTGCTGCAACTGGATCTGGCCATAAAAAACCAGTTGGATTAAAACCCCAAATAGCAAGTACCATAATGGAAGCCAATCTAGAAACTTAAACCTACAACACAAGAAATACAAATACTGAAGGTAAAGACTGAATATAAATGACCATAGGATAATAAAGGAAATATTATAAACTTGTAATGAGACATATCCTGAACTGATAATTAATAGGGTAACAAGTACAAAAAATAAAAGTATGATCATGTAAAGCCTATACTATCCATCATCCATAAATTACGGTAAATCATATAAGTATGGCTTGATACTTTAACTAACTAGGGTTATCACAATCCTAATTACTAACAATTAGAATGCAACGTGATGTTAGAGTTCCTTCTTATCGCATGCCCATGTAGTCCATCCAGGATATTTATACGCACAAACCAGCACCAGATACCCCTCAAGATACTCCATAATATAAACCACTGGATACTCCTCAAGATAACCATATGAATAATTGGGACTGCATACAATCTAGGAAAATCCCTAGCCATGTACTAAGTATATCTCTAGTTATTGACCCCTAGCAGTTTCTTGTATGAATCCGGGTGTGACATTCTATATAATCCATCCTAGACATGATGCAAGAAAATAAGTTCTAATAGTAATATACACAAGTTTAATATATATTGCACAAATGGACTCATGTAAGCCATAACAACAACCGAGCCACATAAAGCCAGGTAAAGCCAACTGATGCCATGTCAATCCAAGTGAAGCCAAGTGAAATAATATACAACCATATAAATCCATGTTAATCCAGATAAAGCTAAGTGAAACTATGTCAAGCCATGTCTGATGAAACCATGTAAAGTCATGCCAAGTCAAGTCCAGTAAATTATGTCATCATGTGTAGCCGGGTAATATTGGGTAATGTCACGACCCACACCCGAAATTTGGGCATGAGTCATGGGTACGTCCAGCCTATGCCACAGTATTGGCGTTAGAACGCTGTCTAGGTCTCATGACTACCAAACATAACTCATAACCTGTCAATGGTCTCCACTCCATACGGAGGACAATGAATAATACATTGATCAACCATTCATAATATACTCAATCACAAAAACTATAGGAAGTAACTGGCACGATAAGATATAAAGATAAGGAAATACTGACATAAGTCAAGCACAACAACCAAAATACAACAGTAATCAAGAGTCTAGCTGTCCAACATAAATAGTCTCAACATAAGTACAACCCAAGTCTCAGGTTTTAGAACAAATAATACATAAATAAAACTTTCTAAATGACTACGGGTGGTATCTCCTCTAAGCATAGTGACTCCTCTAGAATCTCCGGTATGTAGTCTCCCTCTACACCTGGGCCATAGTGAGTAGGATAGAAGTCCTCAAGTTCCTATGAAAAATGTTATCCAGTCAGGATTGGAGCGAAGCACAATCACTAAACAACAGTTTCATTTATATTGACAAAACTATAAGACAGTGTAAGAAAATACAAGATAAAAAAATACTAGAAATATAGAATACTGGAAAATATATAATCAGCAATAGTATAAACTAGCAATGAATATAAATATGTGAATGCTAGAATAAGTGAACTCGAATAAAAAAATAGAATCTCTAGCTAAGTGTTTGAAATATCAGTTTATTATGTAATCTGCTTGGGACTAGATCAAGCTTGTTATATATGATTGGCTATGATACATGTGAGGTCAGGCTAACTATATGGTTAGCTATGATACGAGCAATAGTCAAGCTAATCATATATAACAGGCTATGAGGCATGTAAATGGTCAGGCTATACCCGACGTGATATGTGGGGTGAGCTATGATGCATGTAAAGTGGGGTATGATCACATAATCTGCTAATATTTTTCCATCCCCAACTAGCACGATAGATTCCAATCACGACTCCTCATGACAGGTATCTATGATGCTAACCCGTGTATCCACAGTGTCAGAATTAAGTATACTCTACAACTAGAATCATAAGAATAATTAACATAATAAAAACCGTTAGAGAATGTACTCGCCTGTGGTCCTGAGCAATGAGTGAGGATCGAGGTCCAAACTAGAGTCACACTGACCTGTATACGATACATTGCATCAATACAAGGTTCAAGAATAAAAATAAGTTATGTTGATGCAACTCTAGGTCGATAAGCCATTTCTAGGTCAAACCGATTAAATCTAGGTCGTAAGAGTCTAATACTAGGGTACTAGGTTGATACGCTAGAAAACTAAGCTATACTAATTAATCTAGGGTACTATAAGACACACAAAATGCCATATCCTAAGATACACAAGTTTTAAATATGAAAACAGTAGTTTATATGTATTAACAAGTCAATATACTATATACTATAACAAATCGATGAAATTAGGATACCTTGGCCTTGCACCAATGCGTATCCCACTACCTATACACCCATCTCGATACTCAAGCCCAATACCTTGAGTATCGTCTCATTACCTTGATATACCAAGGTAATTCAAAACCTCATCAAATAGCTACTATAAATATAGCTAAAACCTATTTAATACCCCAATACTAATTACTAATATATATACCTATATTATACATAACTAACTAAAAGATATCACTACTAACATTCATACATTAACATCTAACTAACTATACTAACTTATAACTCACTAACATTTAACTGTTAACTATTAACTGATATCAATAGCTAACAATACTAACTATTATCAGTTATAAGCTAACTGTCATATATATACTAACTGAACTCATCTCTCACTCTGACTTATCCACTGATAATAATAACTACTAACTGACACTCCTATATACATTACCATATTGCCATTCTATAAGCTAACTGATACTTTAATATCTGATAGCAATCATAACTAATATCCCAAACACTTTTGAGAACTGAAACACACTCTAACAAATTCCTAATTCTAATATTTACCCACTGCTAAGTGATACCCTGGAATAGATGCGATCAATCTAACCGTTGCACGGCTATAGTCAAACTTCTTAAAGAATAAAGCATTTATGTTAACGTTTCCAACCCCAGGCAGAGTAACACTGAATTCAGGCAGCAGACATCAACCAGTCCATGTCCAACATATAATTTGAAAGGACATCAATAAGAACGTTCTCCTGTATCACATCTGCATGAGTAACTGATGAAAAAGTTGCCCATGAAGGAAGGCCTTGCACTAGCATAAGTCTAAAAATCAAAGAAATGCTATCCTTAGAACAGAAAAATTACGAATGGCCTCTACATCAACATAAGGGACTGGAACAGATGGAGATTCCAGCTGAGAGCATCCCGATTTGGCAACCACTAATGAGTTAGCATGTACTGAACTATCATTATCTGGTGCACTCTCAAACACTAGTACACTATCCTCTCTACACACTAATATACCTCACAACAGCACACGACTGATACACGAAAACACTCACATCACTGATACTCTAAACTCACAGTGAGCTAACCAATACTCCCCTATCGAAGACACAGTGGCAACTGATACTTACTGACTGCACAGTATCAGTAAAACCCGATACTTACAGTTCAGTCCCCCCACCATAATTTATACATAATATACACACATACATATATATATATATATATATATATATATATATATATATATATATACACCATTATACCTGTGATCAATCACCTACTGGTACACTGACTCCCGATACCTCCTTCATATTGACTGATACACTAAACCGCACAGACACTCACTGACTGAAATTCACACACACACAGTCCACATGAAAAATCTCGACTGCACAGTATCCCAAGACCAATATCTCTATAAATATACGATAATGCATATCCATACATATATACACATTCATATATATACATATACATATCAATGCATAAAAATTAACCATATAAATAGATATACATCCCATTAAACATTTCAACAAGCACCTAGTGTACAAAATCTGGGATACACATGATACCCCATGAATACTCATGTATAGATCCCCAAATTGCAATTAAATATCTACGTATATTCCATAAATATGCATGCATATATATATATATATATATATATATATATATATATATATAATATTTAAGGTTACAAAAATAAGGGGAAAATGTATCATTGGATCATAAAACCCCCAAATTCACCTTTGACCCATGGAGAATCACCAAGAAACGAAAAGAGACTCATGCTCTCCCTTAATGGTCATCCCTAGATCAATGGTTGGGATCATAATAGCCAAGCAATTAATTAAAATTGAATTAAAAGAGGTTTTTCAGATTTTTACCTATTGGAAGATGGATTTCCAATGTAGCTTCCTCTTCTCCAAGTCTCCTTGTGCTCAAGCTTCTAGGTCTCTCTTGATGGGGGAAGAATGAGGGATTGAGGCTTATAATTTTGGAATTTGTTGAGGAAAGAATGGTGTTTCTTGGAGGCTATTTTCTAGGGTTTTTTCATGAAGGATGGGGCTTTGAGGGAGGCTCCTTCTAGCTATATAGGGCCGGCCATGTATAGGGTTAGGATTTTATAATGCATAAAGATTCTTTTACCCTCAATGGCTTGTCATGAAGAACTATTTAATGAGGGGTTTAGAAATTTAAGTGAGGGATTTAACCAGATGCTAATTAATTGAATATGGATTTGTCAGTTGGTTTTAGGTCTAGTGTACTACAAAGCCCTCGGTCACATCAAGTCTAGTTTATTAACCCAGATTATTCTTGAATACAATATAATATATATTTTACATATCATACAATTATTAACATAATAAATAAATATGGTAAATGACAATAAAGTTCCTATACTAAAAATATGGTATTGACAAGTCTACCCTCCTAAAAAAATTTTGTTCTCGAAATTGAATTAAACTAGCACAAACATATAATCAGAACAAAGAATTATACCTTAAGTCTCGAAGAGATACGGGTACTGCTCGCGCATTTCGTTCTTCCTCTCCCAGGTTGACTCGCCTGGAGAGTGATGTCTTCATGCAATACGAACCAAAGGAATAGTCTGGTTCCGCAATACCTTCTCTCTGCGATCCAAGATCTCTACGGGCTGCTCAGGATAGCTGAGAGTCGGACCAACCATGATCTTCGAGTAATCTAGTACGTGACTAGGATCTGCCCCGTACTGTCTCAGCTGCGATATATAAAATACGTCATATACTCCCTCTAGTACAGGCGGCAAGTCTAGTCTATAAGCCACTGCACCGACCCTCGCAAGAATACCAAAAGGTCTGATGTATCATAGACTAAGCTTTCCGCCTCCACCAAAGCAAATCGTGCCCCGTGTCAGAAAAACCTATAAGAACACCAGATCACAAACCTAGAAAAAAATAGCCTTAATATGCAATCTAAAACAAAACAATCATAATCCAATAAAATAATAAAACCTATACCTGAAACTCTAGGGGTCTACGGTGGCTATCGGCCCAATGCCGCTTTCTGTCCTACGCCATTCGAAGTCTCTCTCTGATGAGTTTTACTTTTTTTGCTGCATCCACGACCATTTCTGGTACTAACAAGGCTCTCTCTCAGACATCATCCCAAGATAGCGATGTATGGCACCTCCGTCCATATAGAGGCTCGAATGGTGACATCTCAATACTGGCTTGGTAGCTGTTGTTGTAAGTAAACTCTACCAGGTGTAGATGATCCTCCCAAGAACCCCCAAGATCTAGAACACAAGTGGGTACATATCCCCGAGAATCTGAATAGTCCTTTCAGACTGCCCGTCTGTCTGGGGGTGGTATGCGGTACTGAACTTGAGATGAGTGCCCAAGCTTGCCTTCAAACTCCTCCAGAAGTGGAAAGTGAAACGACTATCTTGATGCGAGATGATGCTCACAGGAACCCCATGTAATCTGATAATATGTCGCACGTACATCTCTACTAGCCTATCTGTCGATGTACCCACTTTGAATGGTAATAAGTGGGCTAATTTGGTCAACCTATCGACGATAATCCAAATTGCATTCTTTCCTCCTGGAGAACGCGGAAGCCCTGAAACGAAATCCATAGTCACATGCTCCTACTTCCACTCTGGGATAAGTAAAGGCTGAAACAAACCACCTGGCCTCTGTCGATCTACCTTTATCTGCTGGCACACTAAACACCGGGATACAAAGTATGCTATCTCGCACTTTATACCATACCACCATACGTGCTCCCTCAGGTCTCGATACATCTGGTTGGCACCTGGATGCATCGAGTATTGAGAGCGATGTGCCTCCTGCAAGACCTCTGTCATGACCAGCACCCGATGTAGGGATACAAGTCAGAAACAATGCCCAGCATACGCCATAGAATCGGCAGTAGAACGCTGTTTGGATAATCTATCTAGCAATATAACGAACCACCAACAATATCAATATACTCAATCACAGATATACGATAGAAACGAGCACGCATATGACAAAGAAAGAATAGTCACAATACTCTCATGAGTCTAAAATAATAACATCAATGATTCTGCAGAAACTAAACAAATAAGCTGGAGACAAATCCAGTACAAAGAATACTAAAAAACTACTAGTCCCGATCATCTGTCTCAGTTGGGATAAGTCCTCCTGAGCCAGGGTCTCTGACTCTAAGCCCACAATATCTTGAGGTCCGTAATGTGTAGGGTATCACTCCTCAGTGTCATCTGGAAAAAATATATTCAGTCAGGAAAGGAGTAGAGTACATCTCTAACAACAGTTCTAATCAATGATAAAAACTATGTAACAGTAAATAGATATGAATATACAAGATGCACAATAGATACAAGAGATATACAATAAGAAAATACTGGAATAAAAATAATAATGAACAATGTAGCAATGAACAAGAATACTAATGACTAAGTGTGTGAGTACTAGCTTTAACATGTGGTCGGCTTGGGAACTTGCACAAGAAAACTTGTACAGGAAATAATGGCCTGGTTAGTCATACGTGCGGTGTATGATCAACACTCACAGAAAATGTGTACAAGAAGGGTATGATCATATATCTACACTAAAATACTCTCCACCCCCGACTGTATAGTAGATCCAACCATGGTATGCTATGGCACGGGATCCTCTAGGAAGGTAGCAAGTCTCCCCGAGAATCAGTGTCTGTACATGTACAAGATTATCAATGAAACAAGGCTTGCATAAAATACATCATATATCAAGGAATAATATCTCATGACGAGATCAGGATATACCAATACATGTAACCATCATGTCAAGAAAATATGGATATCTACACTAGATACAATAAATATAGAGGATATCATAAATAAAAAATTATCAGAGAATGTACTCGCCTGAAGTCTAGTGAATAGTCTCACAGATGTCTGATATGGTGCCTCAAAGACCTAGATAGGGAATATAATATTAATACAAGGTTTCAGAATAAAAATAAGTTAGACTGGTCAATATCTAGGTCAAGAAGCCATTTCTAAGCCAAAAAGTCAAACTAGGTCAACTCTAAGTCAAATCGGTCAAACTTGGTCAAACTACCTATTTGTATGAGTCTATCTCAATGATGTTTGGGTTCATACACTATGAATCAAGGTCATACAAGCTACATCTAAGGATACTAGGATACCGTATCTCAGGATACGCAAACAAAAGATAAATATCACCTATATATATTAAAGCAATATTAAATATATAAATCCTAATTATAAATATTAATGGATACCTTGGTTTCGAACCAACTCGGTATCGCACTACTAAACCTCAATCTTGATACCCAAACCCAATACCTTGGGTATTCCCAAATACCTTGATACTTACCTTGGTATCTCAAGGTATTTGCCAAAACTTTATATATATACTAACTACCTACTAATAACTATATGCTAACAACCAACTACTAAAAGTATAGTATACTAATGCACAAATACCAATTATGAAATATATATATATATATATATATATATATATATATATATATATATATATATATATATATACACCAATACCATATATATATCTATTAGCTATAATTAATATATAGATATCTCTATATAGGCAAACAATCGCTGAAAAGCTGTTGCTGTCCGTCGCTAAAGCCGCTATTGCTGTTGTAATTACTGCTGCTACTGTTGCGGTAACTGTTTCTACTGTCGCTGAAGCTGCTGTCGCTGAAGCCGTTGTTGTTGCTGTATACTACTGCTGTTACTATTGCTGCTGCTGTCACTAATGCTGCTGTCGCTGAAGTCGCTGTTGCTGTTGCTGTTGCTATATGCTGCTGCTGTTGCTAATGCGGCTGCTGCTGCTGTCATTATAAGCTGCTGAGCCCCTTTCTCTCTCTTACTAATGCATAATAATATATATACTAATATATATTCTAACTACAACTATTTATATATATACATGCTCCTCTATATATATGTATATACATCTCCACAATAATACATATAATATAACATATACATATTATAGTGTCATATATATATATTTATTCATAATATCACATATACGTACATGTATATATATAATCATGCAAGCATATATATATATATATCTGCATAACATGCAAGAATATATAAAAATAACATATATATATATACACATAACATATACATATATACACTAATATAATTAATAGCTATTACATATGTAAAAGTATAGCTACATATATACATAACACATAGGTACATAGATATATGATACACTAACACATAAATATATATATATATATATATATATATATATATATATATATATATATATATATATATATATATTTACATATTATAATAACAAAGAACAATGAAAATAGATCTAGAAATAAAATGCACAACACATGGAGTGTATCGCACCCGTATCCCACTAGATCTAGGATACGCTTGTGACACGAGTCCACCACACATCCAAATATATCGCAAAGGACACGATCAAGTCTAATATATTATTTATGAATAATATGAAGAGTCAAACACAAATCTACATGTCCGTGTCAAAATATAACATGCACAAAGTCCCGTGTCGGAGGAAAAATCCCCAAATCAACACATATCAACAAATTGTTGGGATACGACCTATACGTACCCAATTATGGATATGATACTACCCTCAAACACACAAGTACATGCCAAATTGGTCTATAGGACCAATTGACACACACAACAAGTGTCAATCTCAGAATTCCCCCAAAATTGACACAAAAAGTACCATAACTTTCTCAATAGGCCTCCTATGAACTTAAAACCAAATCCTATGGGTAACCTATGCATATGGGTTGATTTTTCATGGTTAAATATCTGATTTAGAACCTAAATTAAGGAGAAAAGCTGAATTATACCTATTGGGAGATGGATTTCTAATGAAACCTCCAAATATGATAAAATTGGCCTCCAACTTGTAGATCATTGCTCTTCTTTGTAGATCCTTGCTTCCTTCTTCTAGATCCTTGATCCGCTAGTCTCCAATGGTAATTTAGAAAGGAATTAGGATAAAATTTGGTAGGAAAAAGGATGTGGAATAAAGAAATTTGGTTGAGAAAAATTCTAGATCAAGTTTTCAAATGAAAAAAGGAGAGAGAAACTTTCCCCCTCTTCTTTTATAGGTCGGCCTCCTCTTACCCCTTCCTCAAGTTAATAAGTAATATCCATTATACCCCTTGAGTCTCTCATGAAAAAATAATTAAGGAGAGAAGGTTCTAGTCTAATGGTTTAATTAAATTAATCATCCTCCTAATCAATGGGCTTCTAGTTGGGCTCAAATCGAACAATAAATACATGTTGGTCCATGAGTCTAAACTAAACTAGTTAGGTCCACTAACATAAGTCCAAAATAAATAACTAACATCTAATAATAATTAAATAATATAACAAATAATTATTTAATATGCATAATATTTAATTAATTATAAAATGACTAAAATACTCTTTTCCTAGAAAATATGGTAGTGACAAGTCTACCCTCCTTAAAATAATTTTATCCTCGAAATTCAAAGACGAAAAATACCACCAAAAAATCACAGAATGTAACAAAAGAACAAAACTTAACTATGGAAGAACATACCTCAAGGCACAAACAAATATGTATAACGCTCGCACATTTCATCCTCTCTCTCCCAGGTAGACTCCCCCATAGAGTGATGCCTCTATGCGACGCGTACGAAAGGAATAGTCTGGTTCCTCAGCACCTTCTCTCTTCGATCCAGAATCTTAACTGGCTGCTCTGGATAGCTAAGAGTAGGGCCCACCTATATCTCTGAGTGATCCAACACATGTCTAGAATTTGCCACGTACCATCTCAACTATGATACGTGAAACACGTTGTGCACTCCCACCAATGCAGGTGGCAAGTCTAGTCTATAAGCAACTGCACCGACCCTTTCTAGAATAGTGAAAGGTCGGACGAATCACGGACTAAGCTTCCTGCCTCCACCGAAGCGAATTGTGCCTTGTGTCGTAGAAATTCTCAGAAACACCAAACCACCCACCTAGAACAAAAAACCACCTTAAGAACTTAATCTATAAAAAATAACCAATAACAAGCACAAAACAAAATCTAAACTATACCTCAAACTCCAAAGGTTTCCTGTGGCTATCGGTCCAATGCCGCTGTCTGTCCTGCACCACTCAAAGTCTGTCTCAGATCAACTGAACCTTCTTCGCTGCATCCACAATCATCTCTGGTCCAAGCAAAACTCTCTCTCCAATATCGTCCTAAGACAAGGGAGTACGACATCTTTGACCGTACAGAGCTTCAAAAGGTGATATCTTATACTAGCCTAGTAGCTGTTGTTGTAAGCAAACTCTACCAAATAGAGATGGTCCTCCCAAGAACCCCCAAAATCTAGTACACAAGTGCGTAATATATCCTCGAGAGACTGAATAGTCCTCTCTGACTGCCCATCTATCTGGGGATGATATGCTGTACTAAACTTGAGCTGAGTGCCCAAACTCGCCTACAAATTCCTCCAGAAATGAGAAGTAAAATGACTATCCTGATCCAAGACTATGCTAACAGAAACCCTATGTATCCCGACGATCTGCCTCACATACATCTCTACCAGCTTCTCCGTAGACAAACCCACATTGAAAGGCAAAAAGTAGGCCGACTTGGTCAACCTATCAACGATGACCCAAATCGCGTCTTTCCCTCCTGGAGATCGTGGAATTTCTTACACAAAATCCATGGTAATATTCTTCCACTTCCACTCTGGAATGGGTAATGGCTGAAGTAAACCTCCTGGCCTCTGCCTCTCGACTTTCACCTGCTGGCACACTAAGTATCTGGATACAAACTGTGCCACATTCTTCTTCGTGCCATACCACCAGACACTCTTTCGCATATCCTGATACATCTTGTTGGCACCTGGATGTATGGAATACTGAGAGTGATGTGCTTTCTGCAACACCTCCTTACGCATCTCCCCACTAGGCGCACACAACCTAACTCCATGCCACAAAGAACCATCCTTGATAATGGTAAAATCATCCCCTAATCCTGCTCTCACCTGAGCTCTGATGCTCCTCAGAGGTACATCCTCATACTGGGCTGCCATGATCCTGTCCATCAAATCTGAATGTATTTGCAATCCCTACATCTGTATCGCACAACCAGGAAGTATCACCTCAATGTCCAAGCTCTCCAAGTCTTCCAACAAATATCGATCCTGCGTCAAGAACATGGCTACTGGATACCTGCTGAAAGGAACGACAACTATATTAGCTTTTCCAAGATGATACTGCAAAGATATATCAAAATCCTTCATCAGTTCCAACTACCGACGCTGCCTCATGTTCAACTCCTTCTACGTAAAATGTACCTTAAGCTTTTATGGTCTGTGAAGATCTTCACAAGCTCTCCGTACAAATATTATATCCACAACTTTAGGGCAAAGAAGACTGCTGCTAACTCCAAATCATGGGTAGGATAGTTCTTCTCATGAGGATATAATTGCCTGGATGTATAGGCAATTATTTTCCCATTCTGCTGAAGAACACAACCCAAACCTTTTCCTGATGCATCACTATAAATAGTAAAACCTCCAGACCCTGATGGCAACGTCAAAATAGGAGCAAATATCAACCACTTTTTTAATTTCTTAAAGTAACCTGGCAATCCTTCGTCCAAAAAAACTCTACATCCTTTCTGGTGAGTCTGGTCATCGGCTCGGCAATCCTTGAAAAATTCTGCACAAACTTCTTGTAGTAGCCTACCAATCCCAAGAAACTCCTGATCTCTGCTATTGAACTTGGGGTCTTCCAAGACTCCACTGTTGCGATCTTCTTTGGAGCCACTGAAATACCATCACCAGTCACAACATGCCACAAGAACTCCACCTTGTCCAGAAAGAACTCACACTTGGACAACTTCCCATACAACTTCTCCTTCCTCAGCACCTCCAACACAATCCGCAAATTCTCCTCGTGCTCCTCTGGTGTCTTCGAGTATATGAGTATGTCGTCGATGAACACCACCACGAACTTGTCAAGGTACTGATGGAACACCTTGTTCATCAAGTTTATAAATACCATCGGTGCATTAGTCAACCCAAACGGGATTACCATAAACTTATACTGACCATACCGAGTTCTAAAAGAAGTCTTCGGTATGTTCTCCGACTTTACTTTCACCCGATGGTAGCCTGATCTCAAATTTGTCTTAGAAAATACCTTGGCACCACCCAACTGATCAAACAGATCATCAATCTGTGGCAAAGGGTACTTATTCTTAATAGTGAGATTATTCAATACCCTGTAATCAATGCACATGCGCACCGATCCATCCTTCTTTGGTACAAACAATACCGGGGCTCCCCATGGTGAAGAACTCAATTTGATAAATCCCTTATCCTGCAATTCGTCCACCTGGTTCTTCAGCTCAACCAGCTCGCTGTTGTTAACTCTATAGACATGTTACGAAATTAGTTATGCACCTAGCACCAAGTCTGTAGAGAATTCAATATCTCGATCTGGCGGCAATCCTGGCAATTTTTCAGGAAATACATCCAAGAACTCTGCTATCAACGGATGCAGCAACTCCTTGTTTTCCACCATAGCTCCACAAATAATGCCTTCTCACTGCTCTGCAGCTCCTCTAGCAAACTCGAACTCTGGCTCTCCTGGCAGACCAAATAAAACTCTACCTCCTCAACAATCTATGCTAGCACGGTGCCTACTCAACCAATCCATCCCGAGTACAATATTGTAACTCGCAAGTGGCATTATAAATAAACACACACTCAACTCCCGACCTACCAGAGTAACTCTTCGATCCTTGCAAATATTATTAACCAGGATAATGTCTCCCCCGGTCATGATCTTGCAAGTCCTAAGCAAAGACTTAGCTACCATACCATACTTCAGAGCAAAAGAAACAGATACAAAACTATGGGAAGCACCATTATCAAACAAAGCTAAAGCTGGAATGGTATCAAGAAGAATAGAACCTGCGATGACATCTCTGGTAGGCTCGACCTTCTTAGCCTATAGCCTATATCCTAAAATAGGCTCGTAATAGCACTCAATTCAGAGCACCACTACGAATCGCACTAATTGCAACCTCAAAGAGACCTGCATGGGCTACCACTAAAAATCTCCTCGCGCTGCTCCCTGCTCGGCACACATATCCTAGTGCCATATCGTAAAGACCCATCATCAGCAATAGTGAAGTCTTCGGATAAACCTATCCGAACCTATGCCCAGATACTCCTCAGAGCCTTATCATCATACTGTTCAGCTCTGATTCTGTCTATCAGCTCGGACTGTATCTGTAATCCCCATATTTGAATTTCAATACTTGGAACTAGTATCTCAATTCCCAAACTCTCCAGATCGGCCAACAAATGTCTATCTGTCATCAAGTACATAGCCATCGGATACCTGCTCAAGGCATCGGCGACTACGTTGGCCTTTTCTGGGTGGTACTGTAATAAGATATCAAAGTCTTTCATCAAATCCAACCACCTCCACTGCCTCATGTTCAGCTCTTTCTGTGTAAATACGTACTTCAAGCTCTTTTGGTCTGTGAAGATTATCACACCCTGGCCCCGAAGGCCTCCAGACCACAGTTTCTCCGCCGGGACTGGACGCGAATCACCGTGCCTCGGCGCTCCCGCGGTGACCAAGGTTCAGCTCTCCACCAATAGCCATTGTCCGACCGATGCGAATGCATGAAACACTATCAAATAAACTCTAGTATGCAGACGAGACTAACCATCAGACCAAATATCTTTGTTGCGGACTAGCCGCCCTTACTGAACAATTTCAAGCACACGATATGGTTCTCTCGAAGCACAAGCGATAGTGGAACATATTTATACAAACTCTTAGTCTTAGACAAGCATTTCAGGATTCTCTTAGTTAAGCAGACATATTGGTTTCAATGACAAGCTAGGTGAGTTCTCTTATTAGCATGCAAGGCAGTTTATATTATTCTCTTTAAGCAAACAAGCATTCAAAAACTCAAATTTATTATTAAGGCGTGCAAGAATCAAAGAACGAAGTTTTGCCCACTCACCTTGATACATAGTGTCGACGCAGAATAGGGCATAACATACTTACCCACCAATAAAAAGTTTTGTCCTCGAAACTTCAAGGATAAACTTCTCGATATTTCGAGCAGCGATAGTTCCCATCCCTCGCCGTACTCAATCGAAACAATCAAATTCAGAAAACTTTTTGCACTTTAAGAATATCTATGGACTTATTATATGGAATGCTCTATTACAATACAATATTGAGCATATCTCAGAGTAACAATGGATTGGGCAAAGAATCGAATCCGTTCTGATACCATTATGTCACGCCCAGGTCCCGAAGGCCTCCCGAACATCGTTCCCCCGCCGGGACTGGACACGAATCATCGCACCTCCGAGTTCCAGCGGGGCACGTATGGCCGTTTGATACCGGGATGTGATGCCATACGAGATTGGGTGCTCCCGTACAAGGCAACATCGTTAAAGTTTGGCTATCATCACATCAATCGAGTAAGCAGTGGAGGGATATTTTTGCAAGTATTTATTCATCTGAGTATTCGGGGCAAATTGAGGGACTGGGTTCTCTTTAGTACAAAGGCATTGTACCATACATTATGCCCCTCTATACGAAAGCAGCTCGAGGCAATCAAAACCAAATTTTTGGGTCTTGGGGATGAGGCACGCCTATCGCTCCCTCGGATGACCTAGTACCTGCAAGCAAGTAAACTATTGGTGGGTCAGCACTTTTATAAGTACTGGTAAGTATAAATAACTGAACAGAAGCAAACATTCACTAAAACCAACACTAAGTAATCATGTTATAAAATATTACATTACTAGTGATTTTTCTAGTTTTACCTATGATCGTTACATGCAGTAGAAGAACGGAGTCATATTACTTTGTTTATGAAAACATATTTGAAAGCATAGTTCATATACGATATAAGCAAGCAAATAAGACAAGCCAATTGTTCTATTATCAGGGTGTGCACAGCGTGTCTCATGAGCTATACTCAAAGACTCTAGGGACAAATGCGCATCTAGGAACAAATGCATATCTAGGGGTAGTCCTCTATCAAGCCAACTCAATGAACTATCTTATATGCAGTACGGTCCCCGAGTAACTCATGATCGGCATCGGTTCATCCAGCTAACAAATGACTCTTTTATCTGATGCTATTAGCAGCTGGGACTCATGGTTGCTTTCTACTATCTCTGTAGCAGTCGTGAGCAAGGTTCAGCTCTCCACCAATAACCATTGTCCGACAGATGCAAATGCATGAAACACTATCAAATAAACTCTAGTATGCAGATAAGAAGAACCATCAGACCATGTATCTTTGATGCAAACTAGCCGCCCTCATTGAACAAGTTCAAGCATACGATATGGTTCTCTCGAAGCACAAGCGATAGTTGAACATGTTCATGCAAATCCTTAGTCTTAGATAAGCATTTCAAGATTCTCTTAGTTAAGCAGACATATTCGTTTCAATGACAAACTAGGTGGGTTCTATCATCCTCTTTAAGCAAACAAGCATTCAAAAACTCAAATTTATAATTAAGGCGTGCAAGAATCAAAGAACAAAGTTTAGCCCACTCACCTTGATACATAGTGTCGACGCGGAATAGGGCACTAAATACTTACCCACCAACAAAAAGTTTCGTCCTCGAAACTTCAAGGATAAACTTCTCGATATTTCGAGCAACGATAGTCCCCATCCCTCGCCGTACTCAATCGAAACAATCAAATCCGGAAAACTTTTTCCACTTTAAGAATATCTATGGACTTATTGTATGGAACGCTCTATTACAATACAATATTGAGCATATCTCAGAGTAGCAACGGATTAGGCAAAGAATCGAATCCGCTCTGATACCATTATGTCATGCCCAGCTCCCGAAGGCCTTCCGACCATCGTTCTCCCGCCGGGACTGGACGCGAATCACCGCACCTCGGAGTTCCCGCGGGGCACGTATGGCCGTTTGATACCGGAATGTGATGCTGTATGAGCTTGGGTGCACCCACACAAGGCAACATCGTTAAAGTTTGGCTATCATCACATCAATCGAGTAAGCAGCGGAGGGATATTTTTGCAAGTATTTATTCATCGGAGTATTCGGGGCAAATTGAGGGACTGGGTTCTCTTTAGTACAAAGGCATCGTTCCATACATTATGCCCCTCTATACGAAAGCAGCTCGAGGCAATCAAAACCAGATTTTTGTGTCTTTGGGATGAGGCACGCCTATCGCTCCCTCGGATGATCTATTACCTGCAAGCAAGTAAACTATTGGTGGGTCAGCACTTTTATAAGTACTGGTAAGTATAAATAACTGAACAGAAGCAAACATTCACTAAAACCAACACTAAGTAATCATGTTATAAAATATTATATTACTAGTAATTTTTCTAGTTTTACCTATGATCGTTACATGCAGTAGAAGAACGGAGTCATATTACTTTGTTTATGAAAACATATTTGAAAGCATAGTTCATATGCGATATAAGCAAGCAAATAAGACAAGCCAATTATTCTATTATCAGGGTGTGCACAGCGTGTCTCATGAGCTATACTCAAAGACTCTAGGGACAAATGCACATCTAGGAACAAATGCATATCTAGGGGTAGTCCTCTATCAAGCCAACTCAATAAACTATCTTATATGCAGTACGGTCCCCGAGTAACTCATGATCGGCATCGGTTCATCCAGCTAACAAATGACTCTTTTATCTGATGCTATTAGCAGCTGGGACTCATGGTTACTTTCTACTATCTCTGTAGCAGTCGTGAGCAAGGTTCAGCTCTCCACCAATAACCATTGTCCGACAGATGCAAATGCATGAAACACTATCAAATAAACTCTAGTATGTAGATAAGACGAACCATCAGACCATGTATCTTTGATGCAAACTAGCCGCCCTCATTGAACAAGTTCAAGCATACGATATGGTTCTCTCGAAGCACAGGCGATAGTTGAACATGTTCATGCAAATCCTTAGTCTTAGATAAGCATTTCAAGATTCTCTTAGTTAAGCAGACATATTCGTTTCAATGACAAACTAGGTGGGTTCTATCATCCTCTTTAAGCAAACAAGCATTCAAAAACTCAAATTTATTATTAAGGCGTGCAAGAATCAAAGAACAAAGTTTAGCCCACTCACCTTGATACATAGTGTCGACGCGGAATAGGGCACTAAATACTTACCCACCAACAAAAAGTTTCGTCCTCGAAACTTCAAGGATAAACTTCTCGATATTTCGAGCAACGATAGTCCCCATCCCTCGCCGTACTCAATCGAAACAATCAAATCCGGAAAACTTTTTCCACTTTAAGAATATCTATGGACTTATTGTATGGAACGCTCTATTACAATACAATATTGAGCATATCTCAGAGTAGCAACGGATTAGGCAAAGAATCGAATCCGCTCTGATACCATTATGTCATGCCCAGCTCCCGAAGGCCTTCCGACCATCGTTCTCCCGCCGGGACTGGACGCGAATCACCGCACCTCGGAGTTCCCGCGGGGCACGTATGGCCGTTTGATACCGGAATGTGATGCTGTATGAGCTTGGGTGCACCCACACAAGGCAACATCGTTAAAGTTTGGCTATCATCACATCAATCGAGTAAGCAGCGGAGGGATATTTTTGCAAGTATTTATTCATCGGAGTATTTGGGGCAAATTGAGGGACTGGGTTCTCTTTAGTACAAAGGCATCGTTCCATACATTATGCCCCTCTATACGAAAGCAGCTCGAGGCAATCAAAACCAGATTTTTGTGTCTTTGGGATGAGGCACGCCAATCGCTCCCTCGGATGATCTATTACCTGCAAGCAAGTAAACTATTGGTGGGTCAGCACTTTTATAAGTACTGGTAAGTATAAACAACTGAACAGAAGCAAACATTCACTAAAACTAACACTAAGTAATCATGTTATAAAATATTACATTACTAGTGATTTTTCTAGTTTTACCTATGTTCGTTACATGCAGTAGAAGAACGGAGTCATATTACTTTGTTTATAAAAAAATCTTTGAAAGCAGAGTTCATATGCGATATAAGCAAGCAAACATGACAAGCCAATTGTTCTGTTATCAGGGTGTGCACAGCGTGTCTCATGAGCTATACTCAAAGACTCTAGGGACAAATGCACATCTAGGAACAAATGCATATCTAGGGGTAGTCCTCTATAAAGCCAACTCAATGAACTATCTTATATGCAGTACGATCCCCGAGTAACTCATGATCGGCATCGGTTCATCCAGCTAACAAATGACTCTTTTATCTGATGTTATTAGCAGCTGTGACTCATGGTTGCTTTCTACTATCTCTGTAGCAGTCATGAGCAAGGTTCAGCTCTCCACCAATAGCCATTGTCCGGCAGATGTAAATGCATGAAACACTATCAAATAAACTCTAGTATGCAGATGAGATGAACCATCAGACCATGTATCTTTGTTGCGAACTAGCCGCCCTCATTGAACAAGTTCAAGCATAGGATATGGTTCTCTCGAAGCACAAGCGATAGTTGAACATGTTCATGCAAACCCTTAGTCTTATATAAGCATTTCAAGATTCTCTTAGTTAAGCAGACATATTCGTTTCAATGACAAACTATGTGGGTTCTATCATTCTCTTTAAGCAAATAAGCATTCAAAAACTCAAATTCATTATTAAGGCATGCAAGAATCAAATAACGAAGTTTTGCCCACTCACCTTGATACATAGTGTCGACGCGGAATGGGGCACTACATACTTACCCACCAACAAACAGTTTCGTCCTCGAAACTTCAAGGATAAACTTCTCGATATTTCGAGCAGCGATAGTCCCCATCCCTTGTCGTACTCAATCGAATCAATCAAATCCAGAAAACTTTTTGCACTTTAAGAATATCTATGGACTTATTGTATGGAACGCTCTATTACAATACAATATTGAGTATATCTCAAAGTAGCACCGGATTGGGCAAAGAATCGAATCCGTCTGATACAATTATGTCACGCCTAGGTCCCGAAGGCCTTCCGACCATCGTTCCCCCGTCGGGACTGGATGCGAATCATCGCACCTCGGAGTTCCCGCGGGGCGCGTATGGCCGTTTGATACCGGGACGTGATGCCGTACGAGCTTGGGTGCGCCCGCACAAGGCAATATCGTTAAAGTTTGGCTATCATCACATCAATCGAGTAAGCAGCAGAGGGATATTTTTGCAAGTATTTATTCATCTGAGTATTTGGGGCAAATTGAGGGACTGGGTTCTCTTTAGTAAAAAGGCATCGTTCCGTACATTATGCCCCTCTATACGAAAGCAGCTCGAGGCAATCAAAACCAGATTTTTGGGTCTTGGGGATGAGGCACGCCTATCGCTCCCTCGGATGATCTAGTACCTGCAAGCAAGTAAACTATTGGTGGGTCAGCACTTTTATAAGTACTGGTAAGTATAAACAACTGAACAGAAGCAAACATTCACTAAAACCAACAATAAGTAATCATATTATAAAATATTACATTACTAGTGATTTTTCTTGTTTTACCCATGTTCGTTACATGCAGTAGAAGAACGGAGTCATATTACTTTGTTTATGAAAACATCTTTGAAAGCAGAGTTCATATGCGATATAAGCAAGCAAACAAGACAAGCCAATTATTCTGTTATCAGGGTGTGCACAGCGTGTCTCATGAGCTATACTCAAAGACTCTAGGGACAAATACATATCTATGAACAAATACATATCTAGAGGTAGTCCTCTATCAAGCCAACTCAATGAACTATCTTATATGCAATGCGATCTCCGAGTAACTCATGATCGGCATCGGTTCATCCAGCTAACAAATAACTCTTTTATCTGATGCTATTAGCAGCTGTGACTCATGGTTGCTTTCTACTATCTCAGTAGCTGTCACTACCACGTTCCAAAAATAGGGGTATTTTTGACTTTTTATAATATTTAATATTATTGTAGTTACAATTAAGTAATTTTATGATAGTATATTTAATTTAAATAATTATGTGATGTGTAATTAAATATATAATTATATACAGTGTTCATTTGTGTTTGTGCTGGTAGACTTGACCTAGAAGCCAGTAGATGAACACCTGGCCAAATTGTGGAATTCTGTATTTAATTATTTTATCTAGAATTTATTTATTGGAGATTTTAATTAACTACCGTAATTTATTTAATTATTTGCGCATTGCCTTTGCTTCAATATTTGGAGCGCTACCCTAGCTTTTGTCTTCCAACAAATTTCATAATCTTGCCCTAGACATGCCCGCCTTCCATTCTGCTATTTTTTGCAACTCATAATTATGCTCTTTGTACATTATTTCTAGCCGCACAAAAATTATTACGGACGTTATTTAATAAATTCCTATTTTTTATCGTTGTGCGTTCCAATCAAAATTGGAGGCAATCTTGACCTATTTTTCGTGCGGCCCAAATTAGGATAATATTCTGTTCTGAGTCTTCTTCATTATTGGTATTGATGACCTGACCTGATTTTGGCCCCATGTACTCCTAATTAATTTTAGAACACAACTTGCATTTATTTCTAATTAAATTGAGGATACTATTTTAACCGATTTTGAAATTTCCAATTTAATTCCAGTGCCCTGCTAATTGAGCCCACACCGATCATACAGCGCTCCCTGACCCTACAAAACACCGGACACCGAATCGCCCGCCAAATTTTTGTCATTTTATGTGTCTGTGCAAATACCCAAATTCAAGGGGGCTAATTTACAAATTTATATTTTTGGTGCCAACACCCATTTGATTAAACCAATGAGGAATCCCTAATATTTTTCACTAAACCTCACCCTCATCTCCGCATGAAATTCTCCATGACCAATCTGGACCACACATTTAATGGGCCAATCCTAACCCTTGATTTCACACACTCTCTCTCCCTATTTAATGTCATGTCACATCAAACCCTAATCCCCAAAACCTAGGTTTCCCCACCTACTCACAAGCCCCCACATTTCCTCTCTCCAACGTATGTAATTTTTCTTCTCTTCTCCTTCTCCTTCTCTTTTCTTCTCCTTCTTTTTCTTCTTCTTCTTCTTCCTTTCTTCCTTAAAATTTAAATTCAAGAGAAGGGGGGAACACTGTTCACCCCCCGCACCTACTGTTCACCCGGCGGCTACCTCCTGCCGTATTCCGGTCAGCGAGCCCTCCCTCTACTCTTCTTCCCGCGGCTTCACGAGCCGAGATCGACCCTGGCGTTCAGCCCGGCCATCTCCGGCGGCCGCTGGCAGCAGCTCCCCCTGCTCAGCCCTCCGGCGGCCAGCCTAGTCCCAGCCCCCTCACGAGTTCCTCCTCCGGCTGCTCCTCCCCATTCCTCCTGCCGTACTCCGGCCGGACTACCACCACCACCTCCATCTTCACCATACATCACCACCTCCTCCATCATCTAACACCACCACCACCATCACTCGACCCCGGTCGAGCTCCCCCTCCGGTCCGGCGGCCAGCCAGCCGACCCCTTTGACGCTGTGAGTTTCCTCCTCCCCCTCTTCCCTCTTCACAGATGTTGTATATATATATATATGTATATATATATATATATATATATGTATATATACATATATATATATATATATATATATATATATATATATATATAACTAATGTAATGTATATGTACATATATAACTATTGTATATGTATTTGTATGTATATAATTAATGTGTAGATATATATGTATATGCATATACGTATATACGTATATATGTGTGTAGGTGTATACGTGTGAATACGTATTAAATAATATTTTTAATATGAGTTCTTTGTGTATATATATAAGTAGTTTATATATTTATGTTATATTGATTCATAAGTACATATATATAAACATACTTTGAGATATGTTAATGCATATATATAGCACTTTTGTGTATAGACGTTTTATATGTATATATACATAATTACTTCTCGCGTATTTCTCTACATTTATATATGTATCTATATATATGTACGTATTTTGGTAAATATACAACTATAGCAAGTATAATTTATATTGGTATATATTTTAGATATATATATATATATATATATATATATATATATATATATATTATGTTAAATTCTTTTTAGTATGTATACAAATATAAATGCGTATTGTATTCCTTTCCATGAACTATGTTATATATATATACATACAAGTATTATTTATTATGTTTATATATATATACAAGTATTATTTATTTTAAAGTATATATTTTTACATATATCTATTATTGTAATTGATAGAAATTATATATATATGATTAGTTAATGCGATGTATATTTATGTATATCCCTACCAGATGACCCTAGTTGACTAGTGCCCTGCCTGGCATGGCCCTAAGGCCAGTGATTTTGACTGTGTGTTAGCGTAGCATCTGATGCAAATGTTATATTGTGTTATGTCTATAGGACTGTTGGTTCACCCAGGGGATACTCTGGAACAGGACCTCAATAATTACCAGCTAAGGACCCAAGGCAAGTACATTCTCTGATAATTTCTAATTCCTTGATAATTTTTATAAGTTCAATAATCTTGAAATGTTATATCTGAATCCTTGACACTGTGCTACACAGACTAGTATAGCTTGGATCTGCAGTCATGAGATGTTACATTGATTATCGTTGACATTGTACACGACATGTATATTAGACATCGTACATGATAGATTGGACTTGCTCGTATATCATGACGTGTCATGGTTGGATCCACATTACTATTTGGGGGCGGGGAAGTAGTTAGTAAGAAATGTGATCATAACCTCTTATTGCAGTATAGAACAATGTAAGTGTTAATCATGCTCTTCACATATGATTAGCCAGGCCCTATAGCTATCGTACATGTTCCCAAGCCGATCATATTTCGAAACTACTATTTCAAACACTTAGAATAGATTACAGTTCCCTATTTAAATCATATACTACATCACCCGTATATGATACTGTTCCTTGTTCTTTTCATTTTCATACTGACTGTATCATATTGGCTATTGCCTGTCTCTTCACATTGCTTGTCTCTTTAATTACCATTGCATTTATTTTACTGTCTTCTCAGTATCTAGCATAAACTGTTTATTGCTTTATAGTCCTTATCAATTAAATGGAACTGTTATTTGAGATTTGTACTTTGCTCCTTCCTGACTGAAAACATTTTTCCAGACTATGCCTTAGAGGATCGGTACCCGACATTTTATGGACCCTATGGTGAGTAGCTGCAACTTGGGCTTGGTAGTTAGTTGTGATTCTGGGAGGTCTAGCCGGAATCACTAATCTTCTAATTAGTTCTTTTAGCAGACTATTTGGTACCGGATTTGTCTCCGGCATTTTGATGACTTGGATAATTGTTGAGTTAGATTATTACTTTAGACTTATGTTGTATTTAATTTTTGTTCGATATCTTATCGTGCTGTAATCCTGTGATTGAGTATGTGTTCATTTTATTTGTGTCATCCGTGCCTCCTTATGGAGATTGGATGCTTGTGTGAGATTGGCTAGATAGTATTAAGACCTTGACAGCGTTCTACTGCCGATGCTGCGGCGTAGGCTGGACGTACCCGCGTACTCGTGCCCCAATTCCGGGTGTGGGTCGTGACACGTTTTTAGTGGTGGCCCATGCAGGTCAGACTTCGCAAGTTGTGCGATGTCGTGGTAGTGTGACGTCTTAGTTGTACTACTGCTTGCCTGCTATAGAATATAGGACATAGGATACTAGGATGAGAGAGGATACTCAATCACAAAAAAAAAAAATTCCTTGAGAGATTTCTGGGACGACCCCTTGAGAATCTTACTATAATTTCCAATTTAAATCTTTTTCTTATTTCCGTCCGCTCTCGCTTGTTGTTATTGAACTTGATCCTTGTTGATCAGTTATTAAATTAAAAATCTTGGTATCATTGTTGAGTTTGATTCTTGTTGACCAGTTGTTAAATTTAAATTCTTGGTATCGTTCTTGAGTTGATTTTATTTCGAGATGAATTTTACAGACTAAACCTTACGGTATCATCTGATGACATACGTTGATGAGGACAGTGAGAAAGGTAAAATGTCTACTTTGGTTATGGAACCTAGAGTTTATCGCAGTCATATTAGCTGTCGTGACGAGAACGTAGGAACCTGACTTGGATGTACATACTTTAGTTATAAAACTTAGAGTCTCTCGCAGCCATATCGGTTGGCGTGGTGAAGATTCTAGAGGACATGATTATATAGTTGCATACCTTAGTTACGGAACCTGTCGTTTATCGCATTTATGCTTACTGGCGTGGCGAGGATTCTTAGTGTCATAATTTCTGACAGACGTGTATGATTATCATGTTGTATCTTAAAATGGTTCTTAAAGTATCATCTCAAAACTTATCCATTTCTATTATTCCATGACTTTGTTCCATCGCTTCTTTTCTTTACTAGCAGTAAAGATACCTTCAATCCTTAATCCCGTTCCTTTTTGAGCTTCTTTGAGGATTCCTTGTTAGTATGATAATTAGTGACTTATAATTTTATTTGTGTGTTGTATTAGTGTTGACTGAGTGTGACTTATGAGTTTGTAAGTGTTTCTTAGTTGGACATAGGAGCAGTAGGCCTTAATCTAGAGATACCCATAGTATAGTACCTTGTAGCAATAGTTCTATGATAGATGTTATTATAATTAGTATTGGTATTATAGAAAGAGGAGTAAGAGTATCAGTGAAGGTTCCAATAGTAAGTATCAAAATCAGCATGCCAGTCTTGGATAGTCATAAAATTATGTACTTGGATGATCTATGTAAATAATTAAGTATCAAAGAATTGTATTAAAGATTAATGGAGCATGATGTTCAATTTGATGATTGATTACTTGGGTGTGTCAAGGGTAAAGAAATGTATATACATAAAGGGTATTAATGAGTGTGCCATGGGTAGAGGAATATCAAGATTAATCATGAAAGGTATGAAGTGTATCACAGATTAGTGTAACAGTCTGTAAAAGATTAAAAGAAAAATACATATACATCAATCGAGATGAGGAGCCATATACTTGCCCATGAGAGTAAAGAGAAACAGGTGTATTATAAAAGGTGCGAATAATTGTGAGTTCTAATAAGTTTGATGAGATAATCTAATGATGAAGCTAGAGTTACCATACCAATAGTGCTAGTGATTCTATATCAAAGATTTGTTGAGCAAGGTGCTAATGACAGTAAGAACTTTGTGTGATGATAATTAGAATGGTGTACCAGTTAATATAGATAGAAAGTCATTGGAGAAAATATGTGTGATGATAACTTTGATTATTGAAAGTAATCCGGGCAGTACAAATTTAAGAACACAGTGAGAATTGTAGACCATTGGTATATTGTGTGCACCTTGAGTATTAGAGACTGTGAGTATTGTATGTATACTTGTGGATTTAAATTTATAATTTGAAGAGTGGAAATAAATTTAAATTTTTAAAGTTTTTGAGGAGTTAAGATTTTATGTTATTAAAGTTTTTGAGGATTAAAATTCAATTCAATAAACATAGTCAAAGCTATGAAGATTTTTGGAAGTGATTAAAATTTTATTTCAATGTTGAATATTTGACTTTTGAGGAAAGTATATGCATTTTGTTTTAAATCATTCGAGAAGTAAATTTTGATAATTTTATTTTGAGGATAAAATTTTATGGTGGATAAGAAATATATACCAGTATATGAGTGAATGAAGTGCATATATAAGGATATGTTGGCTGTGCATGCTTGAGATGGCACTGCAAACAGACTTGGGTGTCCATTTAGAGTTGTATTAGAAGGAGCAATACTTAGTGTGCTGTGTTGCACTTGGCGTGCACTTGGGTGATAAGAACAACTAGTATGAACAATTGTAGTAGGTAAGAGAGCTAGCAGTGGATGTGCTTGTAGTAGAAATAGTGGTTCCTAAAAGGATAAGGGTATCAAACTTTGGATGCATCATTAAACCTATGGTTCTGTTAGAAGGCTATGTTCTGTTCTTTCCTTCCTTCTGTCCCTCTCTATTTGATTGATTGATTGATTCCTTAGTACAATAGTTGTATGCATGATTTTCTTGTTAGAATGTAGTTAGTAGTACACCCTGATACAGAGACTGCAATACCATGACAAAAGACACCATGGCCGTACATATTTCCCTTAGGTTGCATGTTGTATGATTATAGGAAAGATTTTTAGACCAGGATTATTGGGGTTTAACCATGACGAAGAGTCATGAAGGAGTTATGACTTGACCAGAGAGACAAGATGATTAAAACTCGAGGATAAACATTGATTTAAATAGAGGGTTAAGAAATTAACATGGCAGAATTTATGATTTATTAATTCCAGAAAGATTATGACATGATTAAATTGGTTATAAAAATTTGGAAATTTTGGGAGATTATCAATATATTTATTTGATTGCAAGTTATAAATTTTAGAATTTATATTGGATGTTGCAATTAGAGAATCCTTAAGTATCGCATTGTTGAGTATTTTGAGGAAGAGAAAATCGAGAAATAAAATTTTGATGGATAAATATTTAAATTCAAACTTTGTGGGACGAGATTACATTTTATATTTGTGCATTGATAAGAAATCAAATTAGAGGAGTGGATATTAAATTCCGAGTATTGAATTATTAACTAAAAAAAAAACTTTGGGGAAATTTTTGATAAAAAAAAATAGACTTTGATTTTATTTCGAGGATTTTTCAGGAATGCAATAATTTCAGAATTTTGAAAATTGTGAAAAGACATCGTGGATTATTACCTGATTTCGTGGTTGATAAATTTAAACTTTAAGGGAAAATAATAATGTGTATGATTAAACAATACTATGAGGATTTTAAATTTCGAGGACAAAATTCTTTTAAGAAGGGTAGACTTGTCACTACCACGTTCCGAAAATAGGGGTATTTTCGACTTTTTATAATATTTAATATTATTGTAGTTACAATTAAGTAATTTTATGATAGTATATTTAATTTAAATAATTATGTGATGTGTAATTAAATATATAATTATATACAGTGTTCATTTGTGTTTGTGCTGGTAGACTTGACCTAGAAGCCAGTAGATGAACACCTGTCCAAATTGTGGAATTCTGTATTTAATTGTTTTATCTAGAATTTATTTATTGGAGATTTTAATTAACTACCGTAATTTATTTAATTATTTGCGCATTGCCTTTGCTTCAATATTTGGAGCGCTACCCTAGCTTTTGTCTTCCAACAAATTTTACAATCTTGCCCTAGACATGCCCGCCTTCTATTCTGCTATTTTTTGCAACTCATAATTATGCTCTTTGTACATTATTTCTAGCCGCACAAAAATCGTCGCGGACGTTATTTAATAAATTCTAATTTTTTATCGTTGTGCGTTCCAATCAAAATTGGAGGCAATCTTGACCGATTTTTCATGCGGCCCAAATTAGGGTAATATTCTGTTCTGAGTCTTCTTCATTATTGGTATTGATGACCTGACCTAATTTTGGCCCCATGTACTCCTAATTAATTTTAGAACACAACTTGCATTTATTTCTAATTAAATTGAGGATACTATTTTAACCGAATCTAAAATTTTCAATTTAATTCCAGTGCCCTGCTAATTGAGCCCATACCGATCATACAACGCCCCCTGACCCTACAAAACACCGGACACCGAATCGCCCGCCAAATTTTCGTTATTTTATGTGTCTGTGCAAATATCCAAATTCAAGGGGGCTAATTTACAAATTTACATTTTTGGTGCCAACACCCATTTGATTAAACCAATGAGGAATCCCTAATATTTTTCACTAAACCTCACCCTCATCCCCGCATGAAATTCTCCATGACCAATCTGGACCACACATTTAATGGGCCAATCCTAACCCTTGATTTCACACACTCTCTCTCCCTATTTAATGTCATGTCACATCAAACCCTAATCCCCAAAACCTAGGTTTCCCCACCTACTCACAAGCCCCCACATTTCCTCTCTCCAACGTATGTAATTTTTCTTCTCTTCTCCTTCTCCTTCTTTTTTCTTCTCCTTCTTTTTCTTCTTCTTCTTCCTTTCTTCCTTAAAATTTAAATTCAAGAGAAGGGGGGAACACTGTTCACCCCCCCCGCACCTACTGTTCACCCGGCGGCTACCTCCTGTCGTATTCCGGTCAGCGAGCCCCCGAGCCCTCCCTCTACTCTTCTCCCCGCGGCTTCACGAGCCGAGATCGACCCCGGCGTTCAGCCCGGCCATCTCCGCGGCCGCTGGCAGCAGCTCCCCCTGCTCAGCCCTCCGGCGGCCAGCCTAGTCCCGGCCCCCTCACGAGTTCCTCCTCCGGCTGCTCCTCCCCATTCCTCCTGCCGTACTTCGGTCGGACTACCACCACCACCTCCATCTTCACCATATATCACCACCTCCTCCATCATCTAACACCACCACCATCACTCGACCCCGGTCGAGCTCCCCCTCCGGTCCGGCGGCCAGCCAGCCGACCCCTTTGACGCTGTGAGTTTCCTCCTCCCCCTCTTCCCTCTTCACAGATGTTGTATATATATATATATATATATATATATATATATATATATATATATATATATATATATAACTAATGTAATGTATATGTACATATATAACTATTATATATGTATTTGTATGTATATAATTAATGTGTAGATATATATGTATATGCATATACGTATATACGTATATATGTGTGTAGGTGTATACGTGTAAATACGTATTAAATAATATTTTTAATATGAGTTCTTTGTGTATATATATAAGTAGTTTATATATTTATGTTATATTGATACATAAGTACATATATATAAACATACTTTGAGATATGTTAATGCATGTATATAGCACTTTTGTGTATAGACATTTTATATGTATATATACATAATTACTTCTCGCGTATTTCTCTACTTTTATATATGTATCTATATATATGTACGTATTTTGGTAAATATACAACTATAGCAAGTATAATTTATATTGGTATATATTTTAGATATATATATATATATATATATATATATATATATATATATATATTATGTTAAATTCTTTTTAGTATGTATACAAATATAAATACGTATTGTATTCCTTTCCATGAACTATGTTATATATATATACATACAAGTATTATTTATTATGTTTATATATATATACAAGTATTATTTATTTTAAAGTATATATTTTTACATATATCTATTATTGTAATTGATAGAAATTATATATATATATGATTAGTTATTGCGATGTATATTTATGTATATCCCTACCAGATGACCTTAGTTGACTAGTGCCCTGCCTGGCATGGCCCTAAGGCCAGTGTTTTTGACTGTGTGTTAGCGTAGCATCTGATGCAAATGTTATATTGTATTATGTCTATAGGACTGTTGGTTCACCCAGGGGATACTCTGGAACAGGACCTCAATAATTACCAGCTAAGGACCCAAGGCAAGTACATTCTCTGATAATTTCCAATTCCTTGATAATTTTTATAAGTTCAATAATCTTGAAATGTTACATCTGAATCCTTGACACTATGCTACACGGACTAGTATAGCTTGGATCTGCAGTCATGAGATATTACATTGATTATCGTTGACATTGTACACGACATGTATATTAGACATCGTACATGATAGATTGGACTTGCTCGTGTATCATGACGTGTCATGGTTGGATCCACATTACTAGTTGGGGGCGGGAAAGTAGTTAGTAAGAAATGTGATCATAACCTCTTATTGCAGTATAGAACAATATAAGTGTTAATCATGCTCTTCACATATGATTAGCCAGGCCCTATAGCTATCGTACATGTTCCCAAGCCGATCACATTTCGAAACTACTATTTCAAACACTTAGAATAGATTACAGTTCCCTATTTAAATCATATACTACATCACCCGTATATGATACTGTTCCTTGTTCTTTTCATTTTCATACTGACTGTATCATATTGGCTATTGCCTGTCTCTTCACATTGCTTGTCTCTTTAATTACCATTGCATTTATTTCATTGTCTTCTCAGTATCTAGCATAAACTGTTTATTGCTTTATAGTCCTTATCAATTAAATGGAACTGTTATTTGAGATTTGTACTTTGCTCCTTCCTGACTGGAAATATTTTTCCAGACTATGCCTTAGAGGATCGGTACCCGACACTTTATGGACCCTATGGTGAGTAGCTGCAACTTGGGCTTGGTAGTTAGTTGTGATTCCGGGAGGTCTAGCCGGAATCACTAATCTTCTAGTTTTTCCTTTAGCAGACTATTTGGTACCGGATTTGTCTTCGGCATTTTGATGACTTGGATAATTGTTGAGTTAGATTATTACTTTAGACTTATGTTGTATTTAATTTTTGTTCGATATCTTATCGTGCTGTAATCCTGTGATTGAGTATGTGTTCATTTTATTTGTGTCATCCGTGCCTCCTTATGGAGATTGGATGCTTGTGTGAGATTGGCTAGATAGTATCAAGACCTTGACAGCGTTCTACCGCCGATGCTGCAGCGTAGGCTGGACGTACCCGCGTACTCGTGCCCCAATTTCGGGTGCGGGTCGTGACAGTAGCAGTCGTGAGCAAGGTTCAGCTCTCCACCAATAGCCATTATCTGACAGATGCAAATGCATGAAACACTATCAAATAAACTCTAGTATGCAGATGAGAAGAACCATCAGACCATGTATCTTTGTTGTGAACTAGCTGTCCCCATTGAACAAGTTCAAGCATACGATATGGTTCTCTCGAAGCACAAGCGATAGTTGAACATGTTCATGCAAACCCTTAGTCTTAGATAAGCATTTCAAGATTCTCTTAGTTAAGCAGACATATTCGTTTCAATGACAAACTAGGTGGGTTCTATCATTCTCTTTAAGCAAACAAGCATTCAAAAACTCAAATTCATTATTAAGGCGTGCAAGAATCAGAGAACGAAGTTCTTCCCACTTACCTTGATACATAGTTCCGATGCGGAGCGGGATACTACAATGATTCTGTCACCCGTCACCATATGTCCATAAAGTCTTGTACAAATCTCTTCTAGTATCCTGCTAGCCTAAGAAAACTCCTGATCTTACCTACTGAACTGGGATTAGCCCATGACTCCACTACCTTAATCTTCTTTGGGTTAAATAAGATTATGTCACCCGTCACCACATGTCTAAGAAATTTAACCTTGTCAAGGAAGAACTCGCACTTTGAAAGCTTTCCATAGAGCTCCTCTTTCTTGAGAGTCTCCAAAACCATCCTCAGGTGCTCTTCGTGCTCCTCTAGGGTCTTCAAATACACAAAAATGTTGTCGATGAACACTACCACGAACTTGTCAAGGTACTGGTGGAACACCTTGTTCATCAAGTTCATGAATACTGTTGGTGCATTGGTTAAACCAAACGACATTACCATGAACTCAAACTGCCCATATTTGGTCGAAAAAGCTGTCTTCGGAATATTTTCTTTCTTCACCTTCACATGGTGGTAGCCTGACCTCAAGTCTATCTTAGAAAATACTTTTGCTCCGCTCAACTGATCAAAAAGATCATCTATCCTCGGCAGCGGGTATTTGTTCTTGATAGTGAGGTTATTCAGAGCTCTATAATCGATACACATATGTACCATGTTGCCCTTCTTCGGTACGAACAATACCGGTGCTCTCCATGGTGATGAACTGGATTTGATGAAGCCTTTGTCCTGTAACTCCTTAACTTGCTTCTTCAGTTCTCCCAACTCGCTGATGTTGACTCTATAGACATATTATGAAATGGGCTCTGCTCCTGGCACCAAGTCTATAGAGAATTCGATATCTCTGTCTGGCGGCAAGCCTGGTAACTCCTTTGGAAAGACATCCAGGAACTCTGCTATCAAAGGATATGGCAACTCCTCTTCTTCCATCCTGGCTCCACAAAAAGTACCTCTACTCTGCTCCGCTGCTCCTCTGGCGACCTCGAACTCTAGATCTCCTGGTGGTCGAAATATCACTCTACCTCCTCGACAATCTTTAGTAGCATGGTGCCTACTCAACCAGTCCATTTCGAGTATAATATCGTATCCCGAAAGTGGCATGACGAGTAAGCACACCTCAACTCTCGGCCTCCCAATGATACTCTCCGGTTCTTATAATAATCACTACTAGGATAATGCCTCCGCCAGTCATGATATTGCAAGTCCAATCTAATGGTTCCGCCTCTAAATGATGCTTAAGAGAATATGATACATACATGAAACTAGAGAAAGTACCAGAATCGAACAATACAAGTGCTGGAATAGAATCGAGAAGAACTGAACCTGAAATCACGTCTTTTGTTGGCTCGGCCTCCTCTATCTTTATGGCGTATGCTCATCCCTGGGGTACACCTCTCTGTTGTTGCTGGTGCTGAGCAAATCTCTGCTGCTGTGGTGGAAGTAGAGGTCCCCTCGGCTGGCCTCCTGGTACAGTAGGTACCCTGGCTAGTCCCCTCTGAGCGGCTGCTCCATCCTGACCTGGATGGGTCTAAATAGATGGACAGTCCCTCAACTGATATGCTAACGATCCATAGGACAAGCATATACCCAACCTCTTCCTGCAGATGTCCCTCGTGTATCCTGCCTTCTGGCAGTACGTACACTGGACAGTGGACTGAATCTGCCTCTGAGGCTGCTGCTGTTGGGTGTGTCCTCGAGCTGGTGTCTGGTGCTGTTGATGCTGGTACGGCCTCTGTTGCTGTTGAAAGTGGGGACGCTTGGCTAGTCCCGCGCTACCACTCGCTCCTCCAGAAGTGTCGCATCCTCGCTTGGGCCTGAGGTCCAAGTCATCCTCAATAATCTGGGCATCCATCAGAATGCCCTCAAATGTAGCAGTACGATATTCATAAGTGCGAGACTTGATCTCTCTCGTCAACCCCTTCCTGAACTTTCAGGCTCTGTCTCCTGGGTCCCGAATTATCGAGGGCACAAAATGACTCAAACGGCAAAACTCTGCGGCATACTCGTCGACTTACATGCTTCCTTAGACTATGTCATGGAACTGACTCTCTAAGGCTCCCAGGGCTACGCTGGGGAAGAACTTCTCCTTAAAAAGCTCATTGAAAGCCACCCAAGTAAGTCCTCCAACAGCGAGTCTCGGCTCCGTACAATACCATGTCAGCGCGATGTCAAACATCTGACTGCCGACGGCCTCGATCTGTAGGATCTCCAGAATCTGTGCCAAGATCAAGTTTCTCTCTATATCCTTTAGCCAATCATTAGCGTAGAGTATTCCCTTGATGCCCTTGAACTCCCGAGGCATCATCCTCTTGAAGTCCACTATAGTACCCGACCTCTGATGCTGCTGGCCTAGGTGCTGCTGCTGCTGTGCGACTCTCTCCACAGCCTGGAGAGCCACCTGATGAGCATTTTCCATACTCTCTCTCATCAGCTCCGTCTGTGCCTGGTTCACCTCTGTCTGCACCCTCTGAGCCTCGGCCTGAACTCGCTGAGCCTCCGCTGACGTCCTCTGAGCATGTCACGCCCAGTCCCAAAATACGTAGGACTAGGAACACGTAAGCATGCCAGCCGTATGGATATGGCAACTCCAATATATGGAAACCATAACCCATACGTACGCTGTAATATGAATACCAATCCACAAGTGGTTTAAAATGTATCACAAGTCAAAGGGTACAATCTAAATCTCATCCACAGAAAATCAATATAAATGAATAACCAGCATCTATATAACTAGATCTCAACATAAGTATCTAAGGATGATAGTTGGATGAAAACAAATCCACTACCAACTCGAATGGAAAAGTATAGCACAATAAACACAATGCAAGAATACCAGCTAACAATCATGGGCTCGGAGAGAAGACATCCTCGAAACATATGTAACCATCCGAATCTGCGCTCCTATAAATACTCAAGAACAGATACACCTGGCAGAGGACCAGGTCCTCAGAGGGACGTAACAAGATACAGAAAAGTGAGCCAACTTGAATACAGTAAACATGCATATAATTTGAAAATAAATAAGTACGCTGTGCAAGACAATCTATATGAATGCAAATGAGGATAACTTTTTGACGTATGGGCAAGGGTAGGCTACTCGATCTAAGCCTCACAACTCACACACCCGTCAATGGACATCAGAAATCGATATACCTCTGGGGTAGCGACCAGCGCGACTCTACAGAAATCGACGTACCTCTGGGGTAGCGACCAGCGCGACACACGCCTGTAGTGCGAACTATATACTACGGTTTACCAGAGTGGTTAAAAGCCCATACGCCTAATGTTTGTCCTCTCATGATACTAGGTGCCATGTGTGTGTCAATATATCTAATACATAGTAATGACTGAAGGAAAACTACACATGCAAGAACTATATAGAGATGCAATAAATATACAGAAATATACTAAGCATGCAAAATACTGTAAGCAATTTGGCAAGGTATCTTGCCTGGTCTGAAAAGGATGAAGTCCCAACTCAAGGCGTCGTCCGATCTACCCGTCACATAAATTAAACAAGTTAGGTTACAAAAGTGGGTAAATAGTTTTTGCTATTTTAATCTATTTTAACTCTGAATAAAATAACCTAAATTAGTATTTTAATCTTATTATAATCTGATTTTATTGTTAACCTCTAATTTTGGTCCCAAGAAAGTCAACTTTAAGGATTTGTGATCCGTAGCACGCAAATCGAGGCAATCGGTGGACCAAAAAGTCAACTTACTCAAATCCTGGATTTGTGTGTGGAATCCTATATATTTTAATGCTACATTAACACTGGAATCGACAATTTTATAAAATCACAAGTCGGTAAAGATTTATGGCCACAAGGGCGCACAGATGACCATTTTTAGTAGTTTTCTATTTACGTCTACGTTGCACAAATTTTACAAAAGAATAAACTTATATTTTAAATTCTGGAAAAATACTTTTCTGGAAGTTCATCTTGTCAGCTTTCCGAAACTTTAAACGGTTCATAATTTCGAGTTCGGGATCTCCCAAAATCTCAAAAATACCAAAATGCGTCTAATTTCGGACAACTGGCACTTTTAGAATTTGCTGAAAAAATAGGTTCCTAAATTATTAAAATATATTATATAATCATAAAACTAATCTTGATATAGTTCTAACAAAAAAAAACTAGAGCATGTTTGGAGTCCTGAGCTAGGAGATATCGTCTTTTTAATTCGTCATAACTAGTAGAAAATGAGACTGAATTTATGACGAATTTTGACTATTTTTGGACGAAAAAGAGAGAAATTTGGGGAAAAAAAATATGAAGGATGAGGTGTTTATAATGGTGGACACTACTTAATTAAATAAGACTAGGATTGGTTAATTTGGATAGGATTATGATGAATTTAAATAAGGATAGGATATGCATGAATTTGCTTTCCTACTAGGCTCAGGATTTGAATTAATTTAAAATAGAGTTTAAATTTATCTCAATAATTTATAATCTTAAATATAATTAAAGATAATACAAATAGTTTATAAAATCTTATTAATATCTATTAACACTAAATTAGCATCTATCTAATATTAAGACTATATATATCCAAATAAATCCTAAATAATTTTAAAAATCTAAATAAATTTCTTAAAATTCTAAATAAATTACAAAAAAATATAATTAAATATTTTTAAATAAAATAAATATTTGGTAGGAACAACATGCAAGTATGGTCATATAGTAAATCATAGAAGTCCTAAAAATTTATGTTTCCTAAGTTTTAATTACCAAAAATTCTAGAAAATCTCCAAAAATCTAAAATAACCTAAAATAATTCTAAATAAATATTTATATAAGTAAATATATCAAGAAATTTATTTTCTAATTAACTAAGAGAATACTCTAAAGAAATTTAATATCTATAATAAATATAATAATATAAAATACACACAAAATGTCTATTTTTGGTGAGAGAGTTTACAATCTACCCAACTTACAAAAATTTCGTCCTCAAAATTGACACTAACCCATGTTCATAATAATCACTATAGCTATTATACTACATAGCTATCTAGCAGTGCTTCCTAAAAGTCATGGTCTGTCATTCTAACACTTCTCATTTATTGTCCATACACTATCCTATTATCCTCTAACTCGTCTACACTACCCAACTTACAAAAGTTCTACTAGTAGTCACAATCTCTTGAGGCTATTGTCTAGGTTGTAAGACGAATATATTCATGGGGTCAAGAATTTTGGGATACTTGTCTTGAATCTCACAACCATGATTTTTCTTTGTAACCGTCAAGTATCGTAGTCTAATACTGCCTTGCCAACTGACCAATATGTCTGCAAATACTTTGACTACTTTACTACAACGGTCTAGCTGCAGTTGTCGCTACTTTGCCAGCAATTTCTCATAGTTGTCAGTTCATAACAAGTGCCTTCAATTCTTTCCTAGACATAGTCTAAGTTTTTGGACAACAGTTAAAGTCTTGACTAACTTATAAAACAATTAAAAGTATAAACTAGTTCAAACAGTCTAACAAATTCCTATTAGCCTAAGGGATGCTATACATGGTTTTTAAAATAATAAAAGGATACAAATATTGCTATAGGTCATATACATAAGGGTTATTATTAAGAACTCATCCTTTAGTTATTAATTATCTACTAAACCATTTACATTTTAACTAACAAAACTAAGGATGGGGTCAAAGTAGACCAACAATTCATGTTGGCACGAAAAGACGTAGCTACGATAGAGAGAATTAAGCATGAGATAATGAATAGATAGAGAAGAGAAGATGAGCCACCCAAGGGGCGAGATGGTGATAGGAAGAGAATAATACTACTGCTACTCGCGTTATCTATTAGTATCGCGTGTATGCCATCTGGGTAGAATATCAATATATCCTCATAAATGCTAAACCACCATATATATAATTCTACGTCTATTTATACATCTAAGATCTCGTGTCATAAAGGGGGTCATGAGTATGCAATGACACATATAACTAAGGTCGTACCTGTATCTACGGCTTCCTGTGGCCGTGCTCTCTTATTTGTCATTATGAATGCTTGGCCTATGGGGTATATCTAGTACTATTCGTGTATCAAACTTATACTAAGCACAAACATTCATCTTTCTGAAATAGGGGAAGACGGAAAACAATAATAAAGAGTTCAAGGAGGAGGTGATATAATACAAGTATGGAATTCGAAGGGATTAAAGAATTTTGAAAGGGAGTTGCCAAGGCAGTTGTGGATTGAAATCTTATTTTGGTAAATTTCTATTTGCATGTTCACATCAGAACAGTTATGTACCTAACATGATATGCTCTGACCAGTCTAGAGTGCAAGTATATTCGTCTAACAAGTTGAGTCAACTATATCTCAATCCACGTAAAGTAGTGATACGAAGAGTGAAGCATGTGCACTAAGGTTGATCAGACCATAATGCACCGATTCTGATTTAGACAATGTATTAGTGTGGGCGACCAATAATATATATGTCATGAACAAGCTCAATAAAAGAATAAGCTTGCAAAACTAGGCTATAATAGCAGCATAAGTCGAGGTAGTAAAAATATGAGTACGCTTGATTATGATGGAGGAAAGTACAGAATAATTTAAGTTCACCAAGAAGATCGGTGTTGTGCCTCTACAGTTGTCATACTAATTTCTTGTCTAAGTCTAAAGTCAACCAAATGGGTGTATGGGCCTCTAAGTTCTACAGTCTATATAACACTAAAGTTCTATAGCCTAGATAAACACTATCATCTTATGCAAGTCTATAGTTGGTGTCATTCAATTATACTACATTAATGGGATAATAGGACTATGGGTTACTAGGTTATGAGGCATACTACCAAACTTATAAAAATTTAACTAATGGTGTTATTGAATACTATAGTGTATATATCTAGTACAAGTTATCTTTCTAACCCCTACAAAGCACGAGAGATGATTGACGTTGAGAAGGGATCAAGCAAGATGCATTGCAAGCAATCAAATGAGAATGCGAACGAAATCAAGGGAGGTGATAAATAAGTGGATGAGATCCTATATTCTAATCCTATGCGCAGGCTTGCTCGGTACAGTGACGTAACCGCGACAATATGTGGCATGCTGTCGTAGGCACCCAAAAATAAAACCTTTACTCTTAAAATAATATGTAGTAGTGAGAGTAAGGATCGTTCCCATGAAGAGTAATTAGTTTGATCTTTATGATTTGTGAAATAAGATTGGGGGGGAAGTATTGGATCAAAGCAAATTAAAAAGAGCTAAAAATAATTAAAGTATTAAAACAATCAAAGGAAATAATGTTTGTCTCAGTCAACATCCATCATTGGAATCTTAAAATGTATCATTGATGCAAACATAAATTATCATACTTTGAATATTCACCGTTGGAAGTTTTTCCTATCTCTCTTAGGCATAGATAATTAGAAACAAGCGATCTAATTAACTTTAATTACTAAATAATCCAAGACAAGCGCTGAAGATTTAATCTAGTAATTTCTTAAAGAACAAAAAGATCGATGAAGCAAAACAACACAAGCACAAGCGGTTGCATTTAATTTTGTCAAAAGTTTTTCTCATAAGATCTAATAAAACAAAGCAATTTATTAAATCTTGGTTGCTTCATAAATTAGAAAAATCAAACAATTACGGATTTGATGTCTAATTTAGCAGTAGATCGAAATGGATAATAGACTAGTAGGCCTCCTAGTAATTAAACAAAACAATCATGAAAGTAGGCATAGAAAAACATTCAATACTCAAAGCATAAATAAAACATATGAAATAATTTAGATCTCACAATTTTATTGATTCCAAAGCTTTTGTTTCCTTCGACCAATAAGACCTTTAGCTCCGCACGTTCATGAAAACTTCAAATGAATATTGGAGAAGAAGAAGAGGAGTTGTGTGTTGTTCTTTTTTTTCTCCTGATCTCTATCCCTTTTATAGACTCTAAATTAGTGTTTGAAGATCACAATATCTTCCCACAAATCCTCTAATAGTGAAAACAACCCAAACAATAAAATAAAATCTTTGAAAAAGTTGGGAAATGGTTATTTCAACTCCACTTTTTGTGCACAGCATAGTTGACTCAACTTCAAGCATGATTTAGTCTATGATGTAGCCAGAATCTCGGGAAACTCAAAATAGAAAAATTGTGCCTCTATCACTTAGCTTTCCGAATCAATTTGGATCAGCTCAATTGGACTTCGGATGAGTAAGTTATGACCATTTTGCTACAAGATATCAAAACTGTCCAGAATTGATAATTAGCTCCATTTTGCATTTAGTGACTCCAATTGCATCCTAGATCAAAATATAAAATAATGAGTATCTTTAGACATAAAATGAGCATAAAGGAGTATACATTAAGGAATAAAAATATAATATTTTATGTTCTCATCAAATACCCCCACTTAACCTTTGCTCGTCCTCGAGCGAAACTCTAATTTATTTTTTCAAAAAGAATTCAAGGTTGCAATGTCATAAATAAAAAATAACCAAACTCTTCAAAACTCATAACATATCATCAACATATATTTTTAAACAACTTCTAATTACTTAGTAGATATTTTTACTTGAAAAATGGAGTAAACTAAATAGGTAGACCCTCACGGAATAAATACTCAACTCTCATGTGTTTAAAGGTATATATTTCACTCAAATTCATTCCAAAAGAAATGATCTACCATAAGCTTGCATATCTTCTCATTCTCCACCACTGGGATCACATGCATAACATAAATCATAAGAACTTTTCATGGGTTGTAACGTGGCTTAGGATTAAGGTGGGATATATTTGAGAGTGTAGCTCAAAAGCCATCAAAACTAGTGGAGCAAAATTGAATTAACTCAATCTCAATATAAAATATGTAAAATCAATCACTCCATTTTGCAACATCTTCAATTTGGATTTTAAAGAATTTAAACAATGTAAAACAACTTCCATCCTTATTTTTTTTTCTTTATTTTTTTTTCTTTTCTTTTTTTTTCTCTTTTTTTTTTCTAAACAATAATGGAACTTAGGAAATTTGAGGATGAAAATATGTTCCATTTTATGGGTTATAACCAAAACACAAATTTAGACACCCCACTCTTATTTTTTCGTACACCCATACATATCATATTGATCAACAATGCTCCACTAGCTTTGCGACTTGGGTAAAGGTATAAATATTATTAGTTGAAAGCTTGTAATGTGGGTATACCAAAAAAAAGGCAATAAATCTCAAAGGGGTTCAACAAAAAGAAAATTAATTACAAGGTGGGCTATTTGGCTTATGTAACGCATAACAAAGATGGCCTTAATCATGTTCATGCATGCATGTGTCAATGTGACCTCGAAGAGAATCAAAGCAAGTTCTAGAGAAACAAATCAGTGGAAGAATATCTCTCATGAAAGAATAATGAGACTGATGTTTCAGTCTAAAGGCTCAAATCCTCACTGACTTTTGTCTACCAATTTAGATACTACCATTTTTTAATAAAAATAACTCAACTAATTAATTCTAAGTTGAAAAAAAAATTACTTATTCAATCATGTTATGAATTTTTCAAATTTAGTTGAATCTTACTCATGACATACACAACCAAAAATCATTAAAAACTAAAAACCAAAATTCTTTTATTAAAAAAAAAACTATTATTATTATTATTATTATTTTTTAGAAAAATAGCGAACTAAAAATGCTTAAAATAAAGTAAATGCCCTCCCCCACACTTTAAACTGACATTGTCCCCAATGTAAGGTGAAATACAAGGAAAAGACAAAATAAAAAAAATAAATAATAAAATGAAACAATAAGAATAAGAACAAACTCCCCTTTGGTTGCCTCTGTTTATTGTCTTGGATATTTCCTCCTTCAATTGATACAAATTGGGTCTTCAAGGTCCAATTCATCCGCATTCTCTACTTTGAAACCTTTATAGAAAAGCTTGAGCCTTTGGCCATTTACTTGAACACTTTGGAAGTTGATAAACTCTGAATTTCAACTGCACTATGATAAAAAATATTAGTAACAATAAAAGGTCCAATCCAACGAGAACGTAATTTACCCGTAAACAGACGAAGTCGTGACTGGTATAGAAGGACTTTTTGACCAACTTGAAACACCTTCCTAGAGATCATCTTGTCATGAAAATTCTTCGTCTTCTCTTTATAAATTCTAGCATTCTCATAGGCGTTATTGCAAATTTCCTCCAACTCTTGTAGTTGTAACTTCCTATGTTCTCCATTTTCATATGCACTAATATTGAAACTCTTGATAGCCCAATAAGCCTTGTGTTCTAACTCAACAGGAAGATGACATGGTTTTCCAAATACAAACCGATAAGGTGACATACCGATAGGCGTCTTGTATGCAGTTCTATACGCCCACAAAGCATCATCCAAGCGCAAACTCCAATCTTTTCTACTTGGATTGACCGTCTTTTCAATGATGGACTTGGTCTCTCTATTTGACACTTTCGCTTGTCCACTAGTTTGTGGATGATAGGCAGTTGACACTTTGTAGGTCACATGGTACTTTCTCAGCAATGTCTCCACGGTTCGATTGCAAAAGTGAGTGCCTCGATCACTTATTAAGGCTCTTGGAATCCCAAACCTGGAGAATATGTTGGATTTGATAAAATTTGAAAAAACTTTAGAATCATCAGTCCTAGTAGCTTTAGCTTCTACCCATTTTGATACATAATCAACAGCAAGCAAAATATAAACATAACCAAAAGATACAGGAAATGGTCCCATAAAATCGATGCCCCAAACATCAAAATTTTTATAAAATAGTATAGGATTTTGTGGCATTTCATTCCTTTGAGATATATTACCTATCTTTTGGCAATTGTTGCATGTTTTACAAAAAGAATATGAATCACGAAATAAAGACAGCCAATGGAAACCATATTCTAATACTTTTTTTGCCGTCCTCTTCGCTCCAAAATGTCCTCCACATGCATAAGAATGACAAAAGGTGAGAATTGAAATAATTTTATTTTTATGAACGCACCTTCTTATCACTTGATCTGTACAGTGTTTCCACAAGTATGGGTTATCCCATACATAGTATTTGGCATCACTTTTGATCTTATCTCTTTGAGCCTTTGACAAGCCAGAAGGAAACATATTAGTAACCAAATAATTTACAATATTTGTATACCAAGGCAATATCGCACTTGAAGCAAATAATTGCTCATCAGGGAACGTTTCTTGTAGACAAAGTTCATCCTCCATATGAACTAAATGACTTAAATGATCTGCAACACAATTTTCTGTCCCTCTTTTGTCTTTGATCTCCAAATCAAATTCACTTAAGAGAAGTATCCATCGAATTAACCTTGGTTTTGCCTCTTTCTTCGTCATCAAATAGCGAAGAGCTGAATGATCAGAATAAACAATGACTTTAGTACCAAGCAAATAAGATCGAAATTTTTCTAAAGCAAAAACAACAGCTAAAAGTTCTTTTTCAGTAGTAGAATAATTTTTCTGTGCCTCATTCAAAGTTCTTGAAGCATAATAAATGGCGTGAGATGCTCTTCCAATCCTTTGACCCAAAATAGCACCTACTGCATAATCACTTGCATCACACATTATCTCGAAAGGCATGTTCCAGTCAGGGGGCTGGATAACTGGGGTAGAAGTTAATAGTTTCATTAGTGTATCAAATACCTTTTTACATGCTTCATCAAATTCAAAAGCTACATCCTTTTGTAGCAACTTGCAAAGGGGCAACACTATTTTGGAGAAGTCTTTGATGAATCTTCGATAAAAACCTGCATGTCCAAGAAAAGAACGAACTTTCCACACACTGGAGGGATAATGTAAAGATTGAATAATATCGATTTTGGCTTTATCTACTCAATTCCCTTAGATGAAACAATATGACCCAAAACTATACCTTGGTCAACCATAAAATGGCATTTTTAGAGTTTAACACAAGATTAGTTTCTATGCATCTTTGAAGAACAAGTGTAAGGTTATGCAAGCATTTATCAAAAGAGTCTCCATAAACTGTGAAATCATCCATAAATACTTCTATAATATGCTCAACATAGTCTAAAAATATGCTAACCATACACCTTTGGAAAGTAGCTGGGGCATTGCAAAGACCGAATGGCATACGACGATATGCAAAAGTTCCAAATGGGCATGTAAAAGTTGTCTTTTCTTGATCCTCCGGAGCAATTGCAATTTGAAAATAACTTGAATAACCATCAAGAAAACAATAGTAAGAATGACCAGCTAACCTTTCAAGCATTTGATCAATAAAAGGTAAAGGAAAGTGGTCCTTTCGGGTTTCAGCATTTAATTTTCTATAATCTATACAAACCCTCCACCCATCCTGGACACGAGTGGGAACTAACTCATCATTTTGATTCTTCATGACAGTTATTCCAGTCTTTTTAGGAACCACTTGCACCGAGCTAACCCATTGGCTATCCAAAATAGGATAGATCACTCTAACTTCAAGAAGTTTTAGGATCTTCTTTTTTACTACCTCCATCATGGGTGGGTTCAATCTTCTTTGCGGTTGACGGGAAGGTTTTGCTCCTTCCTCAAGTAAGATGCGATGCATGCATGTAGACGGGCTAATTCCTTTTATATCTGCAATTGTCCAACCAATAGCCGTCTTATGCTCCTTAAGGATCTGAATAAGCTTTTCTTCCTGTGGTGCACTAAGTTTATTGGAGATGATCACTGGTAATGTTCCTCCATCTTCAAGGAATACATACTTGAGGTGACTAGGGAGAGGCTTCAATTCTGGAATAGGGGCCTGCAAAATAGAGGATAAAGGCCTCTTGTTAGAAATTGGTAATGAAATATAAGAATCATTACCTGATTGTTGTATTTTTGGAAAATCATTCAATGCTACAACAGTTTTCTGCAAATCAGAACTCAAAGCTAACTCCTTATGCTCTTTTTCAAGATGCTCACTAATGGCCACTTCCAATACATCTTTGCCATCAAGTTTAAAAATATCCTGTGCTAAAGAATCAACCACATCAATAGAATAAACAGTATTATCATCATCAGGATATTTCATGGCATCATAAATATTAAATTTAACAATTATACCATCAAATTCTAAAGTAAGTGTGCCACTATGAACATCTATCTTAGTCTTGGATGTCTTTAAAAATGGTCTTCCTAATAAAATTGGAGCAGTTTGATCACCATTTTCCATATCAAGCACATAAAAATCAGCAGAAAAAACTAAATTATCAATTTGTACAAGAATATCCTCGACTACTCCCTTAGGATAGACATTAGATCTATCAGCCAATTGAATCACAACACCAGTTTTATTCAGAGATCCAAGATTTAAAGATTCATATATAAAATATGGCATGAAATTGATAGAAGCTCCTAAATCTAACATGGCTTTCTCATATTTATTATTACCTATTTTACAAGGGATAATAAACATTCCAGGATCTTTGTATTTCGTAGGGAGTTTTCGTTGAATTACTGCAGAAATACTCTCCCCAACTTTTACCTTTTTATATCCTTTAAGCTTTTGTTTCCTCTTTATTGTACATAATTCTTTTAAAAATTTAGCATAGCGAGGTACTTGTTTGATAGCATCTAAAAGTGAAATATTTACCTCATATTTACGAAAAGTCTCATATAACTCATTATTTTGTTCAATTTTTCTAGATTCTGTTAAAGCTTGAGGAAAAGGAGGTACTGGCTTATAATCACAAAGGGGTGGAAACTTACAATTGGGTACCTCATCATCATTGGGGACGTTCGTGTCTGGCACGGTAGTTTTCTCTTCTTCTTGTTTTGACGTTGCAGGTGCTTCTTTTACTGGAATGTCAACCTCTTTACCGCTTCTCAAAACGATTGCACTTGCATTTTCTTTTGGATTTACTATCGTTTGAGATAGTAATTTTTCAGAACTTTGTGCCTCTAGCTTATTAATTATTGTAGCCATTTGGCTCATTTGATTGTCTAAGCTTTGAATGCTAGCGCTTGTCTCCTGTTGAAATTATAAATTATTAGTAGCAAGAGACTTAACAATATCTTCTGAAGATATACCAGAGTTAGAAGTTTGGTTTGGTTGTTGTTTAGGATATGGCTGCTTGTACTGTTGGTAACTTGAGCGATTTTGATTGACAGGATGATTTGTTTGTGGATTCCCATAGTTGAAATTGGGATGATCTCTCTATCCTGGATTGTAAGTGTTTGAATATGGATCGTACTTCCTTTGCGGTTGTCCAGGGAAAGCACCTAGCACATTCACTTGTTCATTGGACTACTCTTGAAGAGTTGGACACATGTCAGTTGGATGTCCTGCTACTGAACAAATCCTACAAGCTTTTGTTGTTTGCATGTTACCTACAGCCATTTGACGAACAAGAGACGTTAAACTAGCAATTTGTTGTTCTATGGAAGAAATATTTACCTCGTTAGCATGCCTAGATGGAAGATCTAGCCTAGTGCCAAATTGTTAAGAATTTGCCGCCATATTTGCAATTAAATTTCTTGCGGCCTCAGGAGTTTTATCTACCAAAGCTCCTCCACTAGCAGCATCTATCATGCTTCTATCAGTTGGTAGAAGGCCTTCGTAGAAGTACTGGATAAGTAGCTGCTCGCTAATTTGATGATGGGGACAACTTGCACATAATTTTTTAAAATGTTCCCAGTACTCGTGGAGAGACTCTGCATTGTGTTGCCTTACCCCACAAATTTCTTTTCGGATATTGGCCGCCCTTAAAGCGGGAAAGTACTTCTCCAAGAATAGTCTCTTCATTTTGTTCCATGTTACAATACTCCCAGAGGGTAGATAATAGAGCCAATCCTTAGCCGAATCCTTTAAAGAAAATGTAAAGGCTCTTAATTTGATTTGCTCTTCGGATACCTCCGTAGGTTTCATAGTTGTGCATACCACATGAAGCTCCTTTGGATGCTTATGAGGATCTTCACCTGCAAGGCCATGAAAAGTGGGTAATAAATGTATTAGTCCAGATTTTAATTCAAAACTAGTAGTAGCATCTAAAGTAGGAAATATAATGCATAAAGGGTGTTGGTTCAAATCAGGGGCTGCAAGTTCTTTCAAAGTTCTATTTGCAGCCATGACTTCCTCTTCTTCAGGATTAGATTTGCAAGAGAGTAAGGAATCCATAGCAGGGTCGTTCTCGTTAGAGTTTCTTTGAGCTTCCTTCCTTAACCTGCGCAGAGTTCTTTCTATTTTTGGATCACACTGAAAATTACTTTGATTAGAAGATCGAGTTGCAATCATAAACAAGGAATAAAATGATAGCAAGCAATCCTGAAAAATATATGAGAATAATTTTTTATTTTTTTTGCTAATAAACAAAAATAATTTAATTATAAGAAAAGATCACAAAAGGCACAAAAATTAACTAAAATTATTCCCCGGCAACGGCGCCAAAATTTGGCGTGCTGTCGTAGGCACCCAAAAATAAAACCTTTACTCTTGAAATAATATGTAGTAGTGAGAGTAAGGATCGTTCCCAAGAAGAGTAATTAGTTTGATCTTTATGCTATGTGAAATAAGATGGGGGGGAAGTTTTGGATCAAAGAAAATTAAAAAGAGCTAAAAATAATTAAAGTATTAAAACAATCAAAGGAAAAAATGTTTGTCTCAGTCAACATCCACCATTGGAATCTTAAAATTTATCATTGATGCAAACATAAATTATTATACTTTGAATATTCACCGTTGGAAGTTTTTCCTATATCTCTTAGGCTTAGATAATTAGAAACAAGCGATCTAATTAACTTTAATTACTAAATAATCCAAGACAAGCGCTGAAGATTTAATCTAGTAATTTTTTAAAGAACAAAGAGATCGATGAAGCAAAACAACACAAGCACAAGCGGTTGCATTTAATTTTGTCAAAAGTTTTTCTCCTAAGATATAATAAAACAAAGCAGTTTATTAAATCTTGGTTGCTTCATAAATTAGAAAAATCAAACAATTACGGATTTGATGTCTAATTTAGCAGTAGATCGAAATGGATAATAGACTAGTAGGTCTCCTAGTAATTAAACAAAACAATCATGAAAGTAGGCATAGAAAAATATTCAATACTCAAAGCATAAATCAAATATATGAAATAATTTAGATCTCATAATTTTATTGATTCCAAGGCTTCTGTTTCCTTCGACCAACAAGACTTTTAGCTCCGCACGTTCATGAAAACTTCAAATGAATATTGGAGAAGAAGAAGAAGAGTTGTGTGTTGTTCTTTTTTTTTCCTGATCTCTATCCCTTTTATAGACTCTAAATTAGTGTTTGAAGATCACAATATCTTTCCACAAATCCTATAATAGTTACAACAACCCAAACAATAAAATAAAATCTTTGAAAAAGTTAGGAAATGGTTATTTCAACTCCACTTTTTGTGCACAACATAGTTGACTCAACTTCAAACGTGATTTGGTCCATGATGTAGCCAGAATCTCGTAAAACTCAAAACAGCAAAATTGTGCCTCTATCACTTAGCTTTTCGAATCAATTTGGATCAGCTCAATTGGACTTCGGATGAGCAAGTTATGACCATTTTACTATAAGGTATCAAAATTGTACAGAATTGATAATTAGCTCCATTTTGCATTTAGTGACTCCAATTGCATCCTAGATCAAAATATAAAATAATGAGTATCTTTAGACATAAAATGAGCATAAAGGAGTATACATTAAGGAATAAAAATATAATATTTTATGTTCTCATCAATATGCTCTCGACCTACATGGGCCACCACAAAAATATGTCACGCCCCAGTCCCAAAATACGTAGGACTAGGAACACGTAAGCATGCCAGCCGTATGGATATGGCAACTCCAATACATAAAAACCATAACCCATACGTACGCTGTAATATGAATATTACTCCACAAGTGGTTTAAAATGTATCACAAGTCACAGGGTACAATCTAAATCTCATCCACAGAAAATCAATATAAATAAATAACCAGCATCTATATAACTAGATCTCCATTTAAGTATCTAAGGATGATAGTTGGATGGAAATAAATCCACTACCAACTCGAATGGAAAAGTACAGCATAATAAACACAATGCAAGAATACCAGGTAACAATCATGGGCTCGGAGAGAAGACATCCTCGAAACATATGTAACCATCCGAATCTGCGCTCCTGCAAATACTCAAGAATAGATACACCTGGCAGAGGACCAGGTTCTTAGAGGGACGTAACAAGATATAAAAAAGTGAGCCAACTTGAATACAGTAAACCTGCATATAATTTGAAAATAAATAAGTACGCTTTACAAGATAATCTATATAAATATAAATGAGGATAACTTTTCAACGTATGGGCAAGGGTAGGCTACTCGATCTAAGCCTCACAACTCACACACCCGTCAATGGATATCAGAAATCGACATACCTCTAGGGTAGCGACCAACGTGACTCTACAGAAATCGACATACCTCTGAGGTAGCGACCAGCGTGACACACGTTCGTAGTGCGAACTATATACTATGGTTTACCAGAGTGGTTAAAATCCCATACGCTTAATGATTGTTCTCTCATGATACTAGGTGCCATGTATGTGTCAACATATCTAATACATAGTAATGACTGAAAAAAAACTACACATGCAAGAACTATACAGAGATGCAATAAATATACAGAAATATACTAAGCATACAAAATACTATAAGCAATTTGGTAAGGTATCTTGCCTGGTCTGAAAAGGATGAAGCCCCAACTCAAGACGTCGTCCGATCTACCCGTCACATAAATTAAACAAGTTAGGTTACAAAAATGGGTGAATAGTTTTCGCTATTTTAATCTATTTTAACTCTGAATAAAATAACCTAAATTAGTATTTTAATCTTATTATAATCTAATTTTATTGTTAAGCTCTAATTTTAGTCCCAAAAAAGTCAACTTTAAGGATTTGTGATCCGTGGCACGCAAATCGAGGCAATCCGTTGACCAAAAAGTCAACCGACTCAAATCTTGGATTTGTGTGTGGAATCATATATATTTCAATGCTACATGAATACTGTAATCGACAATTTCATAAAATCATAAGTCGGTAAAGAGTTATGGCCATAAGGGCGCACAGATGACAATTTTTAGTGGTTTCCTATTTACACGTCTACGTTGCACAAATTTTACAGTAGAATAAAATTATATTTTAAATTATGGAAAAATACTTTTCTAGAAGTTCATCATGTCATCTTTCCGAAACTTTAAACGATTCATAATTTCGAGTTCAGGATCTCCCAAAATCTCGAAAATACCAAAATGCGTCTGATTTTGGACAGTTGGCACTTTTAGAATTTGCTGGAAAAATAGGTTTCTAAATTATTACAATAATTTATATAATCATAAAACTAACCTTGATATAATTCTAACAAAAAAAATGGAGCGTGTTTGGAGTCCTGAGCTAGGAGATATCGTCTTTTTAATTTGTCATAACTAGTAGAAAATGAGACTGAATTTATGACAAATTTTGACTATTTTTTGACGAAAAAGAGAGAAATTTGGGGAAAAAAATATGAAGCATGAGCTATTTATAATGGTGGACACTACTTAATTAAATAAGACCAGGATTGGTTAATTTGGATAGGATTATAATGAATTTAAATAAGGATAGGATATGCATGAAGTTGCTTTCCTACTAGGCTCAGGATTTGAATTAATTTAAAATAGAGTTTGAATTTATCTTAATAATTTATAATCTTAAATATAATTAAAGATAATACAAATAGTTTATAAAATCTTATTAATATCTATTAACACGAAATTAGCATCTATCTAATATTAAGACTATATATATCCAAATAAATCCTAAATAATTTTAAAAATCTAAATAAATTTCTTAAAATTCTAAATAAATTACAGAAAAATATAATTAAATATTTTAAACTAAAATAAATATTTGGTAGGAACAACATGCCAGTATGTCGTATAGTAAATCATAGAAGTCCTAAAAATTTATGTTTCCTAAGTTTTAATTACCAAAAATTCTAGAAAAATCTTCAAAAATCTAAAATAACCTAAAATAATTCTAAATAAATATTTATATAAGTAAATATATCAAGAAATTTATTTTCTAATTAACTAAGAGAATACTCTAAAGAAATTTAATATCTATAATAATATAATAATATAAAATACACACAAAATGTCTATTTTTGGTGAGGGGGTTTACAGATCATCTACCATGCCCTGGATCAGTGCAAACATTTGTGTCCCGTCAACGGGTATACCTCCGGAAAACAGAGTCGGTGGTGGTGGAAGGTGCTCCGTAACAGCTGGGACAACTCTCGAAATAGGTGGGGGAGGAGGACCCCTGAAAACTGCAAATACTCCCACATAAACAGGAGATGTAGGAGGAACTCCAAATGTCTGTCTGTCAGGTCGAGATGTGGCAGACCTCTCTGAAGCTGTGGGTCCCAATCTTAATGACCTAGTCTTCGGTGGCATCCTGAAGACAGACCGAAAAGAATTAACTAAGGCAATAGATACAATATCATCAAGGAAGGACAATAAAATTTAAAGGAAACAACTATTCAGAATAGTAATTTAAAAAATTAGAAATTTTCTAGTTGTGATTGAGCATACTCTCATCCTAAATCCTATTTTCTAAAGCAGGTTCGTAGCAATACTCTAAGTGAGCAACACTACGATATCGCTTTAATTGCGAATCTAGACCAGCATGGGCCACCACTAAAAATGTGTCACGACTCGCACCTGGAATTTGGGCATGAGCCATGAGTACGTCCAGCCTACGTCGCATGTTCGGCGGTAGAACGTTTTCTAGGTCTCAAGACTACCAAATATAACTCATAACCTGTCAATGGTCTCCACTCCATACGGGGGACAATAAATAATACATTGATCAATAATTCATAATATACTCAATCACAAAAACTATAGGAAGTAACTGGTGCGATAAGATATAAAGATAAGGAAGTAATGACATAAGTCAAGCACAACAACCAAAATAAAATAGTAATCTAGAGTCTAGTTGTCCAACATAAATAGTCTCAACATAAGTATAACCCAAGTCTCAGGTTTTAGAACAAATAATACATAAATAGAACTCTCTAAATGACTGCGGGTGGTATATCCTCTAAGGAGAGTGACTCCTCTAAAATCTCTAGTATGTAGTCTCCCTCTACACCTGGGCTATAGTGAGTAGGACAGAAGTCCTCAAGGTCCTCTGAAAAATATTATCCAGTCAAGATTGGAGCAAAGCACAAGCACTAAACAACAGTTTTATTTATATTGAAAAACTATATGACATTGTAAGAAAATACAAGATAAAGAAATACTGGAAATATAGAATAATGGAAAATATATAATCAGCAATAGTATAAACTAGCAATGAATAGAAATATGTGAATGCTAGAATAAGTAAACTAGAATAAAGAAATAGAATATCTAGCTAAGTGTTTGAAATATCAGTTTATTAGGTGATCGGCTTGGGACTAGATCAGGCTTGTTAAATATGATTGGTTATGATACTTGTGAGGTTAGGCTAACCATATGGTTAGCTATAATGCGAGCAATAGTCAGGCTAATTATATATAACTGGCTATGAGGCATGTAAATGGTCAGGCTACACCCGACATGATATGTGGGGTGAGCTATGATGCATGTAAAATGGGGTATGATCACATAATCTGCTAATATTTCTCCGTCCCCAACTAGCACGATGGATTCCAATTACGACTCCTCATGATAGGTATCTATGATGCTAACCCGTGTATCCACAGTGTCAGAATTAAGTATACTCTACGACTAGAATCATAGAAATAATCAATATAATAAAAACTGTCAGAGAATGTACTCGCCTGTAGTCCTGAGCAATGAGTTAGGATCGATGTCCAAACTGGAGTCACACAGACCTATATACGATACATTGCATTAATTCAAGGTTCAAGAATGAAAATAAGTTAAGTTGATGCAACTCTAGGTCGATAAGCCATTTCTAGGTTAAACTGATTAAATCTAGGTCGTAATAGTCTAATACTAGGGTACTAGGTTGATACGCTAGGAAACTAAGATATACTAATTAATCTAGGATACTATAAGACACAAAAAATGCCATATCCTATGATACGCAAGTTTTAAATATAAAAATAATAATTTATATGTATCAACAAGTCAATATACTATATACTATAACAAATCGATGAAATTATGATACCTTGGCCTTGCACCAATGCGTATCCCACTACCTATACACCCATTTCGATACTCAAACCCAACACCTTGAGTATCGACTCATTACCTTGATATACCAAGGTAATTCAAAACCTCATCAAATAGCTACTATAAATATAGCTAAAACCTATTTAATCCCATAATACTAATTACTAACATATATACCTATATTATACATAACTAACTACTAAAAGATATCACTACTAACATTCATACATTAACATCTAACTAACTATACTAACTTATAACTCACTAACATTTAACTGTTAACTACTAACTGATATCAATAGCTAACAATACTAACTATTATCAGTTATAAGCTAACTGTCATATATATACTAACTGAACTCATCTCTCACTTTGACTTATCCACTGATAATAATAACTAATAACTGACACTCCTATATACATTACCATATTGCCATTCTATAAGCTAACTGATACTTTAATATCTGATACCAATCCTACCTAATACCCCAAATAGTTTGATACTCAACTAAGAACTGAAACACACTCTAACAAATTCTTAATTCTAATATTTACCCACTGCTAAGTGATACCTTGGAACATATGCGATCAATCTAACCGTTGCACGGCTATAGTCAAACTTCTTAAAGAATAAAGCATTTATGTTGACATTTCCAACCCCAGGCAGAGTAACACTGAATCCAGGCCATAGAAATCAACCAGTCCATATCCACCATATAATTTGAAAGGACACCAACAATAACGTTCTCCTGTATCACATCTGCGTCAGTAACTGATGAAAAAGTTGCCCATGAAGGACGGCCTTGCACTAGTATAAGTCTAAAAGTCAAAGAAATATTATCCTTAAAACAGAAAAATTACGAATGGCCTCTACATCAACATAAGGGACTGGAACTGATGGAGATTCCAGCTAAGAGCATCCCGATTTGTCAACCACTAATGAGTTAGCATGTACTGAACTATCATTATATGGTGCACTATCAAAGACAAGTACACTATCCTCTCTACACACTAACACACCTCACAACAGAACACGACTGATACACGGAAACACTCACATCATTGATATCCTAAACTCACAGTGAGCTAACCAACACTCCCTGATCGAAGACACGGGGGCAACTGATACTTACTGGCTGTACAATATCTGTAAAACCCAATACTCATAGTTCAGCCCCCCCACCATGATTTATATATAATATACACACATACATATATATACATATATACACCATTATACCTGTGATCACTCACCCACTGGTACACTGACACCCGATACCTCCTTCACATTAACTGATACACTAAACCACACTAACACTCACTCACTGAAATGCATACACACACAGTCCACATGAAAAATCCCAACTGCACAGTATCCCAAGACCAATATCTCTATAAATATACGATAATGCATATACATACATATATATACACATTCATATATATATACATATACATATCAATGCATAAAAATTAGACCATACAAATATATATATATCCCATTAAATATTTTAACAAGCACCTAGCATGCAAAATCTGGGATACACATGATACCCCATGGATACTCATGCATAAATCCCCAAATCGTAGTCAAACATCTATGTATATTCTATAAATATACATGCATACATATATATATATATATATATATATATAATATTTAGGGTTACAAAAATTAGGGAAAAATGCATCATTGGATTATAAAACCCCAAAATTTACCTATGACCCATGGAGAATCACCAAGATACCAAAAAAGACTCATGCTCTTCCTTAATGGTCATCCCTAGATCAATGGGTGGGCTCCTAGAGGCCAAGCAATTAATTAAAACATAATTAAAAGAGTGGCACTACCACATTTTCTAGGAAAGGATATTTTAGTCATTTGGTAATTAATTAAATATTATGCATGTTAAATGTTTATTTGTTGTATTATTTATTTATTGTTAGCATGTTAGATTTATTTTTAGACTTGTGTTAGTGGACCAACTAGTATAGTTTAGACTCATGGACCAACATTTAATTCTAGTTAGAATTGAGCCCAATAATTAGAAGCCCAATTATTAGGAGGATGATTAATTATGTTAAACCCATTAGACTAGAAGCTTCCCTCCTTAATTAATTTCTTCAAGAGAGGCCCCAAGGAATATTTTAGACTTTATATAGTAGCTTGAGGGAGGGGGCAAGTAAGGCATATATAAAGGGGATAAAAACTTTTTCTCTTTATTTTTTATTACAAATCTAGATCTAGAATTTTCCTCAACCAAATTCCACCAAATCCCTACCAAATTTCCACTCAATCCCTTCCCAAATTACCATTGGAGAATAGTGGAGCAAGGATCTAGAAGGAGGAAGCATGGATCTACAAAGAGAAGCCAGGATCTACAAGTTGAAGGCTCATTTCACCAATTTTGGAGGTTTCATTGGGAATCCATCTTCCAATAGGTATAATTCAGTTTTTTCTCTTAAATTTGATTCTAAATATGAGAATTAACCATAAAAAATCAACCCATATGCATAGGCTACCCATATGATTTGGTTTTGTGTTCATAGGAGGCTTATTGAGAAAGTTATAGTACTTTTTGTGTCAATTTTAGGAGAATTCCGATATTGACATTTATTGTATGTGTCAATTGGTCCTATTGATCAATTTGGCATGTGCTTGTACGTTTGGGGCTAGTGTCATGTCTACAATTGGATACGTGTAGGTCGTATCCCATCAATTTGGTGATACGTGTTGATTTGGACGTTTTTTCCTCCGACACGGGACTATGAGCATGTCATATTTTGACACGGACATGTAGATTTGTATTTGACTCTTCGTATTATTTATAAATAATATATATGACTTGTTCGTGTCCTTCGGGATACATTTGGATGTGTGGTGGACTCGTGTCGCATGCGTATCCTAGATCTGATGGGATACGGGGTGATACGGTCCATGTATGTGCACTTTAATTGTAGATCTAATTCTTTGTGTTCTTATTTCATGGAGAAGTGTAATTATATATATGTATGTATATATAATATTGTGTATATTTATTTATATAATGTTGTACCTTAGATCTATGTATCTATGTATATATTATATGTGTATATATTGTATATAGCTATTCTTATATATGTATATATATTTATATGTGGTAGCATGTATAGATATGTATATGTAAATAGATAATTATTGTGGTTATATTGTGTATATATATTTATGTAATATTGTGTCTTAGATCTATGTACCTATGCATATACTATATGTGTATATTTATTATGTATATATTTTTTTACATGTAGATATATATTTATAAGTGGTAGTATATATATATATATAATATAGTAGGTATATTTATATATAGTTATATATATAGTTATATTATATATTGTTATAGATTTAGATAGTTTATGATTTTATATACGTATTCATATATCTACAATTATCAATATATATATTACTATGTATGTGTGTGTAGGTTACTATATAATATTATGTATATAATACTAGGTGAGGGTGTACGTATAATTATTAGTAGTAATTATGCATATGGTATATATATGTATATATATTATGGGTTATATATATACATAGGTTATTATATATATTATATATATTATATATATATATATATCAGCGACAACAACAAAGGCGACATAGCAGAGTGTCGCAACAACAGCAGCAAAATAGCACAGCAGCAGCAGCGGAGGCAACAATGATGGCCATCTGTCGCGGAAAAGCAGCAGCAGCGAGAAGCAGTGACAGCAGCCAGCGACAGTTTCAGAACTGTCGCTGAAACAGTAGTGTATCAGCAGCGTATCAGGGTCTGTAGTGACAGTTTTTTGCAACAATGCAGGAAACTGTCACTAAAACAGCAGTATATCATAATAAATAGCAGCTTTTAGTGACAGGAAGAATAGTTATAGCGATAGTTTGGCAGTTTTTAATATATTAAATATTAATATATATATAGATATATATGTATATATATATGGTAATTAATATATACGTATATATGTTCCTAAATTTCTAATTATGCTTTAGTATACTATATGTATAATATATTTAGTTGTAGCATATAATATTATTGGAATAGTTAGTATATTTTAGTTATCTATTGTTATGAGAATCTTTAGTTATATATATTATATATTTATAGGTATGTATGTATGTACGTACGTATATATGTATTAGTATTTAGTGTATAGTTGTTAGTTAGTATTTATTCTATTTAGTACATACTAGAAGTTATATTGGATTGATATATGTATATATATAGTTATTGATGAATAGTTAGTATATATATGAAGATTTTGACATTACCTTGAGATACCAAGGTAAGTATCAAGAGATACCAAGGTATGAGTAGTAGGTTTTGGCATAGTAATATGATAGTTATAAACTAATTATGGGTTGGTATTAAGATGACTAAAATAAGGTATATAGTATTGTATAAATATTAAATGCATAGAAGTTTATAATTATTATTGGGTAGTTAGTATAAATAAGGTTTTGAATTTACCTTGAGATACCAAGGTAAGTATCAAGGTATTGGAGGATAATCAAGGTATTGGGTTTGGGTATCAAGATAGAGGTTTAGTGTTGTGATACCAAGTTAGTTCAAAACCAACATACTCATTTAGCATTTGTAATTATGATTTATATATTTAATATTGCTTTATTATAGATATGTGATATTTATCTATTATTTGCGTATCCTGAGATACGGTATCTTACTATCCTAAGTTGTAGCTTGTTGACCTAGATTTATAGTGTATGACCCAATATCCTTGAGTTAGACTTATACAACCTAGAAATAGGTAGTTGACCATAGTTGACCATAGTTGACTTAGAGTTGACCAAGTTTGGCTTTTTACTCAGAATTGACTTGTTGACCTAGAAGTTGACTAGTTTAACTTATTTTCTTCCAGAACCTTGTATTAATGCAATATTCTATATATAGGTTTGTGTGACACCAGTACGAACACAGTTTGACATTCATTGCTCTGGACCGCAGGCGAATACATTCTCTGATAGTTTTTTATTTATGATATCCTCTATGTTCATTGTATCTAGTATAGATATCCATGTTTCTTGACACGATGGTTACACGGATTGGTATATTCGAATCTCGTCATGCGATGTTATTCCTTGTATATGGTGTATCTTGTGCAAGTCTTGTTTTATTGATTTTCTTGTGCATGTACATACACTGATTCTCGGGAAGAGTCGATATCTTCTTGGAAATCCCGTGCCATAACATACCATGGTTGGATCCACTATACCAGTCGGGGTTGGAGAGTATGTAGTATAGATATGTGATCATACCCTCCTTGTGCAAGTCTTGTTCCTTGTGTGTGTTGATCATATACTGCACGTATGATTAACCAGGCGATTTACTCTTGTGCAAGTTCCTAAGCTGATCACATATTAAAGCTGGAACTCACTCACTTAGTCATTAGTATTCTTATTTATTGCCATATTGTTCTTTCTTGTATTTATTTCCAGTATTGCCTTTACTGTGTATCTCTTGTACATGTATATGCATCTTGTATATTCACATCTATTTACTGTTATATAGTTTATATCATTGATTAGAACTGCTGTTAGAGATGTACTTTGCTCCATTCCTGACTGGAAAATATTTTCAGAGGATCCGAGAGATTGGTGTCTGACATACTATGGACTTCGACTTATAGATGGTGCAGACTTGGACCCATAAGTTCTGGAGTGATTGACGGAAGGTTTATCCGGATCACTAGTTTTTATAGTTATTTTCTTTAGCATTTTGGTACCAGATTTGTTTTCGGCTTATAGCTGAGATGGAAATTGTTTTATTGTTGATTATTATATTTTTGGATGTATAGTTAGACTTTCTTCATATCTTCTCGTTCTCTAGATTGTGATTGAGTTTTGTATGAGCTATTGTTGGCAAACTTTATATTATTGTGAGATTTTAGATAGTATAGTAGACCAAGACAGCGTTCAACCGCCGATTCTGCAGCGTAGGCTGGGCGTTGTTTCTGACTTGCATCCCTACATCGGGTGCGGGTCGTGACATATTTTTAGTGGTGGCCCACGCAGGTCAGGCTTCCAAGTTTTGCGATGTCGTGGTAGTGCGATAACTTAGTTGTACTACTGCGTGCCTGCGATAGGATATAGGACATAGGATACTAGGATGAGAGAGGATAATCAATCATAAATTTCTTGAGAGATTTCTAGGATGATCCTTGAGAATCTTATTACAATTCCCATTTTAAATATTTTCTCTTATTTTTGTTCGCTCTCACTTGTTGTTGTTGAAATTAATTCTTGGTGATCGATTGTTGAATTTGATTCTTGGTGATCGGATGATTCAAAATTCTTGGTATTCATTATTTAGTTTGATTTTATGTCGAGAGAAATTTTACGGACTAAGTTACGGTATCATCTGATGATATATGTTGATGAGGACAGTGAGAAAGGTGAAACATCTACTTTGGTTGTGGAGCCTAGAGTTTATCGCAGCCATATTAGCTGGCACAGCAGAAATGCAGGGACCTGACTTTGGATGTACATATCTTAGTTATAAAATTTAGAGTTTCTTACAGCTATACCGGTTGGCATGGTGAGGATCCTAGATAACATGATTATAGAGTTGCATATCCAGTTATAGAATCTATCGTTTATCGCAGCTATACTTACTAGCGTGGCGAGGATTCTGAGTGTCATGATTTCGGACAGACGTGTATAATTATCAGATTGTATCTTAAATTGGTTCTTAAAGTATCATCTTAATACTTATTCATTTCTGTTATTTCAGGACTTTGTTCCATTTTTCCTTAGCTTAGCAGTAGAGATACCTTCAATTCTCTAGTTCCTTATATAGCTTATTTTTATTAAAGTCCTTGTTAGTGTGATAATTGGGAGTTACAATTAGGTCTGTGTCTTGAGTATTAATATTGACTATTGAGAGTGTGACTTATGAGTCTGTAAGTGGTTCTTAGTTAGGCATGTGAGCAATAGGCATAAATCTAGGGATAACCCATAGCATAGTACTTTGTAGCACTAGTTCTATGATAGGCGTAATTATAAGTTAGTAGTTACTATAGGTAGAAGAGGGAGTAGAGAATATCAGTAGTAGTTCTATGAGTTAGTATCAAAGTCAGCATACCAGTTTAGGATAATCATGAATTCATGTAGTTGGATGATCCATATAAACAATTGAGTATCAAGGAAATTGTGTTGGAAATCAATGAAGTATGATATTCAAATTGGTGGTTGATACTTGGGTGTGTCAAGAGTATAGATATGTATATGCATTAAGAGTATTAATGAGTGTGCCATAGTGGAAAGGTACCCATAAGTGTATGGAAGAGCGTGAGGGAATAATAATACATTATGCTAAAGTAGTTAGACTTGTGTTAAGATAAAGTAGAGCATTAATGTGAGTGGATAGGAGTGTACTAGTATATGACTAGTGATGGGTATCTCACCTAATATTGAGGCTAGTGATGTGTTGGAAGCAATAGGTGGGAGAAGTATCGAGAAATTGTGTGTAGGATGTATAGTGGATGATAAGTGTCAGTGTGGAAGTTCATGAGTATCAGAAAGTGAAAGCTTGAGTGTTAATATTATATCACGGGTTAAGAAATATTAAGATTGGTCATAGAAGATATATAGTGCATCACTGATTTGCATATCCGTCTGTAAGGTTTGAGGAGAGATACATATACATCAATAGAGATATGGAATCATATGTCGACCTTTGAGAGTGAAGTAAAATATGTGTATTATAGAAGTTAATAACTAGTGCATTGGATGCAAGTGATCATGATTTCTAGTGAGTATTATGAGATAATCTAATGATGAAGCTAGTGCCTAGAACCATAATGACATATGTTTTGACCTTAGGAAGCTAGTGTTACTATATCAAGAGTTCTAGTATTTCTATATCAGGGATTAGTTGAGTAATATACTGATAACAATAAGTACCTTATGTGATGATATTTGGATTGGTGTATCAGTTAATATGGATAGAAAATCTTTTGGAAGTAATAGTGCAAGTAATCCAAGTAGTAGAGGAGGGAGACAATATATATATATATAGAAGTAAGTAAGTATAGTACCTTGCTAAATTTGATTATAGAGGTCGTATGTATCAGGGAATAGTACGAGGGGTATAAGAATACCAGTGAGATATCATGGTATTGCAATGGCTAGAAGGTAATTGTGTATTTATTATGATACTAATGTACAGATGGGAACCTTAGGATGATTAACAAATATTAGAGGATGAGTTACGCCAAGTATCAGATAGAAAGAGATACCCTAGTAACAAGAGACGAAGTACCTCAAGTATTATGGAAGTTGGGATAAGTAATTTTATTATAATAATATAAAGGAGAGACACGAGTAACTTGGTATGAGGATGTCATCTAAAAATATATATAAGAGCTGATGCCTTGTGTAGACAATAACAAGATTTAAGCAAGATCCTATTGGGAGTATTAGGTTGGACGAGGGTGTGCTAATAAAACATAGGATTGAAAAGGTATACTAGTGTTCCTTGCAAGAGAATGATTGAGAAATTTTGGTGATTACAAGAATTAAAACAGAACAAGGGGTAGTATCTTAGCAGTGTTTTGTATAGTATCCTAGGTAGCAAGTGCCGGTGAGTTAAGCATGTTCATGACATAGAATTAGAGTATATCACTAGTATTTGGTAACCCTCAGTATTAAGAATATCTTGACAAGATCGATGATTAATAGTGTGTGATGGAATAGGCCACAGGTGGCATAGCAGATTACCTCACCAGTAAAAGAAGATATCCCAGCAGGGCAGAGACTGATTTTATGATAGTTAGAGACTATATCCAAGTATGATTTCCCTTTCAGTAGAATAATATGATTGTATGTTATAGGATATATACTATTTTAGACTGTGATTGATGGGGTTTAACCATAGTAAGATTTGTATGAATAGGATATGACTGGCCTAAGAGAGAGGGGTGAGAGTTTTAATTTCGAGGGCAAAATTCTTCTAAGGGGAGTAGATTTATCATTACCACGTTTTCTAGGAAAGGGTATTTTAGTCATTTGATAATTAATTAAATATTATGCATGTTAAATATTTATTTATTATATTATTTATTTATTGTTAGCATGTTAGATTTACTTTTGGACTTGTGTTAGTGGACCAACTAGTATAGTTTAGACTCATGGACCAACATTTAATTCTAGTTAGAATTGAGCCCAATAATTAGAAGCCCAATTATTAGGAGGATGATTAATTATGTTAAATCCATTAGACTAGAAGTTTCCCTCCTTAATTAATTTCTTCATGAGAGGCCCCAAGGGGTATTTTAGACTTTATATAGTAGCTTGAGGGAGGGGACAAGTGAGGCATATATAAAGGGGATAAAAACTTTCTCTCTTTTTATTTTTCATTCCAAATCTAGATCTAGAATTTTTCTCAACCAAATTCCACTAAATCTCTACCAAATTTCCACCCAATCCCGTTCCAAATTACTATTGGAGAGTAGTAGAGCAAGAATCTAGAAGGAGGAAGCATGGATCTACAAAGAGAAGCAAGGATCTACAAGTTGAAGGCTTATTTCACCAATTTTGGAGGTTTCATTGGGAATCCATCTCGCAATAGGTATAATTTAGTTTTTTCTTAAATTAGATTCTAAATATGAGAATCAATCATGAAAAATTAACCCATATGCATAGGCTACCCAAAGGATTTTGTTTTGTGTTCATAGGAGGCCTATTGAGAAAGTTATAGTACTTTTTGTGTCAATTTTGGGAAAATTTTGAGATTGATATTTGTTGTGTGTGTCAATTGGTCCTATAGATCAATTTGGCATATGCTTGTGTGTTTGGGGCTAGTATCGTATCCACAATTGGGTACGTGTAGGTCATATCCCATCAATTTGGTGATACGTGTTGATTTGGGGTTTTTCCTCCGACACGGGACTTTGAGCATGTCACATTTTGACACGAACACGTAGATTTGTATTTAACTCTTCGTATTATTCATAAATAATATATATGACTTGTTTGTGTCCTTCGAGGTACGTTTGGATGTGTGGTGGACTCATGTCACATGCGTATCCTAGATCTAGTGGGATAAGGGGTGATACGGTCCATGCATGTGCACTTTAATTGTAGATCTAATTCTTTGTCTTCTTATTTCATGCTGAAGTATAATTATATATATATATATATATATATATATATATATATAATATTGTGTATATATATTTATGTAATGTTGTGCCTTAGATCTATGTATCTATGTATATATTATATGTGTATATATTTTAAATAGCTATTCTTATATATGTTTATATATTTATATGTGGTAGCATGTATAGATATGTATATGTAAATAGATAATTATTGTGGTTATATTGTGTATATATATTTATGTAATATTGTGTCTTAGATCTATGTACCTATGCATATACTATATGTGTATATTTATTATGTAGCTATTTTTCTACATGTAGATATATATATTTATAAGTGGTAGTATATGTATATATAATATAGTAGTTATATTTATATGTGGTTATATATATAGTTATATTATATATTTTTATGTATTTAGATAGTGTATGATTTTATATACATATACATATATGTATAATTATCTATATATATATATATTCCTATGTATGTGTGTGTAGGTTACTATATAATATTATGTACATAATACTAGGTGAGGGTGTATGTATAATTATTAGTAGTAATTATGCATATGGTATATATATGTATATATATTGTGGGTTATATATATACATAGGTTATTATATATATATTATATATATATATATATATATATATATATATATATATGTATCAGCGACAGCAACAAAGGCGACACAGCAGAGCGTCGCAACAGCAGCAGCAAAACAACACAACAGCAGCAGCAACGAAGGCAACAACGACAGCCATCTATCGCGAAAAAGTAGCAACAGCGGCAGCTAGAAGCAATGACAGCAGCCAACGACAGTTTCAGAAAAACTGTCACTGAAACAGCAGCGTATCTGGGTCTGTAGTTACAGTTTTTAGCGACAGTGCAGGAAATTGTCACTAAAACAGCAGTATATTATAATAAATAGCAGCTTTCAGTGACAGTAGGAATAGTTATAGCGACAGTTTGGCAGTTTTTAATATATTAGATATTAATATATGTATATATATATGATAATTAATATATACGTATATATGTTCCTAATTTTCTAATTGTGCTTTAGTATACTATATGTATAATATATTTAGTTGTAGGATATAATATTATTGGAATAGTTAGTATATTTTAGTTATCTATTGTTATGAGAATCTTTAGTTATATATATTATATATTTGTAGGTATGTATGTATGTACGTATATATGTATTAGTATTTAGTGTGTAGTTGATAGTTAGTATTTATTCTATTTAGTACATACTAGAAGTTATATTGGATTGATATATGTATACATATAGTTATTGATGAATAGTTAGTATATATATGAAGATTTTGACATTATCTTGAGATTTCAAGGCAAGTATCAAGAGATACCAAGGTATGAGTAGTAGGTATTGGCATAGTAATAGGATAGTTATAAACTAATTATGTGTTGGTATTAAGATGACTAAAATACGGTATATAGTATTGTATAAATATTAAATGTATGGTAGTTTATAATTATTGTTGGGTAGTTAGTATAAATAAGGTTTTGAATTTACCTTGAGATACCAAGGTAAGTATCAAGGTATTGGAGGATAATCAAGGTATTGGGTTTGGGTATCAAGATAGAGGTTTAGTGTTGTGATACCAAGTTAGTTCAAAACCAACATAATCATTTAGCATTTGTAATTATGATTTATATATTTAATATTGCTTTATTATAGATATGTTATATTTATCTATTATTTGCGTATCCTGAGATACGGTATCTTAGTATCCTAAGTTGTAGCTTGTTGACCTAGATTCATAGTGTATGAACCCAATATCCTTGAGTTAGACTTATGCAACCTAGAAATAGGTAGTTGACCATAGTTGACCATAGTTCGACTATAGTTTACCATAGTTGACTTAGAGTTGACCAAGTTTGACTTTTGACTTAGAATTGATTTTTTGACCTAAAAGTTGACTAGTTTAACTTATTTTCTTCCAAAACCTTATATTAATACAATATTCCATATATAGGTCTGTGTGACACCAGTACGGACACAGTTTGACATTCATTGCTCTGGACCACAGGTGAGTACATTCTCTGGTATTTTCTTATTTATGATATCCTCTATGTTCATTGTATCTAGTGTAGATATCCATATTTTTTGACATGATGGTTACACGGATTGGTATATCCGGATCTCTTCATGCGATGTTATTCCTTGTATATGGTGTATCTTGTGCAAGTCTTATTTCATTGATTATCTTGTGCATGTACAGACACTGATTCTCAGGAAGAGTCGTTATCTTCTTGGGGAATCCCGTGCCATAGCATACCATGGTTGGATCTACTATTCCAGTCGGGGTTGGAGAGTATGTAGTGTAGATTTGTGATTATACCCTCCTTGTGCAAGTCTTGTTCCTTGTGAGTGTTGATCAAACACCACACGTTTGATTAACCAGGCCATTTACTCTTTTGCAAGTTCCCAAGCCGATCACATGTTAAAGCTGGTACTCACTCACTTAGTCATTAATATTCTTGTTCATTGCCATATTGTTCATTCTTGTATTTATTTTTAGTATTGCCTTTATTGTTTATCTCTTATACATGTATATGCATCTTGTATATTAACATCTATTTACTGTTATATAGTTTATATCATTGATTAGAACTGCTGTTAGAGATGTACTTCGCTCCATTCCTGACTGGAAAATATTTTTCAGAGTATCCGAGAGATTGGTGTCTGACATACTATGGACTTCGACTTATAGATGGTGCAGACTTGGACCCATTAGTTCTGGAGTGATTGACGGAAGGTTTATCCGGATCACTAGTTTTTATAGTTAGTTTCGTTAGCATTTTGGTACCGGATTTGTTTTCGGCTTATAGTTGAGATGGATATTGTTTTATTGTTGATTATTATATTTTTGGATGTATAGTTAGACTTCCTTCATATCTTCTCGTGCTCTAGATTATGATTGAGTTTTGTGTGAGCTATTATTGGCAAACTTTATATTATTGTTAGACTTTAGATATTATAGTAGATCAAGACAGCGTTGTACCACCGATTCTGCAGCGTAGGCTGGGCGTTATTTCCGACTTGCATCCCCACATCGGGTACGGGTCGTGACAAAAAGGGTTTTCCATATTTTTACCTATTGGTAGATGGATTCCCAATGTAGCTTCCTATTCTCCAAGTCTTCTTGTGCCCAAGTATAAACTCCCTCACCCAAAATTAGGCCTACTTGACTTAGATAGTGAAATTAGGACTAGTTTGAATCCAATATGAAATAGAGCAAGGTATTTATTTAATTTTGTATTACTTATGACACGTAGCGCACCTTACCGTTGCTTCGATAATTGGAGAACCTCACTGGCCATTGCCTTCCTATAAATTTTACAACCTTGTCCTAGACATGCCCGCCTACCATTCTAACCTTTGTGTAACTTATAATTATGCTTTCTTGTGCTATATTTTAGTCGCACAACATTCGTCGCAGACGTTGTTAATTAATTCTAAATAAAAATCAACTTTGTACGCTTGTGCGTTCCAACCGAAATTGGAGACACAATCTTGACCATTTTGTGTAACCCAAAAATATGATAATATTCTACACTGAATCCTCTACGTCTTTGACACTTGTGTCCCACCTAATTTTATCCCCATGTACTTCTAATTAATTCAAGAACATCATGCGCATTCAATTTTAATTAATTTAAACCTAATTTTTATCTTTGTGCAATTTTTTCAATTTTTGGGCACTTTTATGCAAAAGTGCATTAATGTGTCCATTTCGTTGGACCCGACACATAAATAAACCTATTTCTCCTTTATGGGTATTTTTCCATAATTTTTAGGAGTGTGTAATACAACACCAAGCTCCTTAAGACCCTGACCCTCCAAACCTTGAACCGATGTAATCCGAGCCATTCTTTTTGAACCCATTCAAATCCTAGCCCATTGAAATCATATATGAGAAGCCCAATTTCAAGAGGGGTTGACCAATCAACCAATTTTAGGTCACCCACACCCTACTTGTATAAATAATCTTTTCCTTTTCTTATATTTTTCCTTTCTTTTCTATACCTAAACTACTTCCTCAGCCGACATACACCACAACCCTATCCCTATTCATCCCTCCCATCTACTGTGCATCTTCTCCGTTAAGCTCCTCACCGGAGCCGCCAGCATCGACGCCAGAGCCGCCAACATCGACGTCGGAGCCGCCAGACGACCCCCTGGAACCCTGGCCGTTTCCTCCCTGCTCCTCCCTATTACCTTTCCCCCCGACTCAACTGAACCACCACCGCCGAACCTTCCTGTTCCCGACCCCTCCGTCGTACCCTTCCTCGGATCTCCACCTCGACCTCCTTCAACTCACCCCGCCGGATCCCTTCTCCCAATGCCGTGCATCCGCCTGCACTCACGATCCCGACCTGTCGACTACCGTTCCCAGTCCAACCCGACTCGACAACAGCACCTACGACCCGGCCAGACCTTCCCTCGCCGAAGTTAACCAATCCCGGTCGTTCCCGAGCGCCTGGAGCTCGATCCTGCCGGCCTGCACGACTGCCATCACGACCACCATACCTCCATCAATTTTGGCCATCTTCTCCCTAAATCAACTCCTCCACCCCCTTCCAATAGCCACCCGACCAGACTCCTCCTACTTCTCGACCACGACGCCACCATCCTCCACCACCTCTTCACCCTCTTCCTCCTCTTCCCCGCTGACCTGAGCCGACCACGACCCACCAGTCTCCGGCCATCCCCGGAGCACCACCTCATCTTATCATCGACATCATCACCATCTCATCCTCGTCATCGTCGTCGCCAACAACGGCATCATCACCCTCGTCGTCCTCATCATTATCATCCTAGTCATCATCGTCCTTATCATCACCATCATCCACGTCATCGTCCTCGTCATCTCTATCACCCATATCATTGTCCTCGTCATCGCCATTGTCCACATCATCATCTACGCCATCATCATTATTCCTATCATCCTCATCCATGTAATCATCATTATCATCTCATTATCGTCATCATCATTATCTCATTATTATCATCATCATCATCTCATTCCCATCATCACCATAATCCTAGCCACCATCTATAGCATCTTCCTCACCTCATCACCTAATCACTATAGTCATTATCACCCTTAGCCATCACCCTTAGCAACCTTAATCATCATCATAACCCTCGTCATCGTCGTCATCATAGACCCGTTATCCTTGTCAAATAACTGTAGCAGACACCCCCGATTCCCGTGCTTGTGCACACTGACTCCGAGGACCATTGGATCATTCTGTGCGACCTCAGGATACGGATATTGGTACTACGCAGCCTTCTTGCCAGGCAAGTATACCTTGCCTTGTTGTACTGTTTAAATTCTATATTATTAGCTGCATATTTAATTATTTAATTATGCGCATCCGAGAGATACTCGGGTGCAGTCAACGAAGGCATTGACGTTAAGACTTGTGTCTGACATAGAGTCTAGTGGACCCACCTAAAGTTGCAGAGTTATCGGTATGACTCCCCAGGCCTTGACACATTTCTTACACGTGTTGTGAGTCTCATGTAGGGCACAGACTTGCGTATGCGGTTGGCCACCTGTACGTATAAGTCATGCGACATATAGGGTATAACTGCTAATAGTGATGCATGTTAGAGACTTAGCATTTATTAGTAGTCGGAGCATAGACTATTGTAGTACGAAGGTCCAATCCTTGTCCTTATTTGGTTGTGAGGTTGGACTATGGTTCTAACAATAGACTATGAGCCAGAGTTATGACACCGATACTTGCACTCTGTCTCGGTGTAGTAGCTACTGCGTATTGTGGATACAACATGCATAGATCATTGGGCGGGGAAGACAATTAGTAGGCATATGGGACAGACATTTGGTTGTCATAGTTCCAGAGTAATCTACGGGGCCGTGAGCCTCAGTGTTACCCGGTTATGGGCCAGTGTTACCTGGTTATGGGCCAGTATTACCCGGTTATGGGATCAGTGTTGCCCGGTTATAGGAGTATATGCTTGTTGATACATCTGGCAGAGGTTACTAACTGCGCGCTATCATAATCGGTGATGTAGTCAGCATATACATCTGGCATCCAGTTTATAGCTAATGCCAGATACATAGCCTCTGGCTCGACGCTATGCTTTATACTTTTTACCTACCCATACGTACCAAGGTTTTCTTCAAAGTGTATTTCACTTAGCTGGTTAGGTCACCCTTGAGTTTTCACAGTATTTACTTTATGGCATGCTTTTATGTATCTTGTTATGTCCCTCTGAGGACCTGGCCCTTTCCAGGTGTATTGTTCATGAGTATTCGCAGGAGCGCAGATCCGGACTTGCTACGTATATTGAGATGGGGTCTTCTCTTCGAGCCATGATTGTTAGCTGATAGTCTTATATTACATTTATTGTGTTTATCTTATATTCTAGTTCGGTAGTGGATTTCTTTCATTTATATATGATTTCTGTGGATGAGATTTAGTTATGGCCTGTGACATATATGTTTACCACTTGTGAATTATTATTCATATTACACCATACGTGTGTTATAGTTTCCATATATTGGAGTGCCATATTCATACGGCTGGCATGCTTATGTGTCCTGGTCCTACGTATTTTGGGACTGGGACGTGACATGTTTTTGTGGTGGCCCATGCAGGTCAGGAGCATATTGTCTCGGTTACGTTACTATACCGAGCAAGCCTGCACCTAGAATTAGAGTATAGGATCTCATCCACAATTGACTATGATTCACCTTCCTTCCAATTTGTTCTATTTGAATAGTTGCATCCTGCTTGATTCATGTGCTTTCCTAATAGTTCCTTGAGTATAGCCTTCTCCTAGAATATAGAAGTCCCTGTTGTTAGATAATAAGTAGGGTAACCTTCCTATTAAGAGTACAACTAAAATAATGACACATCACTGAGTTAGAATACTTAACGAACCCTAGCATTCCTTACTACCTAATGAACCCTAGCATCCCTTACCTATAGGTTGATTTACCATTATCTCTTGATATATTTAGGGATAACTTGAGAGTAGTATAGACACTACTAGAATTAGTTAGAAGTTTGATCATATTGTTTGACCCTAATATTGAGGGAACAATAGAAATCCAAGGTCGAATATTAGGACCACCCTAACTTTTATAGTAAGATAGTATTATAGAACTATACATTTAGATTCTTGTCTTAGTATTAGCAGACAGTACCCTAGGAGGCCAAGGGGAATAAAATAACATTTCCCTAGTTTCTCGCCTCGAACACAGAGATTAGCATACCCCCTTACCCTTAGACAACCATAATATTATCTAGAGCATTTCTATTTAAATTCAAATCTTGTTCCTCTGAAAATCTAGAGCTCGCTATTTGTGCAACGACTAATTATGTTCTTCTGTCGTGCCACCTAATGATTCATTCTTAATGTTAACCCTTCTGTTCTATGAGCACTATGACTAAGACTTAAGATGACCATGACCGATATAATGTAAGAGGATACCCTAATAAGTACCAAGACCCTTTCTCGTAGACCTTGACAGGAGTTTCTACTATATCCTTAAGACAATATAATATTAGTAATTATTTTTAAGTTGGGTAGTATACCTCACAACATAGTATCACATAGTCCTCTCGACCCATTGATGAAGTATAACTGAATGACATTAATTGTATGCTAGCATAAGAAGATAGTGGTTATCCAGGCTGTAGAACTTAGAGGTCCATACCCCTATTTTGTCGACTAGCAACTTAGACAAGGAGTTAGTATGACAACTGTAGAGACTGTAGAGTCTTATTTTTTTGTTTTGTTTTGTGAACTTGAATTATTTGTACCTTCGCTCATCATAATCCAACATATTTATATTTTCTAAACTACCTTGACTTATACTGCTATTACAGCCTAGTTTTATAAGCTTATTCCTTATCGAGCTTGTTCATGACATATGTGTTATTGGGGCCTGATCAACCACACTAATATAATTATCTAATCAGAATCAGTGTATTAGGGTCTAGCTAACCTTAGTGCGCTTGGTTCGCCCTCCGCATGATTACTTATGTGGATTGAGATAAAATTGACTTGGCTCTTAGACGAATGTACTTACCCTCTAGACATATCTGAGTATATCGTATCGGTTACATAACTATTCTGATATGAACATGCGAATAGGAATCTACCAAATAGGATTTCAATCCACAACTACCTTGACGATTCCTATTTGAATTCTTTAAACGCCTTGATCCCCATACTGCTATCCTATGATCTCCCCATGAAATCTTTATTATTGCTTTCTGTCTTCCCTTATTTCGGAAAGACGAACGCTCGTATCGAGTATAAGTTGATACACTAATAAGTACTAGATATACCCAATAGGCTAATCATATGACTTGGTGACTCCCTTTTATAGTCAATTAAGGACATATCATAAATGATATGTTTGGTGTTAAAACCTTGAGGATTAAATAACATGATTAAATAATTAGAGAAATAGCTTTCATAGATGTATAGCCTTGGAAGATAGATGGGTAAATTCTAAGTTGGGTAGAAATCGCATTGTTAAAACTTGAGGTGAATCATTTAGACTATGACCAAGTAAGATTAGATAGAGATACCCTACCCTATTTTAATTTCGAGTACGAAATTATTTTATGTTGGATAGATTGTAAACTCCCTCACCAAAAATTAGGCCTACTTACTTAGATAGTGAAATTAGGGCTAGTTTGAATCCAATATGAAATAGAATAAGGTATTTATTTAATTTTGTATTACTTATGACACGTAGCGCACCTTACCGTTGCATCTATAATTGGAGCACCTCAATAGCCATTGCCTTCCTATAAATTTCACAACCTTGTCCTAAACATGCCCACCTACCATTCTAACCTTTGTGTAACTTATAATTATGCTTTCTTGTGCTACATTTTAGTCGCACAACATTCGTCGCAGACGTTGTTAATTAATTCTAAATAAAAATCAACTGTGTACCCTTGTGCGTTCCAACCGAAATTGGAGACACAATCTTGACCGTTTTGTGCAACCCAAAAATATGATAATATTCTATACTAAATCCTCTATGTCTTTGACACTTGTGTCCCACCTAATTTTATCCCCATGTACTTCTAATTAATTCAAGAACATCTTGCGTATTCAATTTTAATTAATTTAAACCCAATTTCCATCTTTGTGCAATTTTCTCAATTGTTGGGCACTTTTATACAAAAGTGCATTAAGGTGTCCATCTCGTTGGACACGACAGATAAATAAACCTATTTCTTCTTTATGGGTATTTTTCTATAATTTTTAGGAGTGTGTAATTCAACACCAAGCTCCTTGAGACCCTTGGCCCTCCAAAACTTGAACCGATATAATCCGAGCCATTCTTTTTGAACCCATTCAAATCCTAGCCCATTGAAATCATATATGAGAAGCCCAATTCCAAGAGGGGTTGACCAGTTAACCAATTCTAGGTCACCCACACCCTACTTGTATAAATAATCTTTTCCCTTTCTTATATTTTTCCTTTCTTTTCTATATCTAAACTACTTCCCCAGCCAACATACACCACAACCCCATCCCTATTCATCCCTCCCATCTACTGTGCATCTTCTCCATCAAGCTCCTCACCGGAGCCGCCAACATCGACGCTGGAGCCTGAAGCCCGACCCCCTGGAACCCTGGCCATTTTCTCCTTGCTCCTCCCTATTCCCTTTCTCCCCGACTCAACTGAACCACCACCGCCGAACCTTCCTATTCCCGACCCTTCCGCCGTACCCCTCCTCGGATCTCAACCTCAACCTCATCAACTCGCCCCGCCGGATCCCTCCTCCCAATGCCGTGCATCCGCCTGCACTCACGATCCTGACCCGTCGACCACCGTTCCCTGTCCAACCCGGCTCGACAATAGCAGCTACGACCCGACCAGACCTCCCCTCGCTGGAGTTCACCGATCCCGGTCGTTCCCGAGCGCCTGGAGCTCGACCCTGCCGGCCTGCACGACTACCATCACGACCACCATACCTCCATCAATTCCGGCCATCTTCTTCATGAATCAACTCCTCCACCCCCTTCCAACAGCCACCCGACCAGACTCCTCCTCCTCCTCGACCACGACGCCACCAGCCTCCACTACCTCTTCACCCTCTTACTCCTCTTCCCCGCTGACCTGAGTCGACCACGACCCACCAGTCTCCGGCCATCCCCGGAGCACCACCTCATCTCATCATCGACATCATCACCATCTCATCTTCGTCATCGTCGTCGCCAACAACGGCGTCATCACCCTCGTCGTCCTCGTCATCATCATCCTAGTCATCATCGTCCTTGTCATCACCATCGTCCACATCATCATCATCGTCATCTCCATCACCCACATCATCGTCATCGCCATTGTCCACATCATCATCCATACCATCATCATTATCCCTATCATCCTCATCCATATAATTATCATCATCTTATTATTGTCATCATCATCATCATCTCATCATTGTCATCATTATCATCTCATCCCCATCATCACAGCCACCATCTATAGCATCATCCTCACCTCATCACTTAATCACCATAGTCATTATCACCCTTAACCATCCCCTTTAGCAACCTCAATTATCGTCATAACCCTCATCATCGTCGTCATTATAGACCCGTCACCCTTATCGGACAACCGTAGCAGACACCCACGATTACCGTGCCTATGCACACTGACTCCGAGGACCATTGGATCGTTCTACGCGACCTCAATAGCCGAATATTGGTACTACGCAGCCTTCTTGCCAAGCAAGTATACCTTGCCTTGTTGTACTGTTTAAATTTTTTATTATTAGCTGTATATTTAATTATTTAATTATGCGCGTCCGAGAGAGACTCGGGTGCAGTCAACGGAGGCATTAACTTTAGGACTTATGTCTGACTTAGAGTCTAGTGGACCCACCTAAAGTTGCGGAGTTATCGGTATGACTCCCCAGGCCTTGACACATTTCTTATACGTGTTGTGAGTCTCATATAAGGCACAGACTTGCGTTTGCGGTTGGCCACCTGTATGTGTAAGTCGTACGACGGATAGGGTATAACTTCTAATAGTGATGCATGTTAGAGACTTAGCAGTTATTAGTAGTTGGAGCATAGACTATTGTAGTACGAAGGTCCAATCCTTGTCCTTGTTTGGTTATGAGGTTGGACTATGGTTATAACAATAGACTATGAGCTAGAGTTACGACACCAATACTTGCACTCTGTCTCGTTGTAGTAGCTACTACGTGTTGTGGATACAACATGAATAGATCATTGGGCAGGAAGGACAATTAGTAGGCATATGGGACAGACATTTGGTTGCCGTAGTTTCAGAGTAAACTGCGGGGCCGTGAGCCTCAGTGTTACCCAGTTATGGGCCAGTGTTACCTGGTTATGGGATCAGTGTTGCCCGGTTATGGGAGTATATGCTTGTCGATACATCCAGCAGAGGTTACTAGCTGCGCGCTATCATGATCGGTGATGTAGTCAGCATATACATCTGGCATCCAGTTTACAGCTAATGCCAGATACATAGCCTCTGGCTCGACGCTACGCTTTATACTTTTTACCTACCCATACGTACCAAGGTTGTCTTCAAAGTGCATTTCACTTAGCTGGTTAGGTCACCCTTGAGTTTTCACAGTATTTACTTTATGGCATGCTTTTATGTATCTTGTTATGTCCCTCTGAGGACCTGGCCCTTTCTAGGTGTATTGTTTATGAGTATTTGCAGGAGCGCAGATCCGGACTTGCTACGTATATTGCGATGCGGTCTTCTCTTCAAGCCGTGATTGTTAGTTGATAGTCTTATATTGCATTTATTGTGTTTATCTTATATTCTAGTTCGGTAGTGGATTTGTTTCCATCCGACTACCAATATTAGATGCTTTATATTGAGATCTAGTTATAGTTATTGTCTATTCATTTATATATAATTTCTGTGGATGAGATTTAGTTATGCCCTGTGACATATATGTTTTCTACTTGTGAATTGTTATTCATATTACAACATACATGTGTTATGGTTTCAATATATTGGAGTGCCATATTCATTCGGCTGGCATGCTTACGTGTCCTGGTCCTACGTATTTTAGGACTGGGGCGTGACACCAAGCTTCTAGGTATCTCTTGATGGGGGGAGAATGAGGGATTGAGGCTTAAAAATTCTAAAATTTGTGGAGGAAAGAATAGTATTTCCTATTTTTTAGGGTTTCTTCATGAAGGATGGGGCTTTGAGGGAGGCTCCCTCTAGCTATATAGGGCCGGTCATGTATAGGGTTAGGGTTTTATAATGCATAAAGAATCTTTTACCCTCAATGGCTTATCATGAAGAACTATTTAATGAGGGGTTTAGAAATTTAAGTGAGGGATTTAACTAGATGCTAATTAATTGAATAAGGATTTGTCAATGTGTTTTAGGTCTAGTCTACTACAAAGCCCTCGGTCACATCAAGTCTAGTTTATTAACCCAGGTTATACACGAATACAATATAATATATATGTTACATATCATGCAATTATTAACATAATAAATAAATATGGTAAACGACAATAAAGCCCCTATTCTAGAAATGTAGTAGGGACAGGTAAAATTGAGTAAAGCCAAGTCAAGTCAAGTCATCTGAAACCATGTAAGTTCATATCCAAATCAGGTCAAGTTATTGCGTGTCCAAGAAAAAGCCAAAATTATCAAAACAAAAATACGAAAAACCAAGAATTCCTAAAGAAATAACACGATCGGTATACCGTCGGTACAGTCCAGTACACCGTGGGTATACCGGTCCAGAGATAGGAAAAATATAGCAAGTTCTTGATTTCAAAAAATTGGTATACGGTCGGTATACTATACTATACCGTCGATATATCGTTCTAAGTCGGTAGAAAAGTTACTAGAAAATAAAGTTCCACAAATCGGTATACCGTCGGCACAGCCCAGTACAATGTCGATATGCCGGCCAAGACAAATATCCTGAAGTCGGTCAATGAATGTCGGCAGGATCGATATACTATAGTACACCATCGGTATGCCGATAGGCTTCACAGTAAAATATCTAGAAATCAAGTCGGTCAAAATTGGTATGTCGTCGGTATACTGTAGTATACCGTCGTATGTTGGTTTCCAAGGATACAAATTTTTAAAGTCACGTCAAGTCTGATTTCTGAAATCCACATCAAATCCCAAAAATTACAAGAACCAAGTCTAACAGGGAGTCAAGTCTAGGGTAAGTATCATATCACAATATGGACTAAATCTCACGGTCAAAACTCCGGTACCGTTTACGTTACCGAGTTACCAAAAATGAACGGAACAAGATTCTACCAGAAATCAAAATCGAGACGGTCAAAAGGCTAAAAAACACGAAATAAACTGCAATAGAAAAGAAAGGCTAAGTTAAAAAGCAATAACCAAAGCTCCAAAAAAATAAAATGACAGAAAGTAAAAAAAAAATTCATAAATTGGCAATATGTACTTGCCTAAAGCGAGCTCCCAACCTAAACCATCTAGTCCACCACCACGAAGGGGTTAAGAAACCACACTCCAGGTCTCGAGACCAAGCTCCGAGATCGAGAGAAGATAAAGTAGAGAGAAGAGAGAAATAAATAAATAAAATATCTCGAGTACTATTTATAGAGAAATATCTCAAAAATATCTAAAAAATGAAACAAATATCTGTCGGATAGTATACCGTCGGTATATTGTAGTATACCATCGGTATACCGGTAATGTAGTAAAGTTTTAATACTAAAATTTTTTGAGCTTCCTCGAGATTCAATATAATGTAATAAATAGCACAAAATATATATATTTGCATAAAATATAAATACTGTGAGACGAGTCTCACAACTCTCTCCTCCTTAGAAAAATTTCATCGTAAGAATTTCCATAAGGATCCGAAATCAACTAACAAGAAAATCCAAGAAAGCAAGCACGAAACTGAAAACAAGCAGAAAACTCATGTAAGCATGAAATTTTCTTCACAACAACAAAAAATCCGAAAAGAAAACTATAACAGGCATAACAGATAAGCTAAAAATTAATCACAGACATAAGCTAAGATAGGACAAGGGTATACGAACAAGTATACATCCTAAGTCAAAGATAAATAGATAGCGAGTACGCATATCGTCCTAGCGCTACCACGTTGACTCGCCAAGTGAGTGATGCTCCCAAGCAACACGAACTAACCTGATGGTCCGGTTCTTGAGAACCTTCTCCCTCTGGTCCAAAATAGACACGGGCCTTCCCTTATATGATAGGCCGGTAACAACAACCAACTCAGAATGATCCAGGATATGGCTCGGGTCTGAAATATACTGGCGCAACTGAGATACGTGAAAGACGTCATGTACCTCATGGAGCGATAGTGGAAGAGTTAGATGATAAGATGCGATTCCAACTCGCTTGAGAATATTGAACTGCCTATATATCATAGACTAAGCTTCCTCCGTACTCCAAATCTGATAACTCCACGGGTCGGTAAAATTCTCAGAAATACATCATCGCCGACAGAGAACTCAAGATGACGACGATGCTGATCTGCCCAATGATGCTGGCGATCCTGAGCTACTCTAAGATGCTCTATTAACTACCTGATCACTCCAACCGACTAAGCAATCATCTTTGGACCAAGAATCTCCCTCTCGCCAATGGCATTCCAAGCTAATGGTGATCTGTATCTCCTACCATATAAAGCCTCGAAGGGTGCCATCTGAATGCTCGCTTGGAAGCTATTGTTATAGAAGAACTCTACTAAGTGCAAGTGATCCTTCCAAGGTCTACCGAAGTTAAGTGTACAAACTCAAAGCATATCCTCCTCTGAATACTATGCTCTGACTTCCCGTCTATCAGTGGATGGTAGGCTGAAATAAACTTTAACCTATTACCCAGACTCAGTTGTAGGCTCTGCCAAAAGTAAAACGTGAACCACGAATCTCTATGAGAGTCAATTCTAACTGGTATGCCATACAATCTAACTATTTGCCTCATGTACATCTCAGCTAGCTGCTATGTAGACTGGCCCACTCTAAAAGAAATAAAGTGAGTAACCTTTATGAATTGATCCACTATAACCCATATATTATCTCTGCCAGAAGGGAATCTAGGAAGATCGATCATAAATTCCATAGTAATATGGTCTGACTTCTACTCCAAAATAGGTAAAGGCTAAAGTAGTCGGGCCGGTCTTTGATGCTCAGTCTTGACCTGCTGACAGACTAAATATTGAGAAATAAATCGAGCTCCCTCTTCACACCATTCCATCAAAAGTGTTGACGAATATCTCGATACATTTTTGACCCTCCTGGATGCATTGATTACTTAGAACTATCGGCCTCTGACATAATCTTCTGCTTGATATCTCCTCTTGGCACACAAAGTCGACTCCCAAACCTGAGAGTCCCATTCTTATGGATGCCAACTCTGGTCTCCGTCCTGACTCACACTCTGCTCTTAGCTGCTGAAGCATGATATCACCAGTCTTCTCTGCTCTGATCCTCTTAACTATAGAAGACTGAACCTATAGACTCGCCATCAAATCGATATCACCTGGTAATACTACCCCGATAACCATCTTCTGCAGATCCTCCGAAATATGGCTCTACTTTGTCAAGAAGTAAGCTCCTCCTCTCCTGCTTAAGGCGTCTGTTACAACATTGGCCTTTCCTGGATGATACTGAAGGTCAAGATCGTAGTCCGATAATAACTCGACCCACCTCCTATAATGCATGTTGAGTCCCTTCTGTGTAAATACATACATCAAGCTCTTGTGGTTTGTGAAGATCTCTACTCGATCACCATATAGGTAATGGCTCTAGAGCTTAAGTGCAAATACTATTGTTGTCATCTCAAGATCATATTTTGGATAACTCTTCACATGGTCTTAAATCTGCCAAGACACATAAGCTATCACTCTACCATGCTGCATAAGGACATACCCTAGTCCCACTCCTGAAGTATCATAATACACTGAGAACCCACATGATCCCACTGGAAGTGTCAGAATAGGAGCCAAAATCAAACTCTACTTGAGCTTCTCGAAATAAGTCTAACAGGCATCTGACAACTCAAAGCATACATCCTTACATGACAGTCATGTCAAGGGTGAGAAGATCCTAGTAAATTCTGCCATAAACCATCTGTAGTAGCCTGCTAGACCTAAGAAACTGCGTACATCTGAAGTTGTACGGGGTACTGGACAACTCTCAATAGCCTCCACCTTCTTGGGATCCACCTCGACTCCTCCACTAAAAATGATATGTCCCAAGAATGAGATACGAAAAGCCAGAACTCATACTTGATGAACTTCACTTACAGCTGCTGCTCTCGAATAATCTGAACAACTATACGAAGATGCTACTCATGCTCTTCCTCACTCCGACTATAGACCAAAATATCATCAATAAACACTATCACAAACTAGTATAGGTAAGACATGAAATATTATTCATTAGAGACATGAATATAGCTGGTGCATTGGTTGCTCCAAATGGCATAACTAGGAACTCCCAATAACCATATCTAGATATGAACGCTAATTTGGGTATATCCGGCTCTCTGACTCTGATATGATGATACCAAGACCGCAAATCGATCTTAGAAAATATAGTTGCCCCACTAACCTGATCAAATAAGTTATCTTTTCTGGGCAAGAGATACTTGCTCTTAATGGTTGTCGCATTTAGTATTCTATAATTAATAACTAAATACGATGAACCATCCTTATTTTTAAAAAGAAGTAATGGGGCTCCCTAAGGCGATGCACTAGGTCTAATGGATCCCTTGGCTCTCAAAACCTCGATCATCCGGTACAAGATGTCCAACTCAGATGGTGATATCTTGTATACTCTCTCTGAAACTGGCTCTGCTCCAAGGATTAAATCAATGTAGAATACCACATCTCTAACTGGTGGTACACCTGGTAGCTCATCGAGAAATATGTCAGAAAACTTATAAACTACCCTAGAAAACTGTGCATCCTCGGCCTCCGCCATCATCAGTGTAACCTCTGATAACTCTAATGAACCTCTCAAGAATGAGAATTCCTCCCCATCAGGTACACGAAAGATAACCTTCCCACAATGGCATTCTATCATCGCGTGTCTCGCACTCAACCAATCCATCCCAAGGACGACATCGTAATCACCCATAGGAAACTCTATCAGCCTCGCGAGAAACTCTCTCCCGCACACTATAACTCTACACAAGGGGTATAATCTATCTACTCCCATAAGGCCATTACCAGTAAGTATATTCAACCTTACAGGTAAAGACTCGAACTCCAATCCAACTCCTATCGCAAAGCATGCAGATATAAATAAATGTGATACAACAAAATCAAATAAAGCTGAAGCTGAATGAAAGTGGACAAGAATGGTACCTGCTACCACCTCTCATGCTGCAAAAGCCTCCTTTGTCGATAGCAAGATGGCTCGACCCTGCCCTCAGGGTGCTGGTCCCCTCTGCTGCTGACCTTTGGGTTTCGCCTGTGCCTGGGCCTGTGCATACTGCAGCATCCTCTATTATAATGCCTAAACCTATGGAGGCAAAGACCTCTGAATTTACTACTGCCCTGGTGCTGGTGTCTTATACTGCGGCATTGTTGGCCAAACTGCTAACTGGACCGATGATGAACCATTTTGGTTCCTCCTAGGACATGCTCCAACCATGTAGTCTAATTTACCAAACACTAAGCACAATCCCTGTGCCCTACGGCACTCTGATACAATATGTCCAGGTTTTCTGCAATAGAAACAACTACCGGAAGAAGAAGAAGAAGAAGAAGAAGAAGAAGAAGAAGAAGATGACTACCTATGTTGAGGGAACATCTGGGAAGAATGCTAAGATGATATTGTCCTCTTTGAGGATCCAATCATTAGGGCTCGAACTGCTATAGTTGGTGCTTATGACTGGGATATTGATCCTCCTGAAACGTTGGTCCTCTTCTGGCCCCTAACTCGATCTGTAATCCTCTGCGATGTGTACTCATACCTTCTGGCTACCCGTATCATAGCTTCAAAGGTCTGAAACTCATGCTATTCAACCGCCAAGATAATCTTTAAATGGAGTCCTTGCTGGAACCTTCTCACCCTCTCCAACTCGGTCGCTACTAAAGTGGGAGCAAATCGACTAAGTCTCGCAAACCTTTTCGCATAACCATCGATGGTCCTGCCCTCCTTCCTGAGATTATTAAACCTCTGCTGATGCTTGTAACCCACCATCGTGTCAAAATACCTCGTTTGGAACCTCTTTGTAAAAATTGCCCATGGAATCGATGTTGTGAGAGAAATCTCCTGCGCTACCCCCCCTGGCACGAGCCAAGTCCAACAACTGTAGCCTCACTACTGCTACAAGATCTCTATCTGGAGTCCCTACTGCCTATACGATGGCCTAAGTGTCTTGCAGCCAAGCATCGAACAAAATTGCATCATCGGTGCCATAAAAGTACCAAGGACTGAGACACCTGAAGTTGGTTGCAGAATTATGGATCTTAGAACCACCTCGCTCCAATGCTGTATGGACCGACTGAATGAGTACATCACTCTGGTGCTGCTGGATCTTTATGAAACCTTGAAGGACATCCATCAGTTCTCGGGTAATACCCTTTGGATGCTCGGGCTGAACCTGGTGCACATGTGCTGCATGCTGGTCCGGTACTGTCGGTCGATCTACCCTGAGATCTACTCTAGACTCTGCCCCTGAATGTTGAGGCCGATCTACAATAATATACTAGACTCCCGAATGCTGACCTTCCTCAAGCTGCACTCGATCCATCTAGCCGATAGTAACAGGAATAGTGCCATTGAAAGTTAAGGACCATAGAGTCAATCGAAGAACATGATAGATCAACGAACAAACATATATCAGATCAGGAATCAGGTATAGAGATAAATGACTAGGGATCAAAGGAAAATAATTTTTAGATTGAGACATCTAGCAACAACAATAACTCCCATATATCTGTAAAACCAGATCAAATCTGCTCAGAAAGACATAATCCGCTCAGACAGACATAATCAGCTCAAATAGACCTGCATGAGCCACCACCCAAATCATGTCATGCCCCAGACTAGTATCCCCAAAAATAGGACTAACAAGGCCAACTACGTATACATAGAGCACTCCAGTACTCCGTATATACGGTAAAGCTGTAAGACATGAGAGATCACTAATACAAACCAATAATCAAGCTTAGATCCAACAAACCTTAGTATCTCAATCTTAAGAACAAAAGGAATAATAATAAGATGTAAGATCAGCTAAAATTTAATAGTAAAGTATCACAAACTTTAATATACAGATGATCATGAAGCTAGTGAACACAAAATAAATAAACAAGCCAGAATCTAAGTCATATATGATCAACCCTAAGATATGTCAATCATGCTATTGCCCGTAGGCTAACTGATCAAACCAAAACACGAGCTAAATATGTGCTCAGTAGATAAACACCAACAAAATAAAATATACATCAGAGTGGGGAAGTAAGAAAACCCACTCATTCAGTTTGGTGCTCCTGGTAGCCACCATCCTCAGGAAAGTACAGAAGATCCTCCGTTGCTTTTACTGGAACTGGCTATGTGAAACCAGTGAGGTCAGAGCCCCAAATAGCAAGTACCACAAAGGAAGCCAATCTAGGAACTTAAATAACAACATAAGCAATACAAATACTGAAGGTAAAGACTGAATGTAAATGATCTCAGGATAATAAAGAAAATACTATAAACCTGTAATGAGACATATCCTGAACTGATAACCAATTGGGTAACAAGTGCAAAAAATAAAAGTGTGATCATGTAAAGTCTAGACTACCATCATCCATAAATCACGGCAAATCATATAAGTACGGCTTGATACTTTAACTAACTAGGATTATCACAATACTAATTACTAACAATTATAATGCAACATGATGCTAGAGTTCCTTCTAATCGTATGCCCCTATAGTCCGTCCAGGATATCCATACGCACAAACCAGCACCGGATACTCCTCAAGATACTCCATAATATAAACCACTTGATACTCCTCAAGATAACCGTATGAATAACCGGGACTGCATGCAATCTAGGAAAATCCCTAGCTATGTACTAAGTGAATCTCTAGTTATTAACCCCTAGAAGTTTCTTGTATGAATTCGGGTGTGGTATTCCACAGAATCCATCCTAGACATGATTCAATAAAATAATTTCTAATAGTAATATTGTGAGACTCGTCTCACAGTATTCGTATTTTATGCCAATACATATTTTATGCTAGTTATTGCATTTTTTTGGATCTCGAGGAAGCTCAAAAAATTTCAAAAATTAAAACTTTACTACTTGATCGGTATACCAACGGTATTCTATAATATACCGATGGTATATTGTCCGACAGATATTTGTTTCACTTTTTGAGATATTTTTAAGATATTTTTGAGAAATTTCTCTATAAATAGTACTTGATTCATTTTATTTATTTATTTCTCTTTCTCTCTCCTCTCTTCTTTATTTCTCTCTCGAGCTTGGAAGCGTGGTCTTGAGACCTGGAGTGTGGTTTCTAAACCCCTTAGTGGTGGTGGACTAGAAGGTTTAGGCTAGGAGCTCGCGTTAGGCAAGTACACCTTGCCAATTTTGAGAACTTTTTTTACTTTCTGTTATTTTACCTTCTGGAGCTTTATTTATTATTTTTTAGCTAAGACTTGCTTTACTATTATTGTTTATCTTATGTTTTCTAGTCTTTTGACCGTCTCAATTTTGATTTCTGGTGGAATCTTGTTCGATCCCTTTTTGGTAACTCGGTAACGAAAATGGTACCGGAGTTGTGACCGTGAGATTTAGTCCATATTGTGATCTGAGACTTACCCTAGACTTGACTCCCTGTTAGACTTGATTCTGTTAATTTTCTGGATTTGATTTAGATTCTGGAATTCAGACTTGACTTGACTTTAACTAAGTTTATCCTTGGAAATCGGTATACCAACGGTATACTACAATATACTGACGGTATACCGATTTTAACTGACTTAATTTCAAAAATAATTCCTGTGAACCATATCGGTATACCGACGGTGTACTATAGTATATCGACGGTATACCAATCATGCACTTTCTTTAGGAATTCTATGTTTTCCTGATTTTTATTATGATACTACTGGCTTTTGATTGAACACGTGATGACTTGACCATATTTGGTCATGAACTTACATGGCTTCAGATGACCTGATTTGACTTGGCTTTACTCAATTTTAGCCAACTTTGCCCGGCTACACGTGATGACATGATTGACTGGACTTTACTTGGCATAACTTTATATGGATTCATTCGGACATGGCTTGACTAGGTTTCACTTGGTTTTATCTGGTTGGACATGGCTTCTTATGGTTGTATATTGATTTATATGTCATCACATGGCTTTACCTGGTTTTACTTGGATTGACATGGCATTACTTGGCTTTACCTGCCTTCACTTGGTTATATGTGGCTTGGTTGTTGTTGTGGCTTACAAGAGTCTATTTGTGCTATGTATATTAAACTTGTATATATTACTATTAAAACTTATTTTGTTGGATCAGGTCTAAGATAGATTATGTGGAATGCTATACCCGGATTCATACAAGAAATCGCTAGGGGTTAATAACTATAGATTCACTTAATACATAGCTAAGGATTTTTTTAGATTGCATACAGTCCCGGTTATTCATACAGTTATCTTGAGGAGTATCCAGTAGTATTTTGAGGAGTATCCGGTGCTAGTTTATGCGTATAGATATCCCGGATAAACTGCAGGGGAATACGATCAGAAAGAACTCTAGCACCGCGTTGCATTATATTTGTTAGTAATTAGGTTGTGATATCCCTAATTAGTTAAAGTATTAAGCCGTACTTATATGATTCACCGTGATTTATGGATGATGGATAGTTTAGGCTTTACATGATCATAATTTTATTTTCTGCACTTGTTACCTTATTGAATATTAGTTCAGGCTATGTCTCATTGCATGTTTACAGTATTTTCTTTATTATCTTGAGATCCTTTACATTCAGTCTTTACTTTTAATATTTGTATTGCTTATGGTATTGGTTTCAGTTCCTAGATTGGCTTCCTTTGTGTTACTTGCTATTTGGGGGTCTGAGCCCACTGGTTTTGTACGGCCAGATCCAGTAGCAGCACCGGAGGATCTTTCGCACTTTCTTGAGGATGGTGGCCACCAAGAATACCAGACCGCTTGAGTTAATTTTCTTACTTCCTCATTCTGATATACATTCTACGGGTATAAGCATAATTGATATATCCTAGGGTTGATCATGTATGACATAGATTCTAGCTAGTTTATTCATTTTGTGTTTACTAGCTTCATGATCATCTGTATATTATAGTTTGGGCCACTTTACTGTTATATTTTAGCTGATCTTACATCTTGTTATGATTCCTATCGTTCTTGTGATTGAGAGACTAGGGTTCATTGGACCTAGGCTTGAATGATTGTTTATAGTAGTGACCCCTCATGTCTTACAGCTTTAGCGTATATACAAAGTATATCAGAGTGCTCTAAGTATACGTAGCTGGCCTTGTCAGCCCCGTTTTCCAATAATCTGGTTTTGGACATGGCAAAAATAAAATATTTAATATACATTGCACAAACGAACTCATGTAAGCCATGACAACAACCAAGCCATATGAACCTAAGTAAAGCCAGGTAAAGCCAAGTGAAGCCATGTCAATCCAGGTGAAGCCAAATAAAACTATGTACAACCATGTGAAGCCATGTCAATCCAGATGATGCCCAGTAAAAAAATGTCAAGCCGTGTTTCATAAAGCTATATAAAGTTATGACAAGTCATGTCTAGTCAATCATGTCATCACGTGTAGCCGGGTAAAGCCAGATAAAATAGAGTAAAGCTATGTCAAGTCAAGTCATCTAAAACCATGTAAGTTTATGTCTAAATCAGGTCAAGTCATCGCGTGTCCAAGCAAAAGCCAGAAGTATCAAAACGAAAACACGAAAATCCAAGAATTCCTAAAGAAAGAGCACGATCGATATATTGTCGGTACAGTCCAGTACACCATAGGTATATCGGTCCAGAGATAGGAAAAATACAGCAAGTTCTCGATTCTAACAAATCGGTATACCTTTGGTATATTGTAGTATACCGTCGATATGCCATTCCAAGTAGGCAAAAAAGTTACTGGAAAATAAAGTTTCACAAATCGGTATACCGTCGGCACAACCCAGTACGCCGTCGGTATGCCGACGAAGACAAATATTCTGAAGTCGATCAATAAATATCGCCAAGATCGGTATACCATCGGTATACTATAGTACACCATCAGTATGACGATAGGGTTAATAGAAAAATATCTAGAAATCAAGTCAGTTAAAATCGGCATACAGTTACAGTATACCGTCGGTATACCGGTTTCCAAGGATAAACATAGTTAAAGTCAAGTCTGATTTCCTGAATCCAAATTAAATCCCAAAAATTATCAGAACCAAGTCTAACAGGGAGTCAAGTCTAGGATAAGTCTCATATCATAATATGGACTAAATCTTACGGTCAAAACTCTAGTACCATTTTCATTATCGAGTTACCAAAAAGGGATGGAACAAGATTCTACCATAAATCAAAACTGAGATGGTCAAAAGGCTAGAAAACACGAGATAAATAGTAAAAGTAAAGCAAGTCTAAGATAAAAAGCAATAACCAAAGCTCCAGAAAAATAAAATAACAGAAAGTAAAGAAAGTTCACAAAATCGACAAGGTGTACTTGCCTAAAGTGAGCTCCCAGCCTAAACCTTCTAGTCCACCACCACAAAGGGGTTCAGAAACCATACTCCAGGTCTCAAGACCAAACTTTGAGCTTGAGATAAGATGAAGAAGAGAAGAGAGAGAAAGAAAAAGAAAGAAATAAAATATCTCAAGTACTATTTATAAACATCTCAAAAATATCTCGAAAATATCTCAAAAAGTAAAATAAATATCTACTGGGGAGTATATCGTCGGTATACTATAGTATATCGTCGGTATATCGGTCATGTAGTAAAGTTTCAATTTAAAATTTTTTGAGCTTCCTCGAGATCCAATATAATGCAATAAATAGCACAAAATATGTATCCTCATAAAATACAAATACTGTGAGACGAGTCTCACAGGAAGCATATGGCACTAAGTTCCTTTAGCATGAGTGGCCCATGTCACCTAGTGTATTGACTTGAGTGGATGCCTTCTCACGGAGCATTCTTTGATGTATGATTACCTGTCTAAAGGATTTGAACAACCATATTCATAGTTTTCTGCTTTAGCTTATAGCACTTCCTCTTACGTACGGGTATGAGATTTTTTATGCTTCTACAGTTATAATTACTGTTTGTTTTGTCATGTCATCTATTTGTTTCTTATTTCCTTTAGTTCATATACTATAACTGTGTATCCAAGCTAGACTTGAGTGCAAACGATGGAGTTCGTCGATTTACATGTCTTCTATTTATCTTATGCATGTTGACCAAGTATTACTGGAATACCTTATGATTGTCGGATATTCTCGTATCTTCTTTGGCCTTGACACACATATGACACAATTATGATATTCACGATAGGGCACTGACTTTTGTATTCGACTGGCCATTTGTTACGCTCTAGTCCCAAAATACCGAGGTACTAGCCACATAGCAATGGCCAGCAGCATAACTCCAATGGACAAACATAATTTAGTGGACACGTTAGAGTGCACTTAAGCTGTAATATAAATAAATAAAGTCTACTACTCCTGTCAAAGTATATAATCTAAAATAATCTCATCCACAAAAAGTAATCACAATACAAGGAGATAGACCAGTCAAGAAAATAAATAAGAAAACTGTCCATCACAAGTCCAAAACTATATAATGTTGCGGGAAACAACCCGTCACAATAAAGAAAAAAGAATAACACCAATACATATGTCCATAAGTGCGTCCAAATATGAAATAACACTAAGCATAAATAACTAAATAAGTAATTGAGTACTCTCTGTGCCAGTACCACTCTGTCACTACCATATTTTCTAGGAAAGGGTATTTTGGTAATTTCATAATTAATTAAATATTGTGCATGTTGTATAATTATTTATTATGTTATTTAATTATTGTTAGATGTTAGTTTATTGTTTTGGACTTGTGTTAGTGGACATAACTAGTTTAGATTAGATCCATAGACCAATATTTATAATTAGTTAGAATTGATCCCAATTAGAAGCTCATTCATTAGGAGGATGATTAATTTAATTAAACCATTAGACTAGAAACTTCCCTCCTTGATTATTTCTTCATGAGTGGCCCCAAGGGGTATAATAGACATTACATAGTAGCTTGAGGGAGGGGCTAAAGGGGGTCGGCTGATTTAAAAGAGAGAAAAAAGTTTCTCTCACCTCTTTTCATTACAAATTTTGATCTAGAATTTCTCTCATCCAAATTTCTTCATTTCCACATCAATTCTCTACCAAATTTCTTTTTAATTTCGTTTCAAATCATTATTGCAGAATAGTAGAGCAAGGATCTAGAAGGAGAAAGCAAGGATCTATAAAGAGGAGCAAGGATCTACAAGTTGAAGGCCAATTTCATCAAATTTGGAGGTTGTATTGGGAATCCATCTCCCAATAGGTACAATTCAGTTTTTTTCCTTTAATTAGATTCTAAATCTGATATTTAACTTTGAAAAACCACCCTATATGCATAGTCTACCCATAGGAGTTGGAATTAGGTTCATAGGAGGCCTATGGAGAAAGTTATGGTACTTTTTGTGTCAATTTTGGGAGAATTTTAAGATTGACACTTGTTGTGTTTGTCAATTGGTCATATAAACCAAATTGACATGCATTTGTTTGTTTATGGCTACTATCATGTCCATAATTGGATATGTGTAGGTCGTATTCTAATAATTTGGTAATACGTGTTGGTTTGGGGATTTTTCCTCCGATATGGGATTTTGTGCATGTCACATTTGGACACGGATACGTAGATGTATAGTTTACTCCTCGTATTTGACATATATAGTATTTTAGACTTGCTCGTTTGCTTCAGGGTACGTTTGGTTGGGTGGTAGACTCGTATCGCAAGCGTATCATAGATCTAGTGTGATACGGGTGCAATGCACTCCACGTATTTGTTGTGTTGCATTTCTAGATCCAATTTTCATTATTCTTGGCTATTTGTAATAGATGTATTCATATGTATATATATAAATCTATATTGTTATGAATATATATGTAGTTATATGTACTAGTGTATCAAGTATCTATATGCATATGTGTTTATATATATGTAGATATACATCTATATATATAGCTATTTAAATAGATATGTTACCTGTATACATGTATATTATATATATGTATTGTTGTGTGTGATGCTACTATATCTATAAGTATATATGTGAGGGAGTAATAGATCTACCTATGTGTATATGTGTATCTATATGTATAATGTATGTGTGTATGATGGATATATATATGCATATATGTATGGGTAATATATCTACAAATGTATGTATGTTGTATATATATACGTATATGTATAGATGAGAGAATGGTTATACATATACTTGTATCTAGTCATATATATATATATATATATATATATATAGGTGTTGTTTGTGTGTGATGAGGGGAAGGGCTCGGACAGTGAGTATTCGGCACTGCACTGTGCAGTGACCGAGTAGCAGCAGCAGCGTTTCATCATAGATGCAGCAACAACAGTTTCAACCGAGTAGCACCAGTAGTGTAGCAGTTTCAATCGAGTAGTAGCAGCAGCGTTTCAGCATAGTTGCAGCAACAGCAGTTTAAACCGAGTAGCAGCAGCAGCATAGCAGTTTCAACGTGAGCAACAACAACTAACACCAAACCCAGCACAATGCAGCAGGAGCTACACTAGCACGAGCAGCAGCAGCTTCACATCGTATGCAATCAGAAAAGTGATAGTAAACAGGGGGGTTTAACTAGTAGTTAGTGGTTTAGCTAGTCTAAATAGTTACCTAGTTTAGTTAGTAACTGTATCTATGTACTTGTAATTGATTAGTGAGATAGATCTATACATATATACTTATGTATCTCTAGTTTATCTATATATATGTATATATGTATCAGTGGTATTAGTAGTTAGTAATTTTTGAGTAATTTAGTATTCGAATATATATTTATGTTAGTCATTAGATAGGGTAGCTACTATATGCTATAGTGACTTTACCTTAAGATACCAAGGTAAGTGTCAAGGTATAGGGTTGAAACTCAAGGTATTTGAGTCGGGTATCGAGATGGGTATTTGGTGGTGCGATACCGAGTTGGTTCAAAGCCAAGGTATCCACTTAACATTTGTAATTAAGATTTGTATATCTAGTATTGCTTGAATAATGCATATATGCTATTCTATATCTCTTGTTTGCGTATCTTGCGATACAGTATCTTAGTATCCTAGTTTAGCTTGTATGGCCTAGATTCTTAGTGTATGAACCCAATATCATAGAGATAGACTCATGCAACCTAGAAATAGGTAGTTTGACTAAGTTTGACTATTTTGACTTAGAGTTGACCTAGTTTGACTATTTTGACTTAAAAATAACTTTTTAATCTAGATGTTGACTAGTTTAACTTATTTTCATCCCAAAACCTTATATTGATGTTATATTCCATATCTAGGTCTTCGAGATACCGTACCAGACATCTGTAATACTATTCATCAGTCTTCAGAAGAGTACATTCTCTGATAGTTTCTTATTTATGATATCCTTTATGTTCATTGTATCTAGTGTAGATATCCTTGATTTCTTGACACGATGGTTATACGGATTGGTATATCTGGATCTCGTCATGAGATGTTATTCCTTGGTATATATGGTGTATCTTGTGCAAGCCTTATTTTCTTATTTCTTGTACATGTACAAACACTGATTCTCGATAAGACTTGCTACCTTCCTAGAGAATCCCGTGCCATAACGCACTATGGTTGGATCCACTATACCAGTCTAGGGTGGGGAGTATTTTAGTGTAGATATGTGATCATACCCTCCTTGTGCATGTCTTGTTCCTTGTAATTGTTGATCATACACCGCACGTATGATTATCCAGGCTCTTATCCTTGTGCAAGTTCCTTGTTCAAGTTCCCAAGCCGATCACATGTTAAAGCTAGTACTCACTCACTTAGTCATTAGTATTCTTGTTCATTGCTATATTGTTCATTCTTATATTTATTTCCAGTATTTCCTCTATTGTATATCTCTTATATCTATTGTTGCATCTTTTATATTTATATCTATTTACTGTTACATAGTTTATATCATTGACTAGAACTGCTGTTAGAGATGTACTATGCTCTTTTTCGACTGGATATATTTTTCTCAGATGACACTGAGGAGTGGTACCCTACTCATTACGGGCTTCAGGATATTGTGGGCTTAGAGCCAGAGAACCTGGATCAGGAGAGACTCATCCCGACTGAGATAGACGACCCGGGACTTATAGCTTCTTAGTTATTCTTTTGTACTGGATTTGTCTCCAGCTTACTGTGTAGTATTTCTCTGACTCATCGATGTTATTATTGTGACTCATGAGTTGTATTGAGACTATTCTATTCTTTCATCATATTCGTGCGATTCTCTATCTTAGATCTGTGATTGAGTATATTGATATCGTCTGTAAAACCCCCTTCCTAGAAAATCGTATAAACCCTTTTTTTTTATTAATTATTGATTAAATTGTAAGTAATTAGGTCCAAATAGGAGAAATAGATTTTTAATAATTTTTATGTTAGGTGTTCGGGCACTTAGAGGACTTATGCGACCATCAAGAATTTTTCGGAATTTATTCCATGTAGGAGACCCCTTGAGCTGTTGCTAGCCTAATGATGTGCATTACCCTAAGCTATAAATTTTCTTATGAGTATATATATATATATATGTATATACAAATATATATATATGTATATATATTTTATAAAGAAAGAAAAGAAAATAAGAAGTTAATAATAATCTAATAATAATAATAATATTAATAAGTTATACTTAGTATACTTAAAGCCTTAGGACTTTGATTCCTTAGCCTTCCCAACTTGCTGCAACTTAGAAGTTGCTAGCTTCCTTCAGCGGCCAATAAGGGACCCACCCCCCTTTATGTCGACAGCAACTTATTTTCTTAGGAACCCCCCTTTGCTTTCCAACCCGCGGACTCAACCCATCCGCACCCCCTCTCTCTCCTAATATATATAATATATATATATATAATAGCTCTCTAAAACCCTAACCTAAACTCCAGAATTTCTCTTCCCATCAAGAGCTGTCACCACAGCCAGAGAAGCCTCCCCAAGCCATCCAACCATCCCGTCGACGCCGACATCGCGAACTGCAGTCTCCCACTCGAGGCACCTTCGCTCCGGCGTGTTTTTCCGTTGACTCGCTCATCCAAACGCTGTTCCGTTTTTATAGGTATGATCTTCCCTCAACCCTCTCAAATATTTGTTTTATAGTCAACCTCGGAAAATGTGTGCCCCTAGGTGAAAAATAGCGCCCAAGTCAGCACGAGCAGACAGAATTCTACAATCGCAGAATTCCAGAATGACCACCCATATTGCCGAGTTCGTATCTCCCACCACAGATATCCGAATTCGGTGATTCTTTTTGATACCTGTAGATTACATGACCTAGTTTATTTTCTGTATAATAACTTTGTGATATTAGTCGCTGTGGACAGAAATATATTCGTCACAAAACTGCATGCACCCACTTTTTCCGGTTTTCCAAAAGTTGGAGATCGGAGCGCGCCCCGCCAAACGGGACCGCCCCGCTGTGTGCCAAGTGTACCGAATGGTGCACGCAGCATAAAGGGACACATGAAAATTCGTGGGGACTGATTCGGACGCGTGTGCGCGCCGGAATCAGACCGTATCCGCGGACACATTTCGTGTCGCCACTTTTGTGGAACTCGCGAGTATTTTGTGCACGCTAGTCCGATTGCGACGAAACTTGCGCCACTAGACTCGTGGTAACGCGCTGGTCCTGTGACCCAAATTTCATGCATTTCTGAGACGGTTGACCAGATCGCCAATTGGCGGGCCCAACAGTTGACTTTTTGGACCAAATTTTGTTCGGCTCATCGGAATCCAAATTTGGACATACCGTTGGGTTTGTATTGACATTTAGAGTTGTTTGACCCATAGTTTGTCCTATTTAGAGACTGTTACCCTCGGCACACTTTTCGGTGCAAAGTGGGCCACACGTGGACCCCACTTTTACCCAAAATTACCGTTTTGCCCCTGTGTCCAAATTGGACGAAAGGGAAGTACTTTTTAGCTATTTTGCTTATTCTAGAAATGTTGGTGATATTTATTTCAGCATCCGGAGACATTTGTTCTGTGGCCATAGCTTTTGATCCTGTGCGTTTGACTTCTGGACAGTACACCTTGCAGCTTTCTTACCAGGCAAGATATCTTGCCAAATTATTATAGTACTTTGCATGCTATTTATATTTCTTTTTATTTATTTCATTTCTATATAGTTCTTGCATGTGTAGTTTTCTTTCAGTCATTACTATGTATTAGATATGTTGACACACACATGGCACTTAGTATCATAGAGGACAATTATTAGGCGTATGGGCTTTTGACCACTCTGGTAAACCGTAGTATATAGTTTGCACTACGGGCGTGTGTCGCGCCGGTCGCTACCCCAGAGGTATGTCGATTTCTGTAGAGTCGCGCTGGTCGCTACCCCAGAGGTATGTCGATTTCTGATATTCTAGACGGGTGTGTGAGTTGTGAGGCTTAGATCGAGTAGACTACCCTTGCCCATACGTCGAAAAGTTGTCCTCATTTGCATTCATATAGATTGTCTTGTACAGCGTACTTATTTATTTTCAAACCATATGCATGTTTACTGTATTCAAATTGGCTCGTATTTTCTGTATCTTGTTACGTCCCTCTGAGGACCTGGTCCTCTGCCAGGTGTTTCTATTCTTGAGTATTTGCAGGAGCACAGATCGGATGGCTATATATGTTTCGTGGATGTCCTCTCTTCGAGCCCGTGACTGCTAGATGGTGTTCTTATATTGTTTGATTATGTTGTACTTATATTATATTTACTTTTCTCATTTGAGTTGGTAGTGGATTTGTTTCCATCCAACTATCATCTTTAGATACTTCTTATTGAGATCTAGTTTCCTAGATACTGGTTATTTATTTCTATATGATTTTGGTGGATGAGATCTAGATTTTACCCTGTGACTTGTATTACATTTTATACCACTTATGGATTTTATATTCATATTACAGCGTACGTATGGATTTGGTTTCCATATATTGGAGTTGCCATATCCATGCGGCTGGCATGCTTACGTGTTCTAGTCCTACGTATTTTTGGGACTGGGGCGTGACATGTTTTTGTGGTGGCCCATGCAGGTCAAGAGCATATTGTCTCGGTTACGTTATTGTACCGAACAAGCCTGTACCGAGGACTAGAGTATAGGATCTCATCCACAATTGACTATGATTCATCTTCCTCCTATCTGTTCTATTTGAACAATTGTATCTTGCTTGATTCTTGTACTTCCCTAATAGTTCCTTGAGTATAGCCTTCTGCTAGAATTTAGGAACCCCTGTTATTAGGATGATGATTATGGTAGCATACCTATACAACGAGAATATAGACACACCACTAAGTTTAGAATATCTAGTGAACCTAGAATTCCTTATCTTTAGTTTGTTATACCCTTACCCCTTGATGTATTAAGAAGACTTGAGAGTAGTATAGGCACTACTAGAGTTAGTTAGAAGGTTGACCATATTGTCGACCCTAGTATTGAGGGACCAATAGTAAACCAAAACTTAATGTTTGGACTGAACCTAACCTTCATAGTTAGATGATATTGGAACTATAAACTTATATCATTGTCTTGTTATTAGTAGACAGCATCCTAGGAAGCCTAGAGGAATGTAATCAACACTTCTCCCTTGATCATACCCCAAACATAGCAACCAACACCCCACTCCCCTTAGAGAACCATGATGCTATCTAGAGCCCTCTATCTTTATTTTTATATTGTTTCCCTGCGACCATAGCGCTCGCTATTTTGCGACGGCTAATTACGTTTCTTCTCTTCATCTTTCAACTCGTGCCATCTGACACTTCGGATAGTAGGCCAAGTAATTTTATTCTTTGTTAAGGGCTCATAGTTTGCTAGGCTTATAGTTGTAGCCTTGAGTGTGAAATTTTATGCTTGGTAGTTAGAACTTGATAAGTTTAAGTTGTTTTGTAGATTGTGACCGATGATTAACCCTTAGTTTTAAATCATGTAATTTGTACCCTCGCAAGCGAGATCCCTTTTCCCCTTAACGGCTAGTAACTCTTCTATCCTTACTATTAACACTTGTTCTATAAGCACTATGACTAAGATGTAAGATGACCATAACCTATGTAATAGAAAAAGATACCCTAATCAATACCAAGATTTTCCTCATATACCCTAACAAAGAGTTTCCGTTTTATTTACATGTGCAAGATTATTGTGTAGGACCCTCTTAAGACTGTCACCGTATTAGTTTAATTCTTATAAGTTGGGTAGTATACCTCACCACCTAGTATCATATAGCCCTTGTGATCCATTGATGAAGTATGAATGAATGACATTTAACTGTATGCTAGCTTAGGACGACATTGTTTTTTTCTCAGACTGTAGAGCTTAGAAGCCATACCCCTGCTTTGTCAAATATCGACCTAGACAAGGAATTAGTATGATAAATGTAGAGATTGTAGAGTCTTTTGTTATTGTTGCTTATGTTGTGTTTTTTTGCAACTTGAATTATTTGTAACTTCTCTCATCGTAATCCAGCGTTATATTTTCTGTGCCACCTAGAATTATACTGCTATTATAGCCTAGTTTTTGCAAGCTTATTCTTTTATCGAGCTTGCTCATGGCATATGTATTATTGGGTGCACACAATGATACAATTGCCTAATCAGAATCGGTGTATTAAGGTCTAGCTAACCTTAGTGCGCTTGGTTCGCTCTTCGCATGACTACTTTACGTGGATTGAGATATATGGTAGTAGACAGATATACTTGCCCCTAGATATGTCTGACACATCGTATCGGTTACATAACTGTACTGATACGAGCATGTAAATAGGAAATTACCAAAAATAGGATTTTAATCCACAACTGTCCTGACAACTCTCTTTTCGATTCCTTAATCTCTTTGAACCTCGTACTTGTATTCTGTCACCTTCACCTTGAGTTCTTTATTATTTCTCTCTGTCTTCCCCTATTTCGGAAAGACGAAACCTCGTGCTGGGTATAAAGTTTGATACACTGATAGTACTAGCTATACCCCATAAGGCTAAACACATGACTTAGTGACTCTCTTTTATAATTGGTTAAGGGCATATCATAGGCGATATGTTTGGTGTTAAACCTTTGAGGATTAAAAATCATGATTAGATAATTTGAGCAATAGTTTTTCTAGATGTATGGCCTTAGGTGGTAGATGGAAAATTTTAAGTTCGGCAGATTGGGAACCCCTCACCCAAAAATTTGACCTACTTGGCTGAGTTAGTGAGACTAAGGTTAGCTTGAATCCAGTTAGAAGTAGAACACAGTCTTTATTTAATTTTACAATAGTTATATCAATTAGCGCCCTTACCGTGCTCCGATAATTGGAGCACTACACTAGCCACTGCCTTCCTACAAATTCTACACCCTTATCCTAGGCATGCCCATCATCCAATTCTCATCTTTGTACAATTTTCTAATTGTTGGACGCTTTTATGCAATAGAGCATTTATGTGTCCACACCATTGGACATGACACATGAAGAAACCTATTTTTCGCTCATATGGATTTTTCCATGATTTTTTTTTTGGGATGTGCAACGTGCAACGTGCAATATCGCACACCCCTTTAAACCTAGCCTTGCATTTTAAACAATGCAAATCTTATACCATCATTGCATTCTATCGTGGCTTAATTTTAATTTCGAGGACGAAATTTTTATAAGTTGGGTAGAATGTAAATCCCCCTTCCTAGAAAATCGTATAAACCCTTTTTTTATTAATTATTAATTAAATTGTAAGTAATTAGGTCCAAATAGGAGAAATAGATTTTTAATAATTTTTATGTTAGGTGTTCGTGCACTTAGAGGACTTATGCGACCATCAGGAATTTTTCGGAATTTATTCCATGTAGGAGACCCCTTGAGCTGTTGCTAGCCTAATGATGTGCATTACCCTAAGCTATAAATTTTCTTATGAGTATATATATATATGTATATACAAATATATATATATGTATATATATTTTATAAAGAAAGAAAAGAAAATAAGAAGTTAATAATAATCTAATAATAATAATAATAATATTAATAAGTTATACTTAGTATACTTAAAGCCTTAGGACTTTGATTCCTTAGCCTTCCCAACTTGCTGCAACTTAGAAGTTGCTAGCTTCCTTCAGCGGCCAATAAGGGACCCACCCCCCTTTATGTCGACAGCAACTTATTTCCTTAGGAACCCCACTTTGCTTTCCAACCCGCGGACTCAACCCATCCGCACCCCCTCTCTCTCCTAATATATATAATATATATATATATAATAGCTCTCTAAAACCCTAACCTAAATTCCAGACTTCCTCTTCCCATCTAGAGCCGTCACCACAGCCAGAGAAGCCTCCCCAAGCCATCCAACCATCCCGTCGACGCCGACATCGCGAACTGCAGTCTCCCACTCGAGGCACCTTCGCTCTGGCGTGTTTTTCCGTTGACTCGCTCATCCAAACGCTGTTCCGTTTTCATAGGTATGATCTTCCCTCAACCCTCTCCAATATTTGTTTTATAGTCAACCTCGAAAAACGTGTGCCCCTAGGTGAAAAACAGCGCCCAAGTCAGCACGAGCAGACAGAATTCTGCAATCGCAGAATTCCAGAATGACTACCCATATTACCGAGTTCGTATCTCCCACCACAGAGATCCAAATTCGGTGATTCTTTTTGATACCTGTAGATTACATGACCTAGTTTATTTTCTGTATAATAACTTTGTGATATTAGTCGCTGTGGACAGAAATATATTCGTCACAAAACTGCGTGCACCCATTTTTTCCGGTTTTCCAAAAATTGGAGATCGGAGCGCGCCCCGCCAAACGGGACCGCCCCGCTGTGTGCCAAGTGTACCGAATAGTGCACGCAGCATAACGGGACACATGAAAATTCATGGGGACTGATTCGGACGCGTGTGCGCGCCGGAATCAGACCGTATCCGCGGACACATTTCGTGTCGCCACTTTTATGAAACTCGCGAGTATTTTGTGCACGCTAGTCCGATTGCGACAAAACTTGTGCCACTAGACTCGTGGTAATGCGCTGGTCCTGTGACCCAAATTTCACGCATTTCTGAGATGGTTGACCAGATCGCCAATTGGCGGGCCCAATAGTTGACTTTTTGGACCAAATTTTGTTCGGCTCATCGAAATCCAAATTTGGACATACCATTGGGTTCGTATTGACATTTAGAGTTGTTTGACCCATAGTTTGTCCTATTTAGAGACTGTTACCCTCGGCACACTTTTCGGTGCAAAGTGGGCCACATGTGGACCCCACTTTTACCCAAAATTACCGTTTTGCCCCTGTGTCCAAATTGGACGAAAGGGAAGTACTTTTTAGCTATTTTGCTTATTCTAGAAACGTTGGTGATATTTATTTCAGCATCCGAAGATATTTGTTCTGTGGCCATAGCTTTTGATCATGTGCGTTTGACTTCTGGACAGTACACCTTGCAGCTTTCTTACCAGGCAAGATACCTTGCCAAATTATTACAGTACTTTGCATGCTATTTATATTTCTTTTTATTTATTTCATTTCTGTATAGTTCTTGCATGTGTAGTTTTCTTTCAGTCATTACTATGTATTAGATATGTTGACACACACATGGCACTTAGTATCATAGAGGACAATTATTAGGCGTATGGGCTTTTGACCACTCTGGTAAACCGTAGTATATAGTTCGCACTACGGGCGTGTGTCGCACTGGTCGTTACCCCAGAGGTATATCGATTTCTGTAGAGTCGCGCTGGTCGCTACCCCAGAGGTATGTCGATTTCTGATGTTCTAGACGGGTGTGTGAGTTGTGAGGCTTAGATCGAGTAGACTACCCTTGCCCATACGTCGAAAAGTTGTCCTCATTTGCATTCATATAGATTGTCTTGTACAGCGTACTTATTTATTTTCAAACCATATGCATGTTTACTGTATTCAAATTGGCTCGTATTTTCTGTATCTTGTTACGTCCCTCTGAGGACCTGGTCCTCTGCCAGGTGTTTCTATTCTTGAGTATTTGCAGGAGCACAGATCGGATGGCTATATATGTTTCGTGGATGTCCTCTCTTCGAGCCCGTGACTGCTAGATGGTGTTCTTATATTGTTTGATTGTGTTGTACTTATATTATATTTACTTTTCTCATTTGAGTTGGTAGTGGATTTGTTTCCATCCAACTATCATCTTTAGATACTTCTTATTGAGATCTAGTTTCCTAGATACTGGTTATTTATTTCTATATGATTTTGGTGGATGAGATCTAGATTTTACCCTGTGACTTGTATTACATTTTATACCACTTGTGGATTTTATATTCATATTACAGCGTACGTATGGATTTGGTTTCCATATATTGGAGTTGCCATATCCATGCGGCTGGCATGCTTACGTGTTCTAGTCCTACGTATTTTTGGGACTGGGGCGTGACATCGTCGGTGGCTTATTATATTGCTAGATAGATTACCCAAACAACGTTCTACTATCGATTCAGCGGCATAGGCTGGGCGTTGTTCCCGACTTGCATCCCTACACCGGGTGCGGGTCGTGACATATTTTTAGTGGTGGCCCATGTAGGTCTTCGAGGTCACAACTAGTGCGATTCATAATGATGCTCTGAATTAAGTGCTATCACGAGCCTGTTTCAGGATATATGATATAGGCTATAGGCTGAGAATACTCAATCACATCTAGAAAAAACTCTTTTAATTCATTTAACTATTCTTTCTTGATATTGATATTTGATCTTTAATGGTCCTTTCTTGAGTGTCTTACATCTTGTGTCATATTGATTCTTTCTTTCGCTTTATCTTAGGATGTCGCCTATGACTAGATCACAGCAGGAGAGAGCAGCTTCTGAGAGGTCTGTGACTTTCCGAAGGCCTGCACCAGTCACTTCTTCGGTGATTGGAGTGTCAGCTGCTTTCGGAGGTCTACCTCCTTCTCAGAGGACTGTGCCGGCTGTATCTAAGGGACTTCTACCTCCACCTTTCGTGCCAGCAGATGCAACACAGATGTTCACACTATTTTGAGAGATATTGGAGGTACAAAGGGCTCAGTCTGAGGCACATCAGAGGTAGACCGATGTCTTTCTGCAGGGCATCGAGATTGCTCATCAGCTTGCTCGTGCCATAGTAGAAAGAAAAGATTTAGTCCAGCAGCAGGTTGCTCCTCAGGTTGCTCAGCTTCGGCCATGCAACATTCAAGACTTCAAGAAGGTGGAGCCTAGGGTCTTCAAGAGGATGGAGGGAATCGTCTATGCTGATGATTGGCTTGAGGACATTGAGCATCTTATGAGGGTGTCCTGTCTTTCTAAGGATCTGAAGGTTGAGGCGGTAGGACTTCAGTTGTTCGACGTCGTCCACACTTGGTTCAGGAATGAGCCAATTCTTATTGATAAAGGACAATCTTGGGAGTTGTTCAAAGACCTCATCAAGAAAAAGTTTTTTACTTGGGCAGATAAGTTAGACTTGGGGAGGCAGTTAGGGAGCTTTATTCAGGGGAGCATGTCTATGGAGGAATACGCTGCAGAGTTCGACAGGTTGAGCCGATTTGTGGAGTATTTGGTGAGAGAGCCGAAGGTTTAAGCTATTTATTTTTGCGAGGGTCTAAATTGGGAAGTGAAGATCCTTATTCCGTCTTTTTATGATACCTACTCGAAGATACTTGCGGAGGCACGCAAGGTTGAGTGGGAGTTGGGTTTGAAGCCCAAGAGAGATCGTAATTCTTTTCTGGGGGACAACAGCAGGACAGTATCTGCTAAGCGTCCTCATTTTTAGTCCAGGCCTTTTCAGCAGCCACAACAGCACCAGACTCTAGCTAGGGCACCATTTTACCAGGCACCACAACAGCAGAGACAGTTACAACAAGCTTTATGCCACTTCTGTAAGAAACTCGACCACATCTGGGAAGTTTACAAGAAGAGGATGGGAGTTTGTTTGTATTATGGTACCGAAGGACATCAGCTGAGAGAGTGTCCTTCCAATCCTTGTCGTATAGTTCAGCGAGCAGCTCCAACTCCGAGGACACAGGCGAGACTACCTGCAGTACAGCCGAGGGGACCGTCGCTTTTGACCTAGCAACAACGTTATGCCCAGCACCAACATCAGGGAGGTACAGGTCAGAGACGAGTGTTTGCTATGACAGTCGAGGAGGTCGAGCCTACCGGAGATGTCATCGTAGGTTCTATTCTTCTTGATACCGTTCCAGTTTTAGCTTTGTTTGATAGTGGTGCTTCCCATAGTTTTGTTTCTGTTTCTTTTGCTCTGAAGCATGGTTTGGTAGCTGAGTCTTTGCTTAGGACTTGCAAGATCATGACCAGGTGAGACATTATCCTGGTTAATGATATTTGCAAGGATCGGAGAGTTACTCTGGGAGGCCGGGAGATGAGTGTGTGTCTACTTGTAATGCCACTTCCGTGCTACGATATTGTACTCGGGATGGATTGGTTGAGTAGGCACCATGCTAGTATAGATTATAGAGGAGGAAGAGTTTTGTTTGGACCGCCAGGAGAGCCAAAGTTCGAGTTTTCTAGAGGAGCTGCAGAGCAGGAATACGACATTATCTGTGGAGCTATGGTGGAAGACAAGGAGTTGCCACATCCATTGATAGCAGAGTTCTTGGATGTGTTTTTTGAGGAATTGTCAGGATTGCCGCCAGATCGAGATGTTGAGTTATCTATAGACTTGGTGCCAGGTGCAGAACTAATTTTACAATATATCTATAGAGTAAACAACAGCGAGATGGTCAAGCTGAAGAAGCAGGTGGATGAATTACATGATAAGGTATTTATCAGATCGAGTTCTCTACCATGGGAGCCGCGGTATTGTTTGTACCGAAGAAGGATGGATCGGTGCGCATATGCATTGATTAGAGGGCATTGAATAATCTTACTATCAAGAATAAGTATCCTTTGGCACGAATTGATAACTTGTTCGATCAGGTGAGTGGTGCCAAGTTAATTTTTAAGATAGACTTGAGATCGGGCTACCACTAGGTGAAAGTGAAGCCGGAGGACATACCGAAGACTGATTTTTGGACTCGGTATGGTTAGTATGAGTTTATAGTGACATCGTTTGGGTTGACTAATGCCCCGACGGTATCTATGAATTTGATGAACAAGGTGTTCCATCAGTACCTTGACAAGTTCATGGTAGTGTTCATTGATGACGTAATCATATACTCGAAGACACCGGAGGAGCACAAGGAGCATTTGCAGATTGTATTGGATGTGTTGAGGAAGGAGAAGCTGTATGGGAAGCTGTCCAAGTGTGAGTTCTTCCTGGACAAGGTAGAGTTCTTGGGACATATTGTGACTGGTGATGGTATTTCAGTATATCCGAAGAAGATCGCCGCAGTGGAGTCTTGGAAGACCTCGAGTTCAGTAGAAGAGATCAGGAGTTTCTTGGAATTGGCAGGCTACTATAGGAAGTTTGTACAAGATTTTTCGAGGATTCCGAACCGATGACCAGACTCACCTTGATGGATGTAGAGTTTGTTTGGACGGAGGAGTGCCAGGCTGCTTTTGAGGAATTGAAGACGAGGTTGACGTCTACTGCTATTTTGACGTTGCCATCTTGGTCTGGAGGTTTCACTATTTATAGTGATGCGTCGGGAAAAGGTTTGGGTTGTGTTCTTCAGTAGAATAGAAAAGTGATTGTCGATGCATCCAGGAAATTGCGTCCTCATAAGAAGAACTATCCTACCAACGATTTGGAGTTGGCAGCAGTCATCTTTGCCTTGAAGTTGTAGAAACACTATTTGTACGAAAAGCGTATGGAGATCTTCATAGACCACAAGAGCTTGAAGTACATTTTCAAGCAGAAGGAGTTGAACATGAGGCAGCGTCGGTGGTTGGAACTGATGAAGGATTTTGACATCTCTTTGAAGTATTATCCTGGGAAAGCTAATGTAGTTGCCGATGCCTTGATCAGGTATCCGGTAGCTATGTTCTTGATATAGGATCAGTATTTGTTGGAGGACTTGGAGAGCTTGGGCATTGAGATGATAGTTCCTGGTTTTGCTATGCAGATATGGGGGTTGCAGATATACTCAGAGTTGATGGACAGGATCAAGGCAACCCAGTATGAGAATGTATCTCTAAGAAGCATCAGAGCTTAGGTGAGAGCAGGATTGACCATTAGTGAGGTTGGATCTTTGTGACATGGTGTTAGATTGTGTGTGCCTAGTGGGGAGCTGCGTGAGAAGGTATTGCAGAAAGTGCTTCGCTCTCATTATTCCATACATTCAGGTGCCAACAAGATGTTTCAGGATATGCGAGAGTGTGTGGTGGTATGGCATGAAGAGAAAAGTAGCACATTTTGTATCCAGATGCTTAGTGTGCCAGCAGGTGAAAGACGAGAGGCAGAGGCCTGAAGGTTTACTTCAGCCATTACCCATTCCAGAGTAGAAGTGGAAGCACATTACTATGGATTTTTTGTCCGGACTTCCACGATGTCCAGGAAAAAAAGACGCGATTTGGGTCATCATTGATAGGTTGACCAAATCGGCCCACTTTTTGCCTTTCAAGCTGGGTTTGTCTACGGAGAAGCTGGCAGAGATGAATGTGAGATAGATCATCAGGATACATGGATTTTCCGTCAGCATAGTCTCAGATCGGGATAGTCATTTTACTTCTCATTTCTGGAGGAGTTTGCAGGCGAGATTGGACACCCAGCTCTAGAGATGGGGGTAATGTAAGACGGTACGATACCTCACCAATACGCTCCAAAATATCGAACGGTCCAATGAACCTTAAGCTCAGCTTCCCTCTACTCCCGAATCGAATAGTACCTCGAGTAGGCGAGATCCTCAAGAACATATGTTCGCCTTCCTTGAACTCTAAAGGTCGGAGGTGTTGGTCAGCCTAATACTTTTGTCTGTCCTAAGCTGCACGATGTCACGACCCGCACCCGATTTAAGGGTACGAGAGCGTGGGTACGTCCAGCCTACGCCGCAGCATCGGCGGTAGAACGCTGTCTTGGTCAAGTACTATCTAAACAATCTCACACTAGTATCCAACTCCATAAGGAGACACGGATAACAATATAAAAGAACAACATACTCAATCACATAACTACAGCACGATAAGAAAATCGAAGAAATAAAATAAAATACAACACAAGTCTAATGTAAATAAATCTAACTCAACAATAAATCCAAGTCTCAACAAAATGCCGGAGACAAATCCGGTACCAAAATAGACAATTGAGAAACTAACTAGATAACTAGTGATTCCGGCTAAACCTTCCGGAATCACGACTGCACTACTAAGTCCAAGACTGGAGCTACTCACCCTGTGGTCCACAAGTGTCGGATACCAGTCCTCTAGGCATAGTCTGGAAAATGTTTTCCAGTCAGGAAGGAGCAAAGTACATTTCTAAATAGCAGTTCTATATCAATGATATAAACTATGTAGCAGTATATAGATGGAAATATACGAGATGCATGTATATGTACGAGAAACATACAATAAGGATATACTGGAAATACTGTAAGTAAATACAGGAAAGAAAACAATATGTCAATGAGCAAGAATACTATGACTAAGTGTGTGAGTACTAGCTTTAACATGTGATCGGCTTGGAAACTTGATCAGGCTGGATACATGTGATTAGCCATGATTCATGTAAGGTCAGGCTAACCGTTGGTTAGCTATGATGCATGTAGAGGTCAGGCTAATCACACGTAACAGCTATGAAGCATGTAAATGGTCAGGCCACACCCGACGTGAGATGTGGAATGAGCTATGATGTATGTAAAGTTGGGTATGATCACATATCTATATTAAAATACTCCCCACCCCGACTGGTATAGTAGATCCAACCATGGTACGCTATGGCACAGGATTCCCTAGGGAGGTAGCAAATCTCCACGGAAATTAGTGTCTGTACATGTACAAGATAACAATAAAACAAGATTTGTACAAGCTACACCATGAACAAGGAATAACATCTTATGACGAGATACGTATATACCAATCCGTGTAACCATCGTGTCAAGAGCATGGATATTTATACTAGATACAATGAACATAGGGGATATCATAAACAAGAAGCTAAACAGAGAATGTACTAGCCTTGGGTCCTTAGCTGGTAAAACCAATGTCCTGTCCCAGAGTTTCGTCTCGAGGATCCAACAGTCCTATAGACAAATAATAAACAATACAACATTTGCATCAGATGCTACACTAACACAACTCAAATACATAACTCAAGGCTATGCCAGGTATGGCACTGGTCAATCTAGGGTCAGTGTGCATCAAGTTGCACGGGCGTCGCGTCTGTGATTGCTGGGCAAGACAGACGATCAAAACGGTACGAGACTTGCCAGTACGTCAGTGTACGTATGGCAGTTAACTAACACTTATAGGGTTACAGGTCCATGCAAATACGGGCATCCGTAATTATACGCGGATCGCCTACAATATTTATCAATAGACAATAACTAGATATAACACATATATAGGGTTATACCAAAAATATATACAAATATGTATAATTGTATATACTCTAATAGAATTATATATCATATATATATATATATATATATATATATATATATATATATATATATATATATATATATATATATATATATATATATATATATGTTTAAAAATATACATACCATATTTATACTTACACGAGGAACTAATATATATATACACTGAATATACATATATATATATTTATATATATATATACCAATTAATACATATACCAAAAAAATATACATATTCATAAATACCAAGACAAATATATATATATATATATATATATATATATATACCAAATTAGTACTTATACTATATACGGTATATATACCAAATTACATTTATATATATATGTATATACCAATTAACATATATATATGTACATACATATAACAATACGAAAATATATATATACATATATATATTTATACCAAATACGTTTATATATATATACATACCAATACATATTTATACTAAAATACATACATATATATATATGTTTATACATATACAAAAATAGTACGTATACTATATACAAATGTACATTATCATATGTTATGTTTAGACGGATATATATATATATTAATAAACATATACATACAAAATACATGTTTATATATACATATGTATACACATACTCCTACACACGCACGTATACACATACGTATATAAAGGGAAGAGGGAGAGGCTCACAGAGGTGGTAGTGGTGCACAGCCGTCGGAGGCTGTGTGATCGTGCCGGAGGGGGAGCTGGCCGGCGGGGGATGGTCGCCTGGTGTGGTTTATGATGATGATGGTGGTGGTAGTATGTGGTGGTGATAGGTGGAGGTGATTCCCATAGGGGTGATCGGAGGATAAACAGGAAGGAGGAGTAGGAGCAGAGGTGTCGACCGGATGCGGGACTCGCCGGGGAAGAAGAGTAGGAGGTCGGGGCCGGAGTTCGGCTGGGCCGGCCAGAGCAGCGGGGAATAGAGTGGTCGACGGGGAATGGGAGCTTGGGAAGGAGGAACAACGGTGTAGGCAGAGTTACAGGCCGGAGTTGGTCGGCTCCGGTATGGAGGGTGCTCGACGCGGGTCAGAGCCGAAGGTGGCGGTTGCACAGTCGCCTGTCGAGTCGAGGCAGCACTAACCGGAGGGGGATTAGTCGGCCGGCCGGGTGGACCGTGCGGTGATGGTATGGATGGTACTCGTGGTGGAGATGGTGGATTGGCTGGCCGGCGGGGCTTAGCCGGAGTCCAGCAGCGGGAAGCTCGGCGTAGGGAGGAGGGGAAGCTTCGCCGGAGTTGGCTCGAGTGAGGCGGAGAGAGCTGGTCCGCGCCGAAGTTGCAGACCGGGGGTCGGGCTCGGGACAGTGGTGAGGTTTGGTTTTTCCCCCTTCTTTTAAGTTTTTAAAAAAGAAGAAGAAGAAGAAGAAGAAGAAGAAGAAGAAGAAGGGAAGAAAAAAAAGGAGAAGAAAGAAAAATAAAGAAATGGAGAAATGGAGGAATGGAGGAGGCTACGGGTGGAGACTTGTGAGGAGGTGGGCTTCCCTAGATTTTTGGGGATTAGGGCTTGGTGATAGGACATTAAATAGGGAGATGTGAGAGGGAATGAATGGTGGTGATTGCATCCATCTAGAATGGGTGGCCATGACTTGTCATGAAGAAATTTTTCTACATGTGAGGATGGGGTGTTGACTAGTCAATATTGGGCTTCTCCATTTGGTTGAACCAATGGGGTGTTGACACCAAATACAAATTTGCAAATTAGCCCCCCTTAAATTTAGGTATTTGTACAGATGCATAAAATGATGAAAATTTGGCGGGCGATTCGATGTTTGGCATTTTGTAGTGTGAGGGGGCGTTGTGTGCTTGGTATGGGCTCAATTAGCAGGGTACTGGAATTAAATTAGGATTTACGGAATCAGTCAAAATGGTATCCTTAATTTAATTAGAAATAAATGCACGTTGTGTTCAAAAATTAATTAGGAGTACATGGGGCCAAAATCAGGTCGGGTCATCAATATCATTAATGAAGAAGACTCAAAACAAAATATTACGCTAATTTGGGTCGTACAAAAAATAGGTCAAGATTGCCTCCAATTTTGATTGGAACGCACAACGATACAAAATTAGAATTTATTTACAATTTAAATAAACGTCCGCGACGATTATTGTGCGGCTAAAATGAAGTACAAGAGAGCATAATTATGAGTTACAAAAATGGCGGAATGGAAGGTGGGCATGTCTAGGGCAAGGTTGTGAAATTTGTTGGAAGACAAAAGCTAGGGTAGTGCTCCAAATATCGAAGCAACGGTAGCGCACAACAATTAAATAAATTACAGTAAATAATTACTATCTCAATAATTAAATCCTAAATAATGTAATTAAATACACAATCCCCATAATTCTGTCAGGTATTCGTCTAGTGGGCTTCTAGGTCAAGTCTACCAACTCAAACATTAATGAACACTGTAAATAATAATATATTTAATTACATATCTCATAAAATTATTTAATTTAAATACACCTATCGAGAAATCATTCAATATAAATACCATAATATTAATAATACATAAAAAGTCAAAAATATCCCTGTTTTTAGAATGTGGTAGTGACATACGAAGATGACTCTGAATTTGCTTCACCTTCTCAACTGTCTACATCACTAACTCCAGACCGAGTATCTGACGCTCGCCAACGTAACTCGAATATATCGATGACCTGCACTTCCTACTGTACAATACCTCAAAAGGTGCCATTTGGATGCTCGCCTGGTAGCTGTTATTGTAAGAGAACTCCACCAAGTGCAAATATTCTTCCCTAGACCCTCCAAAGTCTAACATACATGACCTCAGCATATCTTCTAGGATCTGAATCGTGCGCTCCGACTGATTGTCTATTTGTGGATGGTAAGCAGTGCTGAACTTGAGTCGGATGCCAAGACTCTTATGCATGCTCCTCCAAAAATGGGATATGAATCTTGAGTCACGATTTGATAAAATACTAACTAGTACTCCATGTAACCTTACGATCTATCGTATATACATGTCGGCTAGAATCTCTGTGGACTGCCCAACTCTGAACGACAAGAAATATGTCGATTTGGTGAGTTAATCCACAATAACCAAAACTGCATCCTTCCCATTAGGGCTTCTTGGAAATCCTATAACGATATCCATAATGATATGTTTCCACTTCCATTCGGGTACGGGAAGCGGCTGTAATATACCAGCGGTTCTCTGATGCTCGGCCTTAACCTGCTGTTAGACCAAACATTTTGCCATAAACCGCACAATCTCTCTCTTTATCCCATGCCACCAATAGTACTGTCTCAAATCTTGGTACATCTTCGTACCTCCCGGATGAATAGAGTACATGGAGCTATGTGCTTCAGACATCAACTCATGTCTTAACTCTCCATTCTAAACATATAGGAAATTTCCGTACCTTAACGTCCCGTCCTCATGGATCCGAAGTACCGTCTGCATGCTGGCTTCCGTCTTCTCTTTAAGTCTCTAGAACCTAGCATCTGTAGGCAATGTCATCTTAATCCTCTTCACTAGTGATGACTTAACCTCAAGATTAGCCAACTTTCTATTCTGCCCTATAAAAATAACCCCTATCCCGAGCTTCTATAGGTCCTCTAATAGCTGGGGCTGCTTCATCAAGAAATAAGTTATGGGCTTTCTGCTGAGTGCGTCTGCTACGACATTTGCTTTGCCCGGATGGTACTGCAAATCTATATTAAAATCTACCATCAACTTTAACCAACGCATCTGCCTCATGTTGAGCTCTTTTTGAGTATAGACATACTTCAGACTCTTGTGATCAGTAAATTTTTTTACCCTCTCTCTGTAAAGATAGTGCCTCCATACCTTTAATGCAAATATTACTGCAGCAAGCTCGAGATCGTGTGTCGGGTAGTTCTTCTTATGAACCTTCAGTTACCTCGATGCATAAGTGATAACTTTGCCATGCTGTATCAAAACACATCCCAGTCCACTGCTTAACACATCACTATAAACTATGTATCATCCCGATCCTAAATGAAGAGTCAAGACCGGTGATATCGTTAATCGTCTCTTCAACTCCTCACAGGCCTTCTGGCAATCTTTCGTCCATGCAAACTACTAGTCCATACGCGTCAACCATGTCATAGGCTCTGTAATCCTTGAGAAGTTTCCCATGAACCTCCGATAATATCCAGCAAGTCTGAGAAAACTTCTCACCTTTGTAACTGATGTAGGTGTGGGCCAAGTTTCTATTGCAGTAACCTTCTCTGGATTAACTGAAAGTACTTATCCCAAGATGATATGTCCTAGGAAAGGTACCCTATTTAGACAAAACTCACATTTACTGAGCTTGGCATACAACCCCTCCTGTCTCAGCATCTCCAGTACGATTTTAAGATGTTCCTCGTGCTCTTCGTGGCTCTTGTAGTATACCAAGATATCATCAATGAATACAACCATGAACTTGTCCAAGTACTGATGGAAGACTCTATTCATCAGACTCATAAACAAAGCTAGCACATTGGTTAAACCAAACGACATAACTAAGAACTAATAGTGTTCATACTTGGTCCTGAAGGCTGTCTTCGGTATATCTTACTTTCGTACTCTAATCTGATGGTAGCCGGATCTGAGGTCGATCTTTCAGAATATACGGGCACCACTCAACTGATCGAACAGATCATTAATTCGCGATAGGGTATACCGGTTCTTGATGGTTACGGCGTTTAGTGCCCTGTAGTCAATACACAGGCATACCGTTCCATCCTACTTCGGCACAAATAGTATGGGTGCTCCCCATGGTGAAACACTGGACCGAATAAAACTCTTCTCTAGAAGATCATCAACTTGCTTTTTCAATTCCACTAACTCCTTAGGTGCTAATTTGTACACAACTAAGGTGATAGGCTCTGCTCCTGGTATCAAGTCTACAGTGAATTCTATTTTCCAATCAGGTGGTAAGCCTGGAAGATCATTAGGAAATACGTCCATAAATTGTGCTACAAATCTTGGGTACTCGGGCTCCCCTTCTGTAGAGAGTGCCTTAAGTATAGGCTGAACACCTTGCTATTTGGCTCCACGAAGAAACTCAAACTCCGGATGACCAGGCGGTCTAAATATAACCTGTCCATGCCGATGATTTAGAGTCGCATGGTACTGACTCATCTAGTCCATACTAAGTACAAAATCATAATCCGGCCTGGAAAAGATAAAAATTTGAGCTTGAATCTCTTACCCACCGACTACTACCGAATAAGATCTACAAACTTTAGTAACTAGGATAATTCTGCCTCCCGTTAGAATTCTAATAGTCTTCGGAAGGGGTGCGGTAGCTACTCTATGTGTGGCTATGAAGCTAGCAGATATAAAAGAATATGATGCTCCTGAATTGAATAATGCTACAGCAGGTAATGAAGCTACTAATATAGTACATGTGATGACCTCTCCTGCAGTAGCTTTCTCTTGAATATTCATGGCAAATGCCTGCCCTCGCCCCTCAGCTGGTCCTCTTTACTGCCGAGCCTGCTGGAATAGTGCTGCCTGTGAAGCCAAGGGTCTCCTCGTCTGATATCCTCTTGGAGCTGGTTGTATGACTGCTCCAACTCCCGCATGTGGTGCTCCTAGTGCTGGATAGACTGGCCTAGGTGGCTGATGTGTTGGTCTCGGTGCTGGTAAGGCTGGTCGGTGAATCATAGGTGCCCTCGTACAGTCACGTGCTGAGTGATGTCCTGATCCGGAACCAAGCATAGTCCTAACTTGTGTTTGCACTCGCTCTCAATATGACCTCGCTTGCCATAATATTAACATATTGGTGGTGCCTGCAAGGCTTCTCTAGGTGGCTGGTGCATATGAGGTCTCTTTGTAGCTCCTTGCTGGGTTACTCTGGCTGGACTCTCTCCGGTTGTCGCGCTCCATGCGTTACGTTACGACAAAGATGTCAGTGTATGAAGTAGGTACAACGGAACAGATCAATCTCTGTAGCTCAAAGCTACGTCCGTCAAAGAACTTTTGTGCCTTCTTTTTTTCTGTCAGAATCAGAGTAGGACGAAGCGACTCAAACGAATGAACTCCATATTGTACTCTTCTACTGTCATATTGCCTTGAGTGAGGCGGTTGAACTTATCCCTAAGTTCGCTCTAGAAATGGATGGAATATACATCTCCTGGAAGAGTCTAGAGAACTTCTCCCAAGTAACTCAATCTGGTCCGAGCCATTTCTCCTCAGATAGCTACCAGTGATGTGCATTGCCCATCAACTACATCCTAATAGCAGCCACCCAACGATCCCTCGGAAGATCAGCTGCTTCCAATTAGTGTTGAGTATTTATGAGCTACTCATGAACTTCAGTGGGCTCCTTTTTGCCATAAAATGTATGGGGCTTCAGGTGGCGGAAATCAGTGATAGATTTTATCGATGGCCGTCTAGCTGGTAGGGTCGCCTGCTCCAGTGCGATCACTATATTGTTCCTCTGGTTCTCTTCCTGGTGTTGCTGAGCCTCTTGCTGAATTTGATATTGATCTTGCATCATGGTATAAAATATTTGAAATAGATGTTGTCCGTCCATAGGTTGTCCTGGCGGAAAAGCTGGCATCGGTGGAGTGAATTATGGTGGAGGTGGAATGTCATCTCTTCAAAACCTTAAGGCGTCTTGATTAGCCATGTTGCTTTATTGAGTGGATGGATCTCCACAAAATGGTGTCACCCCATCGTCATAAGTAATCACCGCATCCGATGGGGTTCTTATGGCAGTATATTCACTAATTCGTGGATCCATTACCCTGCACATAAAATAAACTATGAGCGTCGCACAGAGAAATCAAGGCAGGATGCAAGTCAAAAAATTATTTTGAATTCGATATAGAGGTCAAGAACAGGTCAACCAGTGGATGAGATACTATAATTTATTATATTCTAATTTACAGGCTTGCTCGGTTCTTGTAATTGAAATCTGAAGAAATATATTGAGGACCTGCAAGGGCCACTACAAAAACCATGTCATGTCCCAGTCCCAAAATACCGAGGGACTAGCCACGTGGCAATGGCCAGCATCACAACTCCAATGGGAAAACCAAATTTAATAGACCCGTTAGAGTGCACTTAAGCTGAAATATAGATAAATAAAGTCTACTACTCCTGTCAAAGTATATAATCTAAACTAATCTCATCCATATACTGTAATCACAAAACAAGGAGATAGAACAGTCATGAAAATAAATAAGGAAACTGTCTATCACAAGTCCAAAACTATATAATGTCACGAGGAACAACCTGTCACAATAAAGAAAAGAAAGTACACCAAATACATATGTCCATAAGTCCAAGTCCAACTATGAACTAATACTAAGCATAAATAACTAAATAAGGAACTGAGTACTCAGGATAAATCCTCTGGCACAACCTCATCCTCTGGTGCCAGTACCGCTCCAACGGCAGCTCCTGTCCCGTATACCTCGGGGTAATCCTTATCTGTTATACCTGGGGACATAATCTGGATCCAGGTCCTCAGGGGACATAGCAAGGTACAAGAATAATTCAATCCAAAGTACAGTAAATAAAATAAGTATTCTCAGGGTATCTAGCATAATCCATATAAGTGAAATACAAATGAGAACGTATTCGTCCGCTAAACCATCGAGTTTCATACATATACTAGGGGTACTAGTGATAGTAATAATAATAGTAGTAGGTACGTAAAAGCCCCGTGAAGGTACATGCAGTACTATAATACTAGTAGAGTTTGGTAGCCCAGTGGTACAGTAAGTTCTCCCCAACCTCATGTATCTCATGCCTCATGTCACAAAATAAAATACAATCACTATCTATGTCTCAAGTCCAGGTGTAAATAACATCATGTCAACTAGCACATGTCTCAAGTCCTGTCCTAAAATAGAAGCCGAAATCCTCAAATATTTTAAGTGAGGCTTTTGTACATGAGAGTCGTGTATAGTGTCATAAGGTCATTAGTGCAAGTGTTGCACATATATGGTATACGATGACAATGCAATCTAACGGTATCCGACTCCACACACGGAAGTCGGCACCCAAATATGATTCAGACGCAAAGTATCGTCATGGTCACAATAAATTACATGTATTAAAATATAAACTATAAATTGCAGTTAAAATTAAGCATAATTTACTGAAACTAAAGCAAGGTACACTTGCTTGCTGCCTGATGCTGCGTTGTAGCAGATCCAAAGTTTACGTTAGATGGTGCTGCGACACCCACGTACCCTGCCACCATTACTTAAATTAATTCTAATTCTCCCATTATCTACTTTATGTAAAATTATAGAGTCGATATATACACATCAACATAGTAGCAACGTTCGTGCCAATAATTCCAATAGTCGCACAACTTTAGTTAACGTGCCAACAACCACGCACCATACTATTGTTTAAAATATTGTAAGGGCCTCATACATTGATATACCAAGCGTACGTATAGGCTTTTACGTGTGATTAAACAACGTATTCCTACACGTACGTAGGTAATGTTCAATATCGCAAAACGCTATACAACACTAACCGGCTAATTCAACATGCATGAAATTATTTTATTTCACTAATTAACATCTTACAATAAAAAAATAAATAGGATTAATATTATAAATTTTATTTTATTTATTAATAAAAATTCATGCACACCTTTATATATATTCAAGCTTATGTGCTTGTAATGAATTATACATTGTCTTCATTACCTTGCATGCACTACCCTTATTCAGTTCATCAACTAAGTCCCCAAATACATATTTTAATACATATATAATTCTGATTTTTAGTATTAATATTCTAAAATTAATTTAAATATAATGAATAACACATTCTTTTATAGAACAATAATATAACATGTACACTAGTTTACCAATATTATCCTACAACCTACCTGTCAATTATTCATACTTTAAAACACTAAAATACATATTTTAATACATATAATATTCTGATTATTACACATATAATTCTAGAATTTTATTTTATAACGGAAAAAAACTTATTTTTAGGATTATAATATTAATACAACATTCCTACAATTACACTATTACTATCCATGCAACTCTCATCCATTCTCTATACTTTTAACCCATAAAATTACATATTTTAATATGTATATATTCTAAATTTATGATTAAAATTCTGAAATAATTAACTATAAAATTCTGAAATTAAAATAACTATAGTGCAATAACTCATTACATATTCAATACAAACATATGCAAGTATTATAGTTATGTAGGTTTGTGCAAAATTAACCACAAGGAAAGAGTTTTTCATAGAGTGTACAAGGATGGTTTCATGGCTCATCTTCAATCCAAATAACATGAAAGAATGAGAGGATGGAAAAAGTTACCAAGAACTTGATGTTGGTGATGGTTGGTTGAACTCCGACGATGTTTCCGACTTCGAGGAGGGGTTGCACCACCACTAGGCCGGCCTTGCTTCAAGGAGGTGGAGGAGGAGAGAACTGTAAGGGAGAGAGGAAGAGAAAAGGGAGAAGAGAGAGGAGGTTCAGTTTGGGGGGGGGTGTGGTCGAATATGGGGTTGGTGGTTACACTTCCAATGTTAACTGCGTGTAGTAATTGAAGTGGTGGTGAAAGGTGAAAGGTTGGGGGTTTCATGTTTAACCAAAGGTCAATAGGAAGTTGCAATGAGACCCACCCAAGGGTGTTGGCTGCGGGTTATTCCCTCCCCCTCCATATATGTACATTTGGCTCGGCTAAGCCTATTATGCCAAGTTAATTGGAAAGAAAAAGCTAGTGTTGTATTCCTGACATTAAGACTACACTTAAGGGTTTCTAAATTCTAGAAATTATTTTAATAATTTATAACTAAAACAAAATTACCAAAATATCCTTATCAATATTTTAAGGGGGTTACACCATTGTTATGTACCGAACGTGTGACAAAAAGAACATAACTCCTATATTTAGATTATAGTAGCCATTGCAGTTACAAACAGAATATATTGTGTATAAACATAGTCAGTCTCATAGGAGAGGAGGATAGTCGCTAGATTTATTAGCTACTATTTATTTATTTATTATTTAATGGCCGCTAGTGACTAGATGAGCACTACTTACTTCCCATGCATTATAATTATTTGTTCAGGGGAGCCCCTGCATGCGAACATTATCCTCAACTGGATTCAAGTAGATGGTTAGGACCCCCTTTTATTAGTTTATATTTAGTTTAATTATAGCATGTTGTTGTATCTTGTTATGTTCATCTGAGGATCTGATTTTCTTCCAAGCATATAGATCAAGACTATCCTCATAAGTATGAAATAGGACCCAATTCTTTGACAACAGACAAGGAGGTATTACTTTCTGAGTTTCTTTGATTCTTCTTGATAGACTTATTAGTTTACCTTTCTTTTTATTTTATTTTTCTATTTGAGAATGGACCCTATTATCGTATTCTTTTATTATAGTCATTTTTATTATGTCCTACTCCGCTAGGTTCTTTAAGATGGCTTGTTGACTTGAAGGGTCGTTTGGACTTGGGTTCATTCAGAAGATTATTCATAGTTCTGCTCAATGAGGCAGATAGTTGTCTCTTCATGTGTGTAGTCTTTATCCTTCTCTTCTTTACCTTAGGGCCGGCCCTGAGCATGTTCATCTGGAGTGACCGAACAAGGCCCTCTAATATAGATGGCCTTAATTTTAGAAGTTCGTTGTTATAATATTTTTTATAATGAATAGTTAAATATAATAATGTAGTTTAAGTGGTAAAGTGATTGTTTTGCATATGAGAGGTACAAGGTTCAATCCCATACAACTCTATTTTATTATTTAAAAAAAAATAGGTTTTATATCCAAAGACCTCTATTCACTACTAGAAAAAAATTACATGTTTCAAGAAATAATTTGATATATTGTTGAATAAAATTTTAATTAGCAAGTAAAACACAAGTTCTTTGGGATAAAATATGGTTTTAAATTTTTTCGATGCGTATTATTTGAATTTGTTATAATAAAATAGCTTTTACATGGCAGAAACTTGTAGATTTTATGAAAAATAAATAGAAGGTTTGAACTTGGAAAAGATAACTTGCTATATTTTTGAACATAATCATAACAAGTAAAATATGAGTTTTTGAAAAATAAAAGATGATTCAAAGCAAAATTCCTTCGAATAAAAAAATTTCTTACTAGTATGTATTTTGATCAACATGCTTCATCTTCTCATTGCTAACAAGCTTCCTCTGCAAATGAGTTTATGTAGATTTGTAAATTTGAATAGTATTTTTCTAATATATAAAAGTTATAGTCGTTCGATCATACAATTCTTATCATACATGGAAGTTAAACGATATTTTCTTATTAATTTTTACTTTTACGCAGAGATAATTTTTAAAAAAAATTAAATTAAACTTATCGTCACCATATATATATATAGAGAGAGAGAGAGAGAGGAGGAGAGAGGAGAGAGAGAGAGAGAGAGAGAGAGAGAGAGAGAGAGAGAGAGAGAGAAAGGGTGTTATATTCAATTTTTAAATGGGGCTCTATGAATCTCATGGTCGGTCCTACTTTACATTCACATTAATGATTAGATGTTTCATGTTTTGTCTTATGCTATTAGTATTGTTGCATGCTAATAAAAGAAAAGAACTAATATATATAAGAGAATAATCTTGTTCTGCATCTTGCTGCTACAAAACATAGAATATTAGCTTGCTGTGTATATTGAGGTAGATTTGGGGATGTTTGAAATGAATCCAAATCATATTGGGAACGAAAGTGCGGAAACCGTTCCCCAAACCAGAGAGTACCTACGAGAGAACCGAGCAAAATGCATAAACCAAAAATGCCAAACACAAATCGCAGACATAGAGATTTTGGACGTGGAAAATCCTTACGGGAAAAACCATGGGAGGGGGTCGTCATCCCGACTATCCGCTTGTAGTACTCAAACTTTTCCCTAGGTAGAACATTTGTGAACATATCTGCTCCGTTGTCATCGGTATGAACCTTCTCAAGCGTCGCTTCCTTCTTGTCAACCACATCCCATATCCAATGATACCGGGTATCAATGTGCTTAGACCGGTATGAAATATCTGGTTCTTCACAAGGTGAATAGCACTCTGACAATCACAAAGCAAAGATACTGATCCTACTTTAGCCCAATTTCCTACAGTAGCTTCTTCATCCACAGTAACTCCTTGCAAGCTTCCGTCGCCGTAATGTATTCTGCCTCTGTCGTCGACAAGGCAACATACTTCTGTAAATGCTACTGCCACGATACTGCTCCACCAGCAAACATCATCACATAGCCCAAAGTCGATCGTCTCGTCTCTACATCTCCAGCCATATCAACGTCGATATATCCAACCAGCTTCGTCTCGTCACCACCAAATAAAAGTCTCCAATCAGTAGTACCCTGAAGATATCATATAATCCACTTGACCCCACTCCAATGTGCCCTTCCAGGATTGGAAGTGTACCTGCTAACTGTGTCGACTGCGTGAGCAATGTCTGGCCTCGTACATACCATAGCATACATAAGACTCTCCACGGCTGAGGCATATGGAACTCGCTCCATATCTTCCTTCTCGTCCTTGGTAGATGGATACTGCTCCTCAGTAAACTTAAAGTAAGCAGCAAGAAGGTTACTCACTTTCTTTGATCCGTCCATACCGAAATGCTGAAGTACCCGATGAATGTACTTCATTTGGGACAAGTGTAACAGCATGGACTCTCTCTCTCTCGGCTGACCTCCATCCCAAGAATAGTCTTCGTTGTGCCCAAATCCTTCATAAAGAAGTCCGCTCCCAGTTAGTGCTTTAACTCTGCTATCCTAGTGGCATTGAGACCCACCAATAGTATGTCATCAACATAAAGCAACAAAATGATAAAATTATTCTCGACGAAGTACTTCACAAAAATATAATGATTCAACGTCGTCCGTGTATAGACATGCTTCCCCATAAATTATTCGAACTTTCTGTATCACTGCCTCGGAGCCTGTTTTAGACCATACAAGCTCTTCCTCAACCGGCAGACCAAATATGACTTGCCCTTCTCACAAAATCCCTTTGGCTGCTCCATGTACAACTCCTTCTCAAGATCACCGTGGAGGAATGTCGTCTTCACGTCCATTTGCTCGACCTCCAAGTCGAAACTGGCTGCCAATATTAGCACCACCCATATAAACGATCGCTTGACGACTGGCGAAAAGATCTCATCATAATCTATACATTTTCGCTGACCATAGCCTTTAACTACCAGCCTCGCTTTGTATCGAGGGCGAGTAGCATTATCTGTCTGCTTCACTCTGAACACTCATCTATTCTTCAAAGCCTTCTTGCCCTTTGGCAATCGCACCAGATCATAAGTAGAGTTGGCCTCCAAGGAACTTATCTTCTCTTGCATGGCCTCTATCCACCCATGCCTGTGTTCGTCTTCCATAGTCTATGCAAAACTTTCAGGTTCTCCACATCAGTCAGTAGAACATACTCGCCCGGTGAGTATCTCGTAGATGGTCGACGTTCTCTATCGCTCCTCCTCAACGGAACCACTGGTGTTGGCTGTATATCTACAGCCTCTTTCCCTCCAGGAACTGCCTCCTTGGCATGCTCATCCTCCTGAGGGTCATCCTGACCACCCTCAGTAGGCTGATGATCAAGGTTGGGAGCAACTCCATGTACCGGCTCCCCCATAACTGGATCCTCTGCGGTGTCCTCTGGAAACTGCTCAAAGCAAAATGACTAACTCAAGCAATTCCTCAGCCTCAAAATATATCTCAGAATCCTGAGTGTTAGTCATGGTCTGATCCTCGACGAATACCATCTTCCTACTTCTATAGATCTTTCTTTCCACTGGATCGTAGAGTCTATAGCCAAAATCATCCCGACCGTAGCCGACAAAGATGCACCACCTCGTCTTTGGCTCAAGTTTGGATCTCTCATCCTTCGGTACATGCACGAAGGCCTTACAACCAAATACTCGCAGGTGATTGTATGACAACTCTTTGCCATACGATACTTTGTCAGGCACATCAAAGGAGCAGTAGAAGATAAATTAATAACATAAGTAGCTGTGTAAAGTATCTCATCCTAATAGCTGCTGGCAAGTTTGTTTCTGACATCAAATACCGCACCCTCTCTATTAGCGTCTTGTTCATCCGCTCTGCTACACCGTTGAGCTGCGATTTCTTTAATGGAGTCTTCTGGTGTCGTATCCTTTGCTCCTTGCAATAAGCATCAAAGGGACCGATATACTCACCGTTATTGTCCGACCGAACACATAGAAGCTTTTTGCCCATCTTCCTTTCAACAGAGGCCTGAAACTCCTTGAAAGTGGGCAACACCTGATCCTTGGCCTTTAAGGCATAGACCCAAACCTTTCTGGAATAGTCATCAATAATTGTTATAAAATAAGAAGCACCACCAATGTATTTTACCTTCATAGGACCGCAGATATCCGAGTGAATCAACTCGAGCAACTCCGGCTTCGTTGAACTTGGGTGACTTTAGAAAGACACATTATTTTGCTTCCCTGCCAAACAGTGCGTGCACTTCTCCAACTTTTTAGACTTTAGCCCTGGAATCACCTTCTGGTTCACCAAGTAGCTCATCCCTTTCTCGTTGATATGGTTGAGCCGCCTGTGCCATAACTCAGTAGACGTATTGTCACGCCCCGATCTCCCGCAGGAAATTGGCCGTTCCCGCTAGGCGGGAATCACCCTCGCCAGCGCTCCCGCGGAACGATCACTTGACCCATCCGGGCATGATGCCGTACGAGTGTGAGCCACGCCCGTGCAAGGCCATGATTCATTGGCTAGCGGTAAGAGTTCTAAGCCACAGAGTCGCACATATTTGTCCGAGTGCAGCGGAGTCATGAACGCATAGGCGATCGGTAACAGGTTCACTGAGTTGACAATATAGCGGAAGCATTAAAACACAAGTTGAAGTAAAGCAAGCTCTTTTATTGATATGAACAAGTGTTACAGGCGGCGTATAGCCGAGATTACAAGTCGCTCAAGCCTCTCTCTCTGAACAGTAAAAGCGTACCAAGTAGCTACAATTGTGGAATGATTGTACAGGCCATGTTCAGGCGAGTTCGGGCTATGTTCCAACATTATGTCTTGTATATGTGCTTCTGTTCCGGATGCACCGTTGCAAGGCTTCAGAGGGAACTCCTGGCCTTAGCACGTATGAAGGAGGCATCCGCACCGAACGAGGTTCTCCCGCACCCTGTATGCAAACTGGTGGATTATCAGTACATTGAATACACTAGTGGGGAAGCTACTCGCCCGCTCGACAAATCCAAACACGTAATATAAGTTCTGTGCATAAACTATTAAGTTGTCTTTCTAGTTGCCTTAGGATCAGTTTCATGTAAATATTGAATAGCCTATCGTGTCGGGCAGTTCACCGTGCAACATGATAGAAAACACGGCGAGACTTACTAACTCTCCTTCCCTGTCCAAGGCAAACATTGAGGCAACATTGTTAATTCAAGCACGACAAGTATAAGCATTCAGGAGGCAAAGCATATGCAAACACGAGGGTCATTTTAACATAATCGTTCAGGTGTTCAGTTGTTTCTTGATGCGATGCAATAACTCGCACGCGGGTAGCCGCTTTACGAGGATGACTTATCTATATGAACACGAGTCACTGGCAAAGCCATTTATGGACGTAGTCGAGGACAAGGATAGCATGCTACGAGAGTACATGAGGCACACGAACATGATGCGTTGCAAGCTATCCTCCCTGAACACGAGACAACACACGAGCTCCATCCGGACCGGATCGGCCCCAATGCCCCGGTGACCGTCCGTGGAACTAGTCCGCGACATGCACTTTCTTTTGGGTCATTCAATTATCACGAGATACACGAGAACATGAGAACATGCGTGCACTAGAATACGAGAACACGAGTGCACGAGAACACGAGTACACGAGTACACGGGATACTTGAATCTTGTTTCTGTACAATAACTTGCCTTGATGCATTCTCCATGCTCGGGGCTGCTTGGTGACCTAACGGTCCAGGATACTTGCAGGTTCAATCATGCACGGAACGACTACTTAGTAGACTTCCGGGGTTTGGATGAAAATAAGGCAACATTCAAGCAGACAAACATGCGTTTCTAAGGAACATGAGTAGCACGTTTGCTCGGGCCCGAAGGTAAGCCGAGAGATGAAACCGTTAGGGACTTAGCATGCGAGGGTCTGAACATATATAAGCAGTATTTCATTTTCCATGTTCTAGCATAGCAATACAAGTTGGGATTATTCCCTTAGCTAGGTGCGTTGGATTTATTAGCATGCAGGGGGTTATTCACCTAGCGACTAGCATAAACATTCCAGATTTTATGTGTGCTGGATAAGCAAAGACAAGTTCACCGTAGCCACCCACCTTAGTAATGATTCGCCTCGGTAGAGCGATACGTCAAGCGAGCCTCTGAAAGTCCAAGCCGGATTCCTGTAGGAACAAGTCTGGATATCCTTTGCATTCTCTTTGAGGCAAAGCGGGTCGGGACAGCTGCACTATTGCCGTTTGAGACGGCAGTCCGCTTGAGCGGAACGGGGTGTTACATCCTACCCAACTCAGAAAAAGTCTCGTCCTCGAGACTTACTGAGGACAAGCAGTAATCTAGGGTTGAGGTAATCCTAGACAAGTCGTTGTACTTGTTCATTTGGATATTCACTTGCACAAGCTTCGAAATTGACATATCGCTTAGACTGGATCGTGCGCACTTTCGAAGGGCCCCTCTAGCGTGAACACGTCAATCAGCTTAGTGATAGCGAAGTCTTAGCACTCGAGTTTTACCTTTTCTTAAGTCTTGGATGGTGTACTAGTTCAAGGCGTCCCTCGAATGGATGCATTAAACCAAACTTAGAATTAGTGAAATCGGACAAGCTACTAGCGATACTCTCAAGGGTTCGCACAGGTTGGCACAAAGGCTACTCGTAGCACAACAGCATACAAGCAAGCATATCATTCAAAACGCATTTTGAAAGTATTTAGACTTATTGTTGGAACATCCCATCGAGGCATTGAGAGAGAGCGTGCATGTCACGCCCAGTCTCAAATACGTAGGACTAGGAACACGTAAGCATGCCAGCCGCATGGATATGACAACTCCAATATATGGAAACCATAACCCATACGTACGCTGTAATATGAATATAAACTCACATGTGGTATATATAATGTCACAAGTCACAGATGTGCTAATCTCAACCACACAACAAGTCATAGAAAAGAAATACTAAACTAGAATAAGGAGTCTAAAATATCTAAAATAATAGTCGGGTGGAGATAAATCCACTACCAATGACTATAACCAAAACTAAAATGAGAGAGGAGTATAAAATCTCCAATATAAAATAATATGAAGACAGAAGTGTATCAGCTAAAAGAACCCATCGCCAGATAATCAACGATGCTGATAAGGTAAGACCTCCTCGGCAGAAAAGAATGTGTCAGGTCCAGGCCCGTACTCCTGCAAATACTCAATAGCAGATACACCTGGCAGAGTACCAGGTCCTTAGAGGGACGTAACAAGATACAGAAAATACGAGCCAACTTGAATACAATAAACATGCATATAATTTGAAAATAAATAAGTACGCTATACAAGACAATCTATATGAATGCAAATGAGGATAACTTTTCGACGTATGGGCAAGGGTAGGCTACTCGATCTAATCCTCACAACCTCACGCTCGTCAGTGGACATCATCAGCCGACATACCGCGGGGGTAGCGACCCTCGGACTCCATCAATCGACATACCGCGGGGGTAGCGACCATTGGACATAACCCACCATAGTGCGTGCTAGTGACTACGGTGTTACCAGAGTGGTTAAAGCCCATACGCCTAATGATTGTCCTCTATGATACTAAGTGTCAAGTGTGTGTCAACATATCTAATATATAGTAATGACTGAAAGGAACTACACATGCAATAAATAAACAGAATGAAATAATTATACAGAAATATACTAAGCATGTAAAATACTGTAACAATTTGGCAAGGTATCTTGCCTGGTAAGAAAGCTGCAAGGTGTACTGTCCAGAAGTCAAACACACAGGATCAAAAGCTATGGCCGCAGAACAAATATATCCGGATGCTGAAATAAATATCACGAACGTTTCCAGAATGAGCAAAATAGCTAAAAAGTACTTCCCTTTCATCCAATTTGGACACAGGGGCAAAATGATAATTTCGGGTAAAAGTAGGGTCCACCTGTGGCCCACTTTGCACCGAAAAGTGTGCCAAGGGTAACAGTCTCTAAATAGGACAAATTATAGGTTAAACAACTCTAAATGTCAATACGAACCCAACGATATGTCCAAATGTGGATTTCGATGGGCCGAACACAATTTTGTCCAAAAAGTCAACGGTGGGGCCCGCCAATTGGCGATTTGGTCAACCGTCTCAGAATTGCGTAAAAATTGGGTCACAGGACCAGCGCGTTACCATGAGTCTAGTGGCACAAGTTTCGTCATAATCTGACAAGCGTGCACAAAATACGCGTGAGTTCTACAAAAGTTGCGACACGGGGTGTGTCCGCGGATACGGCCTGATTTAGGAGCGCACACGCGTCCGAATCAGTCCCCACAAATTTTCACGTGTCCAGTTACGCTGCGTGCACCATTTGGTACACTTGGTACACGGCGGGGCGGTCCCGTTTGGCGGGGCGCGCTCCATTTTCCAACTTTTGGAAATCTGGAAAAAGTGGGTGCGCGCAGTTTTGTGACGAATTTAACTATGTCCACAGCAACTAATAATATAGGGTTATTTAACAGAAAATAAACTAGGTCAAGTGTTCTACATGTATCAAAAAGAATCACTGAATTCGGATCTCTGTGGTGGGAGATACGAACTCGGCAATATGGGTGGTCACAGCAGTTTTTCTGCGATCCCAGAATTGGGTCTGCTCGCGCCCACTTTGGACGTTATTTTTTGCCTAGGGGTACACGTTTTTTGAGGTTGGCTATAATACAAATATGGAATAAGGTTAAGGGGTGAGCATACCGGTGAAGACGGAACGACGTTTGGTTGAGCGAGTCGACGGAAAACAATTCCGGAGCGAAGGTGCCTCGTGTGGGAATCTGCAGTGCGCGAGGTCGGAATCGTCGAGATGGTTTGGATGGCTTGGCGGGGCTTCTCTGGCTGCGATGACGGCTCTAGATGGGAAGAGGAGGTCTGGAGATTTAGGTTAGGATTTTTGAGAGATAAATATATATATTTATTTAATAGGGAGAGAGGGGATGTGTTTGGGTTCGGCCGCGTGTAAACAGAAGGGAAGAGAATGAGTATGCTACTAAGGCTCGGGTTGTTTGGAGTTTAGCAACTTTGCTGAAGGGGGGGGGGGGGGGGGCGGTCCTTAGCAATTGCTAAGTGGCTACTTTGTTTTATATTTGGCTAGTAGTATACTAAGTAGTAGTAGTAGTTTTATTAATACTTATTAATTATTACTATATTATTTTTCTTTTCTTTTCTTTTCTTTTCTTTTCTTTTCCTTTCTTTTTAAATATATATATATACATATATATATTTGTATATATATTTATATATATTCACACATAATAAAATTTATAGAATAGGGTAATGCACACCATTAGGCTAGCAACTGCTCAAGGGGTCTCCTACATGGAATAAATTCTGAAAAATTTCTGATGGTCACATAAGTCCTCTAAGTGCCCGAACACCTAAAATAAAAATTATTAAAAATCTATTTATCCTATTTAGCACATAATTACCATAATTAAATTATTAATTAATAAAAAAAATAATAAATACGGTTTTTAGAAATAGGGGTTTTACATTCTACCCAACTTACAAAAATTTCGTCCTCGAAATTGACACTAACCCATATTCATAATGACAACTATAACTATTATACTACATTATTATCTAGTAGGACTCCTAAAACTCATGGTCTGCCATTCTAACACTTCCTCATCTATTGTCCATCCACTTATTTTATCATCCTCTAACTCGTCTACACTACCCAACTTACAAGAATTCTACTAATGGTCACCTTCTTTGAAGCTATTGTCCAGATTTGTAAGGCAAATACATATATTGGGTCGAGAATCTTGGGATACGTGTCTAGAATCTCATAACTATAACTTTTCCCATAACCGTCAAGTATCATAGTCTAATACTGCTATGCCACCTGGCCAGTATGGCTGCAAGTAATTCGACTATTCTACCATAATCGTCTCGCGGCAACTGTCGCTACCTCGCCGACGATTTGTCATAGTCATCAGTTTGTAACAAGTGCCTTCAACTTTTTCCTAGGCATAGTCTAAGTTTTTAGGGAGACACTTAAGGTCTTGACTAACTATTAGGGCTATGATCTAGCTCAAGTAATCTAACAATTACTACTATGCTACATGGTGCTACTTAAGGGTTAAACTAATAAAGAGTACATATATTGCTATAGTGCATATATACATATTAAGAACTCATCCTTAGTTATCAAGCATTACTAACACATTTATGTTTTAACTAACAAAATAAGGATAAGGTTGATATAAATCAAACAATTCATAATGGCACGAAAGATACGACTATGATAGGAAGAGTTACGCACGAGATAAGGAATAAATATAAAAGGAGGAGATGAGTCACCCAAGAGGGCGAGATAAGGATAGGGGAAGAATACTAGTACTGCTACTCCCGTCATCCATTAGCATCGCGTGTATGCCATCTGGATAGAATAGAAATATATCCTCATAACTGCTAGACTACCATCTATATAATTCTATATCTATTTGTGCATCTAAGATCTTGTGTCACAATGGGGTTATGAGTATGCAAAGACAATTATAACTAAAAGGTCGTACCTGTATCTACGGCTTCCTGTGTCTACTCTCCCAAACTTGTCATAATGAGTGCTTGGCCTTGTCCTTGGTTGTTCAACTGGGGTCTAGTCCCCTCCATTTGTGCAGACTGTAGAAGCAGTGGTGGGTCCCTTTGGTCTTCTATACTTGAGGGTGTATGCGGTATTCCTGATTCTAATGCCATAGGTCTCTGGTTCTGTTTAGGACATTCTCGGGCTTGATGGTGACTTGATCCACATATCATGCACAACCCCAATCGACGATGACAGTCTCTTAGAATATGACCTATCTTACTACAATAGTGACAAGTACGGAGCTCCTTGGTTGGATATGGTGCAGCACTATCTGATTGCTGGCGTGTCAAAGGGTGTCTAATGGGTCCTCCTTGCTGTGTCCTTACTGGTCCCTGATAAATTCTATTTTGAATTCTGTTGCCTTTGCTGATGGCCTCCTGGATCCTGGCCTCTGTCAATAACTCGGCATAAGAGATCCGAGACTGTGAGCTAGTGTAGTGCTGGAGCTCCCGAGTCAGCCCACGGTGAAACCTCTTAGCCTTCTCTAAGTCATTAGGTATGAGGACTGTGCCATACTTACTGAGACGGCTAAATTCTGTGTCATACTCATCAACCATCTTGTCCCCTTGCTCAAGATGGAGGAACTGATCGTACAATGTGTCCCTTACTGTATCCGGGAAGTACTTCCTCTCAAAGCATTCCAAGAATTGTTCCCAAGTCTGATGCGTACCCAACTGGCGCTCCATTAATTTCCACCAGTGATGCGCGTTGCCTTCTAACTGAGTCCTCACGCCTATCATCCATAGGTCAGTAGGTAGTTGTGATGCCTCTAACAACTTCTTGGTATTGACAATCCAGTTCGTGGTCTCCTCTGGACTCTCATTACCCTGATATGGCTTAGGGTCCATCTGCACAAAGTCCTTGACTGAACCAACCCGAGCTTGTGGTACTGAAACTAGTGCCTGGGTTGGTGCAGGGGCTAGTGCAGCCATTCTTTCAAGCGCTGCCATAAATTCTAGCCTCTGCTCTGCTACTTATTGCCTCTATTCTTGTATTATCATCTGGAGGAATTGGAACAGCTGTGTCTGGCCATCCTGCGGTGCTAGTGGAGCTGAAAATGTCCCATTAGATATCGTGGAAGAAGTTGATAGAATTTGATTGTTAGTCAGTCCATCCGGTCCGGGAAGAAGAGGTGTCGTTGAGGTCACTCCTAGTGGTTGGTCGTCGTCCCCTGGAGACGTGTTGTCCCCGGTGGCGGCATGCTCATTATGCAAATTCATCTCTCTGCAAGAGATGGACGAAGGATTAAGAAGAGTACATGAATCAAGCAGGATGCAAGAACTTAAGTAGGACATGTTGGAAGGAAGGTAAGCTATAGTCAAGTGTGGATGAGATCTAAAATTCTAATCCTAGGTACAGGCCCGCTCGGTACAGTGACGTAACCGAAATGGCTAACTCGACCTGCATGGGCCACCACAAAAATATGTCACGCCCCAGTCCCAAATACGTAGGACTAGGAACACGTAAGCATGCCATCCGCATGGATATGGCAACTCCAATATATGAAAACCATAACCCATACGTACGCTGTAATATGAATATAAACTCACATGTGGTATATATAATGTCACAAGTCACAGATGTGCTAATCTCATCCACACAATAAGTCATAGAAAAGAAATACTAAACTAGAATAAGGAGTCTGAAATATCTAAAATAATAGTCGGGTGGAGACAAATCCACTACCAATGACTATAACCAAAACTAAAATGAGAGAGGAGTATAAAATCTCCAATATAAAATAATGTGAAGACAGAAGTGTATCAGCTAAAAGAACCCATCGCCAGATAATCAACGATGCTCAGAAGGTAAGACCTCCTCGGCAGAAAGGAATACATCGGGTCCAGGCCCGTACTCCTGCAAATACTCAATAGCAGATACACCTGGCAGAGGACCAGGTCCTCAGAGGGACGTAACAAGATACAGAAAATACGAGCCAACTTGAATACAGTAAACATGCATATAATTTGAAAATAAATAAGTACGCTGTACAAGACAATCTATATGAATGCAAATGAGGACAACTTTTTGACGTATGGGCAAGGGTAGGCTACTCGATCTAATTCTCATAACCTCACGCTCGTCAGTGGACATCATCAGCCGACATACCGTGGGGGTAGCGACCCTCGGACTCCATCAATCGATATACCGCGGGGGTAGCGACCATCGGACACGACCCACCATAGTGCGTGCTAGTGACTACGGTGTTACCAGAGTGGTTAAAGCCCATACGACTAATGATTGTCCTCTATGATACTAAGTGTCAAGTGTATATCAACATATCTAATATATAGTAATGACTGAAAGGAACTACACATGCAATAAATAAACAGAATGAAATAATTATACAGAAATATACTAAGCATGTAAAATACTGTAACAATTTGGTAAGGTATCTTGCCTGGTAAGAAAGCTGCAAGGTGTACTGTCCAGAAGTCAAACGCACAGGATCAAAAGCTATGGCCGCAGAACAAATATATCCGGATGCTAAAATAAACATCACCAACATTTTCAGAATAAGCAAAATAGCTAAAAAGTACTTTTCTTTCGTCCAATTTGGACACAGGGGCAAAATGGTAATTTCGGGTAAAAGTAGGGTCCACCTGTGGCCCACTTTGTACCGAAAAACGTGCCAAGGGTAACAGTTTCTAAATAGGATAAATTATAGGTCAAACAACTCTAAATGTCAATACGAACCCAACGGTATGTCCAAATGTGGATTCCGATGGGCCGAACACAATTTTGTCCGAAAGGCAACTGTGGGGCCCGCCAATTGGCGATTTGGTCAATCGTCTCAGAATTGCGTGAAAATTTGGTCACAAGACCAGCGCGTTACCACGAGTCTAGTGGCGCAAGTTTTCTCGCAATCTGACAAGCGTGTACAAAATACGCACGAGTTCTACAAAAGTTGCGACACGCGGTGTGTCCGCGGATACGGCCTGATTCCGGCGCGCACACACGTCGGAATCAGTCTCCACAAATTTTCACGTGTCCGGCTACGCTGCGTGCACCATTCGGTACACTTGGTACACGGCGGGGCGGTCCCGTTTGGCGGGGCGCGCTCCGTTTTCCAACTTTTAGAAATCTGGAAAAAGTGGATGCGTGCAGTTTTGTGACGAATTTAACTATGTCCACAGCAACTAATAATATAGGATTATTTAACAGAAAATAAACTAGGTCAAGTGTTCTACATGTATAAAAAAGAATCACCGAATTCGGATCTCTGTGGTGGAAGATACGAACTCGGCAATATGGTTGGTCACAGCAGTTTTTCTGCGATCCCAGAATTGGGTCCGCTCGCGCCCACTTTGGACGCTATTTTTCGCCTAGGGGTACACGTTTTTCGAGGTTGGATATAATACAAATAAGGAAGAGGGTTAAGGGTTGAGCATACCGGTGAAGACAGAACGACGTTTGGTTGAGCGAGTCGACGGGAAACAATTTCGGAGCGAAGGTACCTCGTGTGGAAATCTGCAGTGCGCGAGGTCGGAATCGTCGGGATGGTTTGGATGGCTTGGCGGGGCTTCTCTGGCTGCGATGATGGCTCTAGATGGGAAGAGGAGGTCTGGAGATTTAGGTTAGGGTTTTTGAGATATAAATATATATATATATATATATATATATATATATATATATATATATATTTAATAGGGAGAGAGGTGATGTGTTTGGGTTCGGCCGCGTGTAAACAGAAGGGGAGAGAATGAGTATGCTACTAAGGCTCGGGTTGTTTGGAGTTTAGCAACTTTGCTGAAAGGGGGGGGGGGGGGGCGGTCCTTAGCAATTGCTAAGTGGCTGCTTTGTTTTATAGTTAGCTAGTAGTATACTAAGTAGTAGTAGTAGTTTTATTAATACTTATTAATTATTACTATATTATTTTTCTTTTCTTTTCTTTTCCTTTCTTTTTAAATATATATATATACATATATATATTTGTATATATATTTATATATATTCACACATAAAAAAATTTATAGATTAGGGTAATGCACACCATTAGGCTAGCAACTGCTCAAGGGGTCTCCTACATGGAATAAATTCCGAAAAATTCCTGATGGTCACATAAGTCCTCTAAGTGCCCGAACACCTAAAATAAAAACTATTAAAAATCTATTTCTCCTATTTAGCACATAATTACCATAATTAAATTATTAATTAATAAAAAAATAAATAAATACGGTTTTTAGAAATAGGCGTTTTACAGTGCACATAACCCACGAACGAGCTTTCGAAACAGAGATATTTGAATCAAAGTCCAAAGGCGTAGAAGCCAGGCTCTGATACCACTATGTCACGTCCCGATCTTCCGCAGGCAATCGGCCGTTCCCGCTAGGCGAGAATCACCTTCGCCAGTGCTCCCGCAGAACGATCGCTTGACCCATCCGGGCGTTATGCCGCCCGAACGTGAGCCACGCCCGTGTAAGGCCATGATTCATTGGCTGGCGGTAAGAGTTCTAAGCCACAGAGTCGCACAGATTTGTCCGAGTGCAGCGGAGTCATGAACGCATAGGCGATCGGTAACAGGTTCACTGAGTTGACAATATAACGGAAGCATTGAAATACAAGTTGAAGTAAAGCAAGCTCTTTTATTGATATGAACAAGTGTTACAGGCGGCATATAGCCGAGATTACAAATCGCTCAAGCCTCTCTCTCTAAACAGTAAAAGCGTGCCAAGTGGCTATAATTGTGGAATGATTGTACAGACGATATTCAGGCGAGTTTGGGCTATGTTCCAACATTATGTCTAGTATATGTGCTTCTGTTCCGGACGCACCGTAGCAAGGCTTCAGAGGGAACTCCTGGCCTTAGCACGTACGAAGGAGGCATCCGCACCGAACGAGGTTCTCCCGCACCCTGCATACAAATTGGTGGATTATCAGTACATTGCATGCACTGGTGGGGAAGCTACTCGCCCGCTCGACAAATCCAAACACGTAATATAAGTACCGTGCACCAACTATTAAGTTGTCTTTCTAGTTGCCTTAGGATCAGTTTCATGCAAATATTGAATAGCCTATCGTGTCGGGCAGTGCACCGTGCAACATGAGAGGAAACACGGCGAGACTTACCAACTCTCCTTCCCTGTCCAAGGCAAACATTGAGGCAACATTGTTAATTCAAGCACGACAAGTATAAGCATTCAGGAGGCAAAGCATATACAAACACGAGGGTCATTTTAACATGATCGTTCAGGTGTTCAGTTGTTTCTTGATGCGATGCAATGACTCACAAGCGGGTTGCCGCTATACGAGGATGACTTATCTCTATGAACACGAGTCGCTGGCAAAGCCATTTATGGACGTAGTCGAGGACAAGGATAGCATGCTACGAGAGTACACGAGGCACACGAACTCGATGCGTTGCAAGCTATCCTCCCTGAACATGAGACAACACACGAGCTCCATCCAGACCGGATCGGCCCCAGTGTCCCGGTGACCGTCCGTAGAACTAGTCCGCAACATGCACTTTCTTTTGGGTCTTTCAATTATCACGAGATACACGAGAACACAAGAACACGCATGCACTAGAATACGAGAATACGAGAACACGAGTGCACGGGAACACGAGTACACGAGTACACGGGATACTTGAATCTTGTTTCTGTACAATAACTTGCTTGATGCATTCCCCTGGCTCATGGCTGCTTGGTGAACTAACGGTCCAGGATACTTGCAGGTTCAATCATGCACGGAACGACTACTTAGTAGTCTTCCGGGGTTCGGATGAAAACAAGACAACATTTAAGCAGGCAAGCATGCGTTTCTAAGGAACATGAGTAGCACGTTTGCTCGGGCCCGAAGGTAAGCCGAGAGATGAAACCGTTAGGGACTTAGCATGCGAGGGTCTGAACATATATAAGCAATATTTCATTTTCCATGTTCTAGCATAGCAATACAAGTTGGGATTATTCCCTTAGCTAGATGCGTTGGATTTATTAGCATGCAGGGGGTTATTCACCTAGCGACTAGCATGAACATTCCAGATTTTATGTGTGCTGGCTAAGCAAAGACAAGTTTACCGTAGCCACCCACCTTAGCGATGATTCGTCTCGGTAGAGCGATACGTCAAGCGAGCCTCTGAAAGTCCAAGCCGGATTCCTGTAGGGACAAGTCTGGATATCCTTTGCATTCTCTTTGAGGCAAAGCGGATCGGGACAGCTGCACTATTGCCGTTTGAGACGGTAGTCCGCTTGAGCGGAACAGGGTGTTACACGCATCAGTAGCTGCGTTAACCTCCTGTGCCCCCTGTGCGCTCCCTTCCATATAGTAGAGTCCAAATCTCTTGCTTCCTCTGGCAATCACCATCGAACATCTGGAAAGCGTCCACTAATTATTTCCGAAGAGGCTGAAGAAACCCTCGTCATCTAACCTACAAACCGACACCAGGTTAAAACAGATATCAGGGATATGACGAACATCTTTGAGAACAAGAACTGCACCTGTCTTTGTCCTCAAATGCACATCTCTAATGGCAACCACCTTCGACACATCTCTATTACCCATCTTCAACACTCTGAAGTGGCCTGTTGTGTATGTAGCAAATAATGCCATGTTGTGAGATACGTGCGCTGAAGCACCTGAGTCTACCAGCCAAGAGTTTTTATCGCAGGCGAGGTTCATAACTAGCTCATTACCTACAATGATCATGTCGCCTCCATGTGTCGAGGTCGCCGCTGTAGGGTTTTTTACTTTGCTTTTTCTTGTCACCCTTCTTCTCTCTCTTCCAAGCGAAATAGTTCCGCTTGATATGGCCCTTTTTTCCATAATGGTAACACTCCGAGTTCTCGTACCGATTCTTGGACCTTCCACTACTTTTGCCTCTGCCATCGCCTGGACCCCAGCTTTTACCTCTTCTACGGCTCTCTAAAACAAGCGCCTCTGAGTTGGATGTGGATAAAGTGCCATGAGAACGTCTCCGCATCTCTTCATTCAGTACCCCACTGTACCCCGCTCTTGGCAAAGCCCAGACTGACCATACCTTCTGGAGCAGAAGCGATCATAGACACTCGTACGGTCTCCCACGAGTCTAGCAATGTACACAACAGCCATAGTTCTTGAACCTCGTCGTCGAACTTGACTCCCAGCGTGGATAGCTGGTCAACCACGCCGTGGAACTCACTCAAGTGATCTGCAATAGATGCCCCATCTTTGTACCGCAGACCCATCATCATCCGGATCAGGAATAATTTATTTACTGTGGTCTTCTTTGCATAAAAAGATTCCAGCATATCCCACAGTGTCCTCGCGTGCTCAATACTGGCAACGTGGTTATACACCTTCTTGTCAACGAACTGCCTGATGTACCCGCACACTTGTATATGCTCAAAATTTTAGTCCTCTTCAGATTTGTCACTGGGCCTCTCGGAAGCAAATACTGGCAGATGCAGCTTCTTGATAAATAGCAGATCCTTCATCTTGCTCCTCTAGTAATGATAGTTGGTACCGTTCAGGTTTACCATACGCATCGGCTTCGCGTCCATCTCTCCTCCCTGGTTTGACAGTTAACTCCTAACACCCTTCTGAAATTTTAGAACCTGGCTCTGATAGCACTTTGTTGGGAACGAAAGTGCGGAAATCGTTCCCCAAACCAGAGAGTACCTGCGAGAGAACCGAGCAAAATGCACGAACCAAAAATGCCAAACATAAATCGCAGACACAGAGATTTTTGACGTAGAAAATCCTTGCGAAAAAAATCACGGGACGATCGGAGTCCAACCCTAAAAACCTCCACCAATGGAATAAGAAATACACCGACTCCTTATAAACGTCTCACCGATCCAAACGGATCACCACAACTCTTTTGGAACAGAAAATAGATTATAACCACGAAGAAGAAAGACAACGAAAAATACCCGAAACTGATCATCTTCTTCGAAACGGCCTCCAATCATTCTTTCTCCTCTCCAATGTACTTTGTTGGGAACGAAAGTGCGGAAACCGTTTCCCAAATCAGAGAGTAACTGCGAGAGAACCGACCAAAATGCACAAATCAAAAAAATGCCAAACACAAATCGTAGACACAGAGAATTTTGACGTGGAAAATCCTTGCGGGAAAAACTACGGGACGATCGGAGTCCAACCCTAAAAAGCCTCCAATAATGGAATAAGAAATACACCGACTCCTTACAAAGTTCTTACCGATCCAAATGGATCACCACAACTCTTTTGGAACAGAAAATAGATTATAACTACGAAGAAGAAAGACAACGAGAAATACCCAAAACTGATCTCCTTCTTTAAAACGGCCTCCAATCCTTCTTTCTCCTCTCCAATGTTGCAATAGCACTCTTGCCTCATTTTCTCTCCTTGTTGCTATATTTTTTTTTTTAGAGAGATATATTTTAGGGCCAGGAGATACCTATATATTGCCTCAAGTCCACAACTAGCATTCTATTATAGATAGGAATATCCAATCCAAATCCATTAAGATGTTTCTATTGTATTTAGGAATATCCAATCCAAATAATTGAGGTATTTCTATTATATGTAGAAATACTCAATTCTACTCCGAAATATTTTTCACATAGGTTGGAAATTCCATCCACTCCAACAAATCCATCCAACACAGTCCAAAATAAAGATAGATTCCATGTGTGCCTAATTCGTATCGCCCCCTTTCGAGACAAACAACAAAGAGGTTTGCGAGCGTAAAATTGGTTTTACATTTAAAAATAGTAATTGCCGGCATAAAACTGTTATTCGACAGTTTATTTTCTTCTTGTTGTCGAGAAATTGGATCCTTCATGAGAAAAGTTCAACGGCTGCAGTCTAAAGATACAGAGGTGCAAACAAGGATCCGTAATGGTTCTGGATACTTATATTACAACTTTATTCGCCCGGTGGATAACTGTACGGACACACCATCCTTTATAACCTCTTGCTTGCTCCGTAGGTGAATTTAGCCCCCCTCCCCCTCCCCCTCCCCCTCTCTCATCCATGTCGACTAACTCTGCTAGTACTCTTCTATGGCTCCTCTTCTTCTTGGCAACATTAGCCATAATTGTACCGGAAGGTTTTGCTGATGCTTCGGATGCAGATAGAAAGGCAAGTGTGTGTACTCAATTCTTGGTATGTTGTGTTGTTCAGTTAGTGTCTGCTTACTTGGATTGGATTGAGATAAAATAAATAAATAAGCATACTAAGTAAAGAAATTTTAAGTGAGGGGGAAGTTGAGTCAATCCATATCGGATAAGAGTTGTAGATTTTGAGTAAGAGAAGGATTAATAAAAATATATTAGTTGCGAAAATATTCTTATTACATATGTTATAAAATTAAATTTGATTAGAATTTTAATTAGAATTTGTGAAAATATTTTTACAAATAAAGAAACTACGGAGCAGCATTGTGAAAGTAAGAAAAAAAATGAAAATAAAAACATGATTCTTATTTTAGTGTTGAAAAAATAGACAAAAAATAGTTAAACAAATCCTCAATCCAAAATCTTCACCCTCAAACCAAACATCATTTTTATTTCCTCTCACTTAACTTTTTCTTACTTAACTCTCTTAACCCTCAATCCAAACAGATCCTAAGAGTCTACTTGATAATTGTAGCGATAGCGGTTATGAGGTGTTTTTAGAATACCGGTTATGAGTGGTCCGATATTAGATAATTTTAAATAGCGTATTTTAAACGAGTTCAACCAATGCTTCGTAATTTATTAAAAACCACAGTTCTGGAAGTTTTTTCCATAAATAAAATTATTTATATGTTCATATGTAAACAAAAGTCGATATAGTCAAATTCATACTACTAAGAACAATAGTTGATACTTAAGTTACCCGTATTAAATGGACATCAAAATGATCTGACAATCATTCATTACCACAACAAATGATCAAAATAGCAGATGTCGATATTTGATCAAATAATAGAAACACACGAAATAAGAGAAATGTTTAGATGAACGAAGGAGATAGATTTTAAAATTTTATTAGAGAAAGTAGTCCTAATTTGGAAGAAGTAGGAATAAGAAACACAGATGAGAAAGAAAAATTATAGTAGGGTGTCAGCAGTTACACTTATATATTTTTGGTGATGGTATAAATAAAATAATAAAATTTTTCAAAATCCATCTATTTGGAGTGTTTACAATGATATCCAAAATTATATTACACCGATTTTGGAGAATTTTTTAGCCTACCAAAATCACTGTCTCAAAAAAATTTACAAGCAGTGATTTTCATGAACGAACGGTGCCTACCAAAATCACTGTCTCAAAAAAATTTACAAGCAGTGATTTTCATGAACGGTCGGTTCAAAAACACTCCAAAACTGATAAAATCACCCTTACCAATTAAGCATACACTAAATAAGGCATATATATGAATGATTGATAAGAGGCACAATCTCCAAATTACAGATCCATATAGTCTACATGGGCGACCGCACAAATGTTGCTTTCTCAGTAGAATCACTTCATATGAGCATGCTCGACAAAGTCACTGGCAGGTTAGTTGATTCGCACCAACATCTCAAACTCACTCACTACCAGCTACGCAGAAACAAATTTAATCTTCAACTAAATAGCAACATATGGGCCCTTATAGTTCTTGTTTGGCCGGCGCAGTGATTCTTATCAACGCTTAGTACATAGTTATAAAAGAAGTTTCATTGGTTTTGCCGCATGGCTCTCAGATGAAGAAGTGAAGATGATTGCCAGTAAGAAACACTTGCAGCAAAATTTTTATATATATATATATATACACATTGTAGTATAGTACAATTAGCCGCGTGATTTTGTTATGTTTCGATGTGCCAATTATACACAGGCATGGATGGTGTTGTCTCGGTCTTCCCCAATGAAGTACACAAACTTCACACCACAAAATCATGGGATTTTATGGGATTTCCTTTGGATGCAACTAAACCACCTTTCGAGAGTGATGTTATTGTTGGCATGATAGACGGTGGAATCTGGCCCGAGTCTGAGAGCTTCAGTGATGAAGGGTTTGGTCCACCTCCAAGCAGATGGAAGGGAACATGCCAGTCTTCCAACTTCACATGTAACAAGTAAGATGACGGGACTATTAATTTCTCATCATCACAAATTGCACTGCTGGATTTCCAAACCATAAATATATGTTCCTCATGAACAACTATCATTTGTGTCGATAGTAAAATCATTGGAGCGAGGTACTACCGTATAAATGGAACTTTAGGCCCTGGAGATATTCTATCACCTCGAGATACAGACGGACACGGGTCTCACACTGCATCAACAGTAGCTGGACGTCCATCCGAAGGTGCGAGCCTGTTCGGTCTGGCCAACGGAACAGCCCGAGGAGGTGTCCCCTCAGCCAGGATAGCAGTGTACAAGGCTTGCTGGTCTGATGGCTGCAACAATGTGGACATTCTTGCCGCATTTGACGACGCAATAGCCGATGGTGTTGATGTTATCTCCATCTCGGTCGGGCCATCCGGCACCGCAGATTATTTCAGATTACCCATCCCCATTGGATCTTTTCATGCCATGAAAAATGGGATACTGACATCCGAATCTGCTGGGAACGATGGCCCAGGTCTTTCAACCCTTGACAACAACTCTCCCTGGTCTCTCACTGTAGCTGCAAGCACTATTAACAGGCAATTTACTTCCAAAGTGACATTGGGCAATGGCACAACCTATGAGGTATAAGCATATATAAATGTTGCTTTCTATTCTATTAAATATGTTCTGTTGAATTTATTTATCTGAGAGAAATTGAGTAAACTAGATCATAATAAAAATGAACTAAATTACAACTTGATACACTTAACTATTCGAATTTTTCAATTTGATACTTTCAATTTTCATAGGTACTGACTTAGTACCATCAACTATTGTAAATTTTTATTTTGATACCATCCATTAGTCAAATTTTACTTTTCTATCTAAAAAAAAAAAAAAAAAAAAAAATTCCTAAAATACCCCTCCCTATACACCCACCCCGCCTCCCATCCCCAACTCTGCCACCTCCGACAACACCCCCGCCCACCACCACCCACGACATCACGTACCCTCCACCCCTGCGCCGCCTGCAAATCCCGTGCCCCTCGACCTCGCGATTGCCCGCGCCACCCTGCCCCCACGCAGCTGCTGTGCACCCCACCCTGCCCCCTCGCAGATGCCGCCCCCTCGACCCCCCATTGTTGTTGATGTTGCGCCCCTTGATCACACTGGCAGTCGCTATCCCTCGCGACCCTCCACTGTTGTTGCTGCCTCTCGTTGTTGTTGCTACTGCTGCCCTACCCCCTTCGGCTGTCGGTACAGGAGAGAGAGAGAGAGGTAGGCAGCCGAAGAAAAAAGGAGGAAGAGAGAATTTTGGGGGCTGGGGGGTGGGGAGAATTTTTTTGTCATTTGACTCCTTTCGATTAATACCATTATGACAAGAATGGAAGGAGGGTAATAATTTTATATGTATGAGTTTAGGGTAACAAGTTAAAAAACTCCAATACTTGAGGGTATCAAGTTGTAATTTAGCCTAAAAAATGTACTAACTAGTTTTCTTATAATCATCATACATAGTTCACAGAGGGATTGAAATGCATATGAGTTTATCACCTGGTACTGGTAGCAATATAATGCCACTGCCTCCTAGACCAACAAAAAACATTACAAGTTGCTAATTGTTATGTGAGATTTCAAGTCATAAAAAAATACCTCCTATTTCCATTATAGAAATCCAAATTATGTGAAATTTCGTTTCCAAGTTACTAATTGTTTTTTCTGCATCTTTAATTCAGGGATTGGCTGTGAACATGTTCGACTTGAACCAAACAATGTACCCTTTGGTATTTGCAGGAGATGTGCCAAATGTTTCTGCTGGCTATAACAGCTCTGTATCCAGGTGAAGCTCGACATCCCAAAATTATCGGTCATAAAACCACTTTGCTGTGATTCTGTTAATTAACAACTCTTTATTGACGACTCATCGATGCAGATCTTGCAAGACTGGATCCATGGATGAAAAACAAGTGAGGGGAAAGATTGTTCTTTGCCAAGGATTGGCCGACTTAAAAGGGTCTTTCCTTGCTGGCGCAACCGGCATGATAGTGAAAGCTCGAGATCCCGGAGATATTGCTCTAAAATTTCCATTACCAACAAGTGTACTGGGGTCACGTAACGGTGAAAATCTTTTCCTATACTTCAACACGACAAGGTGACTATGTTGTCTAAAAGCAGCTATTTTCAGAAAATATTTTCTTATGTATCGTACTGCAAAAATACAGCAAAATAGCGACAGAAAATTCCATCGCTAAATACCTATTTTTCATCACTAAATAGAAATAGCGACAGAACATCGATGGAAAACACCTGTCGCTACATTAAATGTCGATGTCAACTTTCTATCAGGGATTCGTCGCAGAAGCGACAAAACTGCGACGGATTTAGCAATAAAAATATAGTGTTTTGTCGTTATGCCAATGACGGAATGACGAATTTTTCTGATATATTTTGTATATCAGACAGAAGCTTGGCGAGACAAATTTTTTTCAGTTTTCCTTCGCTAAACTGTCGCTATTCTAAAAAATCTCGGTTGATATTTGATATGTTTTCTTTATCCGTGATTTCAAAAAGCAATCCAACAGCAACAATAATGAAGAGCCAAGTAGTCGACGATGCTGCATCCGCTTTTGTTGCTCCCTTTTCTTCCAGAGGGCCAAACAACATCACCAGAGACATTCTCAAGGTAAACTATATATATTGTTCCGTTATTTCTCTAGTTACCTATGAAAGGTTCACAAAGTCCAGGCCTATGATAAGTTCACAGAAAGCGCAACTAACCCAACTATTTGGTGTGCAGCCTGACCTGACTGCACCTGGGGTAAACATTTTGGCGGCATGGTCACCAGCTGCTGCTGGGTCCTTGTCGTTCAACATTGTCTCAGGCACTTCCATGTCTTGCCCCCATGCCTCTGCGGTGGCGGCCTACGTCAAGTCATTGCACCCGGACTGGTCTCCTGCTGCTATCAAGTCCGCTCTGATGACTACAGGTAAATTGATTGTGTAACATATTTCTAACCTGAAGTAATTAGGTTAGAATGCATATTGATCTTCCACATTTGAAACTTTGCAGCTCACCCGATGAATGCATCCAAGAACAATGATACAGAGTTTGCTTATGGAGCGGGTCATTTGAACCCTATTGGTGCTGCGCACCCAGGTCTAGTTTATGACGCAGGAGTAGACGACTATATACGTATGCTTTGCGGTCAGGGCTACAATACTACACTTCTGCGTGCTCTCACCGGAGACAATAGCAGCTGCTCTACTACCAACAATGGGACTGTGTGGGACGTCAACTACCCCTCATTTGCGCTGTCAGTTGGCGTCGGAGAGCCGTTCGTTGCAAGCTTCAAAAGAACAGTCACTAATGTTGGATTACCAAATTCTACTTACAAAGCTACTATTACAAGTCCTTCGCAGATCACTGTAGGCATCAAACCGAGCACATTTTCGTTCAAATCCACGAGGGAGAAGCATTCATTTACACTTGAAATTGAAGGAGTAGTTACTACGGAGGCAGTGCTCTCGGCATCGTTAGAGCTTTTCGATGGCTTACATCATGTGAGGAGTCCTATTGTAGTATATACCATAGATGAAAAGGCTACTAAAGCTTAGACTTCTATTCTTTGAGGATGAAGTAGCACTAGGAGTTAAGGTTGTCATGAGAAGGGAAATAATAGAAGTTATTCTAAATAATAACAAATAAACAAAGTAAAGTTAATTGGGGTTCAAAAAAATGTGTATTCATTTGCTTCAGTTGAACAAAATGTATATCTAAGGGCTATATAAATTAAGGCTCAGATAATGAATCGGAGTGAGAAAGTAACATCTTTCTCTTACTTCTTTTATGTTTCACATTTAAGAGAACTTCTTTGAGTAATTTTTCTCTCTTACTTCTTTGAGTTGTTTAAGCTCGATTGCTAATAATGGGACCATTTGTGATGTCAACACCCCTCGTTCCTAATATTTGTCAAAAGAAGACAATGGAGTGAAAGTTAGAGGACCAATAAGAAGAACATAAATTTTCTTTATGGGGTGAGAAATTTAGCTAAAATAATATATGAAAAAAAGAGTTTGAGAAAGTAACATCTTTCTCGCTATATAAAATTAGAATTTATTATTATTACCTTCCATTTTTTAACTCTAACTCTACTACCCCTATTTTTTTATTAATTACTACTGCTTCTGTATTCATAGTTTGTTAATTGTAATTATACTTATTTTCCAAAAAATTGTCTAATTGGGAGGGTAACACTAATAAAAAAAATGGAGAAAGGGATTGATAGAAATAAGCTATTAGCAATTGGAGATAACAAAAAATACCCCGATAAATTAAGGCTCAGATAATGAATCGGAGTGAGAAAGTAACATCTTTCTCTTACTTCTTTTATGTTTCACTTTTGAATAAACTTCTTTGAGTATTTTTTTCTCTTCTTTGAGTTGTTTAAGCTCGATTGCTAATAATGGCATCATTTGTGATGTCAACATCCCTCATTCCTAATATTTGTCAAAAGAAGACAGTGGAGTGAAAGGTAGAGGACCAATAAGAAAGAACAAAAAATTTCATATGGGGTGAAAAATTTAGCTAAAATAGTATGTGAATAAAAGAGTTTGAGAGGATTACGGTTGAAAAGACAAGTCGCCAACTAACTTGGCGAGTTGGAGCCAGACGCCAACTAAAATGGCGAGTTTTTGGTTGGTCACCAAGTGACTTAACGAGTTGCCTAGTGTCTTGGCGAGCTGCCTAAGACTTGAAACTCTCGCCTGTTGAAGTTTTTTCTTAGACTTGTGGGAGGTTTTCCTCTTGCTTGGTTAGAAAGATAGTCCTACATTGAAAAATACTTTAAGTGAGTATCTCAATATAATACCATTTGGGTGTTGAGAGATGCACATTGGGTGGTGGCCCAAGTGGAGACCATATGAGATATTTTTCTAGTTGGATTAAGATTAAACTTCTCAAGAAAGTATTTATGCTTTTTATCACTCTCTTGAAAAAAAAAAATCTTAGGAGAAGCCCCTCGGGCTCAAGGGCACAAAGTGGCATTTTGTTTTCGCACATAGCACGTCATCTTTGTTGCACGAGTTTTTGTGCGGCTTGCATGTGCGGGCTATGCAAGGCTATGCGCGTGCTATGTTGCGCGGCTATGCGTGTATTCAAGTCTACGGATATGCGCTGCTGGCTTATGCACGTAGGAGCAGCGGCGACTGTGCTGCTGTGCGCATATTATATTCTCCCCTATTTTTTATATATTTTTTATTTTAAATTATTAAGAAATTTATGTCGTAGTTGGGAGAGATATAGTTACACATAAGTCACACAACCCAAAGATATTTAAAATAGGCTTCATATGGCTCATAGAGACTCGTATTATGATTTAAAATCTTGTTTAAGCTATTTTAGAATTTCTAAATAATTTCTAGAATTTATGAATCTTTTCTACAATTTTTGGATAATTAAAACTTAGGAAACCTACTTATCGACGACTTTTAGAATTATTAATATATACTTCATTACCATTGGATTTGAGCGAGAGTCGCTCAGATCATGCCACATGCCCACCCAAGCTACCCTAGCTGCCTCTCATATATATATTAAACCCTAATCATTACTCTGCCGAATTTATCAGGAGAGAGAGAGTTGCTTCATATGGTACTTCCGAGTTCTTCGTCTTCGCGAATCTTTTCGATCAATTCAGACGTCAGAATCGCGTGCCTTTTTTAATAACCGTATCGAGTAAGGATCCCGAATATATAATTTATTTTTGATAATTAGGAACCATAATTTCTATAGAATTGTTTTTATGTCGGTTGTCCAAAATTTTTTTTGTTACGTTGTTTTCAAGATTTCAGGAGATACCAAACTCGGATTCATGGTCAGTTTAATCTTATGGACAGGAACGAGCGGAATCAATGTGTTCCAATTTTTGGCCTTGCACCGACTATAAGCTGACATAGAGCACTTTAACATAGATATTTTTCCAGAATAGATTAATTTTTTTGGATGTTTAATTCGCGCGAATCCTAGACCCCTAGCGATCTAGTGATCGGTAAAACTAGAATTTGTAATTGTGATATCTTATAAACGATACGAGATTTGGGTGAACCATCGATTCCAGCATTCTTGTGGCATTGAAATCTATAAGAAAGTATAATAAAATTTTATATTTGTGATAATTGACTTTTGGTCAACTGAATGTCTTGATTTGTGTGCCACGAATATCTAGTTTGCAAACTTGACTCTAATGGCCTAGAATTTATAGTTAATATAAAAATCAAATTTTAATATACCAAAATATAATATTAAATGATTTTATTCAGAATTACTAGTAAATATCTTAGGAAAATTGGTTATTTATGATCACCGATTATTCGTAGAATTTGTTGATCTAACTAGTGTTAAACTTTCTACGATGGGTATGTGATGGAGGGCGATCGTTTATGGTTAGACTCCAGACTCGCATCTCAGATTATTAGGACAAACACCAGGTAAGATACCTTGCCAACTTGTATAGTTTATTTACATGCATGCTTTCCATTATTTCTTGTACATGTCTCATTTTCTTTGATGTACTTGCTGCCTTGACATAATTTTTTTCCATATCTTATACCTTATATCACCTGCCTTTAATTCGTTATTTCTGTATACTTCCAAGCGTGAATTCGATAGTATTGGTTCCTTAGTTTTATTTACTTGAGCAATTTGACTTGATCATGTACTCCTGATATTTGTATTTAACTTGACTTGTCACCTTGTTTTCTCTCTCGATCGATTGGCATGCACCGTGATGTGATAGAGACCTGTTATCTTGTCCTTTCCTAGGAGTCAGCTATTAACTACTATGGATCGCTAGGCACGCACCGTGAAGGGATAGACACCCACTATAAATTTTTAGGCATGCACCGATGCTCTCTATAGGACCGCTAGTCACACACCGTGATGCGATTATTCAATATTTCTTTTTAGCCGCACCATGTAGAACTATTCTCTTTCTTGTGTCACCATTGAATTTTCTGTACTATCTTTATTTTATGTCCCTGTCAGTTACATGTTTATTTGTTGTTACTTAGTGACATATTTATATGTATCTTGTTACGTCCCACTGAGGACCTGATTCTTTTACAAATTTAGTAGACAATGATTACCCGCAGACGTATGGACCTGGACGAGGGTACGACAATAATTGATGTCATGTAAATTCTTAGTTTAGTTTTATCATGAACTTAGTTTTGTTTTCTTGTCTTTTATTTTTTGTCTACTAGTAGTGGATTTGTCTCCATCAGACGAGTATTAGATTCTTGATGAACTTGAACTATTTATACTTTAATTCATCATAATCTAATGTACTTATATTTTTAGGCTATTTTGACTTATGTTGTTGTTATAGCCTAGTTTTGATAGACTTATATTATTTCTTCGAGTCTATTTGAACATATATGCTAATTGACTGTAGACCATGAAACATATTGTTCATTCTTGATTTTTAATCTAATGTGGATTGAGATATAGTTAGACTTCTCTTAATAGAAATTATAGCCTATTATAGACAACTTACGCGTATTCAAGTTGAGCTGGAGTCCATTTGATATGTAGCTGGCCATTGCCATGTACTACGGTCCTACGTATTTTGGGACTGGCATGACATGGTTTTTGTGGTCGCCCATGTAGGTTGATAGCATATTATTTCGATTATGTTACTGTACCGACCAAGCCTGGGAAATAGAAACAAACCAAAGTAGGATCTCAATCCACGACTAATTTAAAAAATTTCCTTTTAATTCTTACATCTCTTTTGAACCTCGTATTTGTATTCGATTATATCTTTCTTGAATTCCTTAATTTTGTTTCTCATCCTTCCTTATTTCGGAAAGACAAACACTCGTGCTTGATAGAAACATAGACATATGAGTAGTACTAGGTATATGTCTCATAGGCCAATTACATTTTTAGGTAATTATCCTTTGCTGTTGAGGATGTATTAATTGATATAATTTATGAGGATTGATGGACACTATTAATCGATTTGAGAAAATTTACCTTAATGATATAATTTTGAGTAGAAGATTAGTAGATTCTAAGTTGGGTAGACGTTGTTTCATCAGAACCAAATTTAGTTAAAAATTGTATATATTGAAGGTGACATCCTTAGAATTAATAATTTTTTTTTTTTACCTTTCCGAGTTGAGGTGTGATATCTCGTAATTCATTTCTACTGCAGGGCATTCTCTTATTCTTAAATTGGGTTAGTTTTAATTTCGAGGACGAAATTCTTTTAAGTTATATAGAATATAATCCTCCCTATTTTTAAATTTTTTATTTAAAATTATTAAGATAATTATGTCATAGTTGGGAGAGCTATAGATATACATAGGTCACGCATCCCAAAAATATGTTTGGCCTCGGACAAGGGAGAAATAGTAGTGATAACCATGTCAAAGTATATAAGGCCCCCTTTATTGAAGGGATACCCTTTTTGAGATTTCTGTAGTTGTAACACTAGGCTTCATATGGCTCATAGAGACTCGTATTAGGATTTAAAATCATATTTATGCTATTTTAGAATTTTTAAAATTTTTCTAGAATTTTTTGATAAATAAAACTTAAACAACCTATTTATCGACGACTTTTAGAAATTATTTTAGGGGAATAAGAAAATATTGTTGTGACAAACCTTTATTTTAGGGTTTGAATGCTTATATATATATATATATATATATATATATATATATATATATATATATATATATATATTTAGATTTTTTTTGATAATTTTATCTATTTATTATGAGTTTTTTAGGTTAAAACTAATTATAAACTATTTTCTAATAATTAAAACTAAAAAGAAAACTATATTACACAATCAACAGTCCAGTTAGCATACTGGGGCCCACGTGTCAGCCACTAGCTGCCTTAGGGAGAGCTCTACCTGTTAGCCTCAACTTTAAACCCATGTGAGTCTCCTTTCCTAAACCGAGCCAAGCTAAGCTATGCTAAACCAAGCCAAGCCAAGTCATATACTTCCTTACCATTGGATTTGAGATAATGCCACGTGTCCACCCAAGCGACCCTAGACGCATCTCTCCTCTCTCTCTCTCTCTCTCTCTCTATCTCTCTCTTTCTATATATATATATATATATATATAATATTAAACCCTAATCATTACTCTGCCAAATTTATTAGGAGATAGAGAGAGAGAGAGAGTTGTTTCGTACGAGACTTCCGAGTTCTTCGATCTTCGTGAAGCTTTTTCGATCAACCCCGACGTCGAAATCGTGCACTATTTTTTTATTAGAACAATATCGAGGTAAATATCCTAAATATATAATTAATTTTTGGATAATTAGGAAACCAAATTTTTGTAGAATTATTTTATTGTTGGTTGTCTGAACACCTTTATGGTACGCTATTTTCTAGATTTCGGGAGATTTTGAACTCGAATTCATGATTCGTTTTATGTTCTGGAAAGCTAACACAGAGAAATTCATCATAAATACTTTTTAAATTTATAAGAATAATTTTCTAGCCTGTTTATTTGTGCAAATCCTAAACCCCTAATGATCTAACGATCGGTAAAACTAGAATTTGTAACTGTGATATGTTGTAAACGATGTGAGATTTTTGTGAACTATCAATTTTAGCGTTCTTATAGCATTGAAATCGAAAAGAAAGTATACTCCAATTTCAAAATTTATGTTGGTTGACTTTTTGGTCAACTGAACGCCATGATTTGTATGCCACGAATCTCGTGTTTGCAAACTTGACTCTAATGGCCTAGAATTTATAGTTAGTATACAAATCAGACTTTCATATAAAAAATTATATTAAATGATTTAAGTCAGAATTATTAGTAAATATGTTAGAAAAATATGTTATTTAGGATCACCTGTTATTTGTAGAATTTGTTGATCTAACTTGTGTTAAACTTTCTATGAAGGGTATGTAATGGATGCCGATCACTCATGGTTAGACTCCGGACTCATAACTCAGTGTATTTGGACAAACATCAGGAAAGATACATTTTCAACTGGTACAATTTATTTACATACATGTTTTCTATTATTTTATGTACATGTCTCCTTTTCTTTGATGTAGTTGCTTCCTTGCCATAATTTATTTCCATATATTATACCTTATATCACCTGCCTTTATCTAGTTATTTCTGTATACTTCCAAGCGTGAATTCGATAGTTTTGGTTCATTAGTTTTATTTACTTGAGCAACTTGACCTGATCATGTATTCCTGATACTTGTATTTAACTTGACTTGTTACCTTGTTTTCTCTCTCAATCGATAGGCACGCACTGTGATGCGATAGAGACCTGTTATCTTGTCCTTTCCAAGTAGTCGACTATTGACTACTCTCAATTGCTAGGCACGCATCGTGATTCTATAGAGACCCTCCATAAATTGCTAGGCACACACCGTGATGCTCTTTATATGACCACTGGGCACGCATAGTGATGCGGTTATTCGATTTTTTTTAGCAACACCTTGTAGCACTATTCTCTTTCCTGTACTATCTTTCATTCATATCCCTATCAGATGCATGTTTATTTACTATTACTTATTGGCATATTTATATGCATCTTGTTACATTCTACTAAGGACCTAGTTCTTTTCTAAATTTAGTAAACGAGGATTACCCCTATACGTATGGACCTGGACTCGAGGGTACGACAATAGTTGATGTCCTACAAATGTTAGTTTTATTTTTAGCATGGACTTAGTTTTATTTTTGTCTTTTATTTTTCGTCTACTAGTAGTGTATTTTTGGGCTATCTTGACTTATGCTGCTGTTATTGGCTAGTTTTAATAGACTTATATTATTCCTTCGAGTCTATTCGAACATATATGTTAATGGGTTGCCGACCATGAACCATATTGTTCATTCTTTATGTTTATTCTTATGTGGATTGAGATATAGTTAGACTTATCTTAATAAAAATTATAGCCTATTATAGACATCGTATACGTATTCAAGTTGGGCTGGAGTCCATTTGATCCGTAGTTGGCCATTGCCACGTACTCCGGTCCTATAAATTTTGGGACTGGAGCGTGACATAATTTTTGTGGTGGCCCATGCAGGTCGACAACATATTATTTCGGCTACGTTACTGTACCAAGCAAGCTTACAAAATAGGAACAGGCAAACGTAGGATGTCAATCCATGATTGATTTAATAAATTTCTTGTGAATTCTTACATCTCCTTTGAACCTCGTATTCGTATTCGATCCTATATTTCTTGAATTTCTTATTTTTGTTTCTTGTCCTTCCTTATTTTGGAAAAACAAATGCTCGTGCTTGATAGAAGATAGAAATATGGGTAGTACTAGGTATATATCCAATAGGCCAATTGCATTATTAGGTGGTTATCCTTTGCAATTAAGGATGTAAAATTGTGATATAATTTATGAGGATTGATGGACACTATTGTTCGATTTGTGAAAATTTACCTTAATGATATAGTTTTGAGTGGAAGATTAGTAGATTCTTAGTTGGGTAGACGTTGTTTCGTCACAGCCAAATTTAGTTAAAAATTGTATATATATTGAAGGTGACATCCTTAGAAGTAATGCATTTATTTTCATCTCACCTTTCCGAGTTTAGGTGTGATATCTTGTAATTGACTCATTTCTGCCGCATGTCATTCTCTTATTCTTAAATAATGGGTTAGCTTAATTTTGAGGATAATTTTTTTTTAAGTTGGATAGAATATAATCTCCCCTATTTAATTTTTTTATTTATTTAAAATCATTAAGATATTTATATCGTAGTTTGGAGAGCTATAGTTACACATCGGTCACATAACCCAAAGATATGTAACACTAGGCTTCATATGTCTCATAAAGACTCGTATTATGATTTAAAATCATGTTTTTGGTATTTTAGAATATTTGAAACTTTTTTAAAATTTTTTGAATAACTTAGAAAACCTATTTATCGACGGCTTTTAGAATTTACCGTATAGGAATAAAAAAATATTTATGTGTCAAACTTTTATTTTAGGGTTTGAATGCCTATATATATTTTCTAGAATATTTTTGATAATTTTACCAATTTATTATGGGTTATTTAGGTTAAAACTAATTAAAAACTATTTTCTGATAATTAAAATGAAAAAGAAAACTAAATTACAAAGTCAACAGTCCAGTCAACAAACTGGGGCCACTTGTCAACGACTAGCAGCCTTAGAGAGAGCCCCACCTGTCATCCTCAGTTTTAAACCCATGTGAGTCCTCTTTCCTAAAGGGTTATTAAGTAATAGGGTCTCACATAATATTTGAAATTAGGTTTTGGGTCTCCAAAGTGTCCAGCATTAGACTTTGGGTCTCGAAAACACTGTTCACGTAGCCTAGTAAATAGTTATTTTAAGACCCAAAGTCTAATTCGGACACTTTAGAGACCCGAACTCTAATTTTCATATATATATGGGACCCTATTACTAAATAACCCTTTCCTAAACCGAGTCAAGCTTAGCTAAGCTAAGCCAAGCCAAGCCAAGCCAAGCCATATACTTCCTTACCGTTGGATTTGAGCGGGAGTTGCTCAGATCGTCACACGTATCCACCCAAGCTGCCCTAGCCACCTCTCTCCTTTCTCTTTATATATATTATATTAAACCCTAATCATTATTTTTTCGAATTTATTAGGAGAGAGAGAGAGAGAGTTGCTTCGTACGGGACTTTCGAGTTCTTCGATCTTCGAAAAGCTTTTTTGATCAATCCAGATGTCGGAATCATGCACCATTTTTTTGTTAGAACTATATCGATGTAAGGATCCTGAATATATAATTTAATATTAATAATTAGGACATAATTTTTGTAGAATTGTTTTAGTATTGGTTTTCTGAACATATTTTTGGCATGTTGTTTTCGAAATTTAGGGCGATCCCGAACTTGGATTCATGATCCTTTTGATGTTCTTGAACGAAGACACATAGCACTTTAACATAGATATTTTTCAAGAATTTATTAGAATAATTTTTTTGCATGTTTATTCGTGCAAACCCTAGACCCCTAGTGATCGATAAAACTAGAATTTGTAACTGTGATATCTTGCAAACGAAGAGAGATTTTGCTGAATTGTCGATTTCAACATTCTTGTAGATTTGAAATCTATAATAAAGTATAGTCAAATTTCTGATTCATAATGGTTAACTTTTTGGTCAACTGGACGCCCCAAACTTGACTCTAATGGCCTAGAATTTATAGTTAATATACAAATAAGATTATAATATAGGAAAAATATAATATTAAATAATTTTATTCAGAAATATTAGTAAACATCTTAGAAATTTTGGTTATTTTGGATCACCGGTTATTCGTAGAATTTGTAGATCTAACTTGTATTGAACTTTCTATGATGGGTACGTGATAAATGACGATCGTTCATGGTTAGACTCAGGACTCACAAGTAAGCGTATTTGGAAAAATACCAGGCAAGACACCTTGCCAACTTGTACAGTTTATTTACATGCATGCTTTCCATTATTTTTTTTACATCCCTCATTTTCTATGATGTATTTGTTACCTTACCATAATTTATTTCCATGTGTTATACCTTATATCACCTGCCTTTATCTAGTTATTTATGTATACTTCCATACGTAAATTTGATAGTATTGGCTCCTTAGTTTGATTTACTTGAGCAACTTGACCTGATCAGGTATTCCTGATACTTGTATTTAATTTGACTTGTTACCTTGTTTTCCCTCTCGATCGCTAGGCACACACCGTAATGCGATAGAGACCTGTTATCTTGTCCTTTCCGAGAAGTCGACTACTGACCACTCTAGATCGCTAGGCACACACCATGTGCGTCTATGTGCATGCTATGTTGTGCGGCTATGCGTTCATGCACGTCTACGCGTATGTGCGTATGCATTGGTGCATTGTTATGCGTTAGTATGCATGAGTCGATGAGTTGCTGGTCTATGCACGTAGGAGAAGATACAGTTGTGCTGCTACGCGCATATGGATGCGTAGATAGCGCTGATGGCACATAATTTTGCTAATTGCGAGATTTGGATTGTCATGAAAAGATTGAGTTAATTATTCATATCTAACTTTTGTGGGATTTGAATTTAATTGATTTCTATCTTTCCATAATTAGTTGGCGGCCAGCATTAGGGTTAGGGTTAGGGTTTTATCTCAACTCTATAAAACTCTTTTCGTGCCTCCATTGAGAACTTACTTCAAAATTGAGAGATGTAGAGTACTTTGTTTTTGCTTTCATTGTTGTCCAGGAGTTTGTGTGAGTCATGACAAAGGTGACGACAAGCGTTCTAGAAGTTCTTTTCAGAAATTGCTGGTTCCTGGGAGCAGATCGTGTGGGACAAATCTTGCTCTGAGCAACGATGATCCTTATCACCCCTGCAAGTCTATTTTCCTATCTTCTTCTACTTCTATATACTAGGGGTGAGCATACGGTTAATTCGGTTCAAACCAAACCCAATAACCGAAAACCGAATTGGACCAAAAATCGAATAAGCAAAACCGAAACCCAACCTAAATGGCCCATAACAGAACCAAACCGAACAGAATTAAATTGGTTTAGTTTTTGATTTATTCGATTTTTCGGTTTATTTGCCCTTTTTTGTTAATATATGTATATATATATATATATATATATATATATATATATATATAGTAACTAAATTTTTTGATTTTATTTTTGGTTTTCGACAAAAGCGAAATGGAAACGGAAACCCAAAACCCAAAACTGAAATCGAATAAGAAAATTTAGTATTTTCAAAACCGAAATCGAACCAATTTTTTTTAAATTGTACCAAATCTCTTAATCTATTCAATTTTCGATCCAAAACCGAATAATGCTCATCCCTACTCTAAACTTCAAAGTTGTAAACGTTTTGTCCCAATTACAACTTTGTTTGCAAGGAAGAATATATTTTGGTTCTTGAGTTTATAATCAGGAAAAATTTGTAATATGATATTTTATAGTTCTTCTTTGGAATCGAGGTATTCATAGGAAAAACTTGTTTGCATGAACTTTTGCATTCTCGACTACAACTTTAGAATCAATAGAGGAAAAACTTTTAAGTCCTGCTTATAACAACCTATTTTTTTTAAATTTTAAAAATTAATTTCTAGATTTTTCGGTAATTTTTAACTAATTATTATAAATATCCTTCAGGGATTATATATTTTTATGTATTAAATTAAGTATTAAAATATTATAAAAGTTATATTTTTGGGTGTATAATTAATTATTGGATGTTGTGTAATTTTTCTGGAATTTATTGGGCTCAAAAACTATTTTTAATTAGCTAAAAACCCTTGTTTTAATTAAACCGGATTAAACCAACTTGAACCGAACCGAACCAGACCCAATCTAAACCAAACTGACCCAAACCCTGCCCTAACGGGTTGGGTCTGGACCCGACCCGCTAGCCCGCTGCCCGCTAACCCAATCCCTCTCCCCCTGTACTCCACAAACCCCACTACCCCGCTTTCGTCGACCCCACGGCCAACCGCCCCCGCCTCCGCCGCTCGAACCTGCGGCCAACAGCCCCCGCCTCCGCCGCTCGACCCCGCCCACGACCCCCGCTTCGGCCTTTCCGCTCCACCGCCTCTTGTCTCGCCCCAGTCCCAAAATACGTAGGACTAGGACACGTAATCATGCCAGCCGCATGTATATGACAACTCCAATATATGGAAACCATAACACATGCGTACGCTGTAAAATGAACAATAATTCATAAGTGGTAAATATGTCACAAGTCACAGGGTATAATCTAAATCTCATCCCCGAAAAATATAATTACGTAAATAACCAATGTCTATATAACTAGATCTCAATATAAAGTATCTAAGATGATAGTCAGATGGAAACAAATCCACTACCGAACTAGAATATAAAAGCAACACAATATAATTACAACAACTAACAATCAATGCGACTAGAAGAGAAAGCCTCCTCGAAATATAAGTAACCAGTCCAGATCTGCGCTCCTGCGAATACTCATGAACAACTACACCTGGAAAGGGACCAGGTCCTTAGAGGGACATAACAAGATACATAGAAGCATGCCAATAAAGTACTGAAATAAACATCCAATGGGTCGCCTAACCATCTATGTAAATACAGTTTGAGAACAACTTTCTTATAAGTGGACTATCTGGCCATAAAATGGGATTGGCATAATTCTCTTGGAGAATCAGGGGCCTACAAAGCATGTCGTCTTTTGAACGGCAGAGGCCGCTAGGTAATATAGGGGTCATCATGACCGCGTATCTCCGGCGGAGCGTACGGGTTACATAAAAAGGAAAGTGCAAAGGAGCCCAAATGTCTTACTTGTTGTTCTTCCCACCCCATGCTCTAATCATGTCACATCAATGACACGATAATACCTCTAATAACTGCCAAGTCTACTAGCATGCAAAGTTTCTAACAATAGTTATCCCTAACGCACGGCCCATACGTACAGGAGGCCAGACCTGTCGCGCAGTCCGTGATCTATATGAGACTCACACTCGTGTAACAGCTGTGTCACAGCCAATGAAACCTAATGATGTTTCATGATAATGGGTGGTCTCATAAACAAGGTCAATGCATATACATAAATAAAAACAAATTACGACGACACCGTCGTTGCACCTAAGTTTTCTTGGACGCGCATTTTATATATAGCAGTTAAAATATACGAACTAATGACAAAAATTAAAGATGCATGCAACATATGAAATATTAATAACAGTACAATAGCAAGGTATACTTGCCTGGTAAGAGAGCTGAAAAATATAACATCCAGATGTCAAACACCAAGAGTCAGAAACTACGGCCTCAGAATGAACGTCTCCGGATGCTGAAATAAATATCACCAACGTTCCCAGACTAAGCGACATAGCTAGAAAGCACTACCCTTTCGTCCAATTTGGACACAGGGGCAAAACGGTAATTTCGGGTCAAAGTGGGCTCCACATGTGGGCCACTTTACACCGAAAAGCGTGGCAAGGGTAAAGGTCTCTAAAAGGGACAAATTATAGGTCAAACAAACTCTAAATATCAATACGAACTCAGCAATATGTCCAAATGTGGATTCCGGTGAGCCGAACACAATTTTGCCTAAAAAGTCAACCGTGGGGCCCGCCCATAGACGACTTGGTCAACTATCTCAGAATTGCATAAAAATTGGGTCACAGGATCAGCCCGATACCATGAGTCCAGTGGCGAAAGTTTTGTCGTATTCTGACGAGCGTGCACTAAATGGCGCGGGATTTTATAAAAGTTGTGATACGGGAAATTTTTGCGAATACGGGCTGATTTCGACGCGCACACGCGTCCGAATCAGTTTTTGCAAAAGCCCACACGTCTGGGTATACCGTGCACACCTTTTGGTACACTTGGCACACGACGGGGCGGTCCCGTTTGGCGGGGCGCGCTCCGTATCATAAATTTTGGAAGTTTAAAAAAGTAGGTTTTCGAATTTTTTTACTTAGTTTAATTCTACATACAACATCAAATAAATATTATAATTAACAGAAATTAATCTCAGTTAGGTGGTCTTCGCATACCAAAAAGAAAAACTAAATTTGGATCTCTGTGGTGGGAGATACGAGTCCTTAAACATGGGTGGTTACCGCAGTTTTCTGCGATCCAAAAGTTGTCATTTTTTGCCAATTTGGTCGCTGTTTTTGTCTAGGGTTACGCGTTATTTGAGATAAACTAATGTACAGTATTGGAAGGGAGATAGGTCGTGAACATACCGGTGAAGACGGGGTCAAGATTGGTCGAGCGATGGCACAGGAATCGAGTTGTGAACAGGCCTTCGCTGTAGTCAAAATGTACAGCGTATACGCGTGGCGGTTGACGCGGTCGGCTGTGCGGGGAAATTTTGGCGGGTTTGCTACGGCGCTTAGGGATGGAAGCGGCGGTCGACGTTGGAGGAAGACTAGAGTTTAGGGTTAGGGTTTTGGGATGAGTAACATATATATATAGATAGAGGGAACGGTTTTGCGGGTCGCGGGTCGCGGGTTCTCGCGCGGGAGGAGGGGGGAATATAGCGCGGGTGGCTCAGTTTGCTGCCTCTGCAGCTTAGTAAATGCGGGCCGGGTATTAGTAATGGGTAGGGTTCACTAAGGGTTTAGGGTTTATAGGTTTTCTAAATTTCTTTTTCTTATTCTTTTTCTTTTATTCTATTTTCTTTTCTATTCTATTTTAATTCATTTCTTATTTTTTTTCACTTTTATATTAAACTTATATATATATATATATATATATATATATATATAACTCTAGAAATTATATTAGTGCATACAATAAATCTATCAACTGTCCATAGGGTCTCCTACATGGAGTAAATTAAAGAAAAATTACGGTTGGTCCACAAAACCTCTAAATGCACAATTACCTAAAAATAAAAATCCAATAAATTTCTATTTCTTCTAATTAGCTAATAATTTCTAGAAATCAATTAAATAATTAATTAAATACTTAATACGGTTTTTAAAATTAAGGGTTTTACACCTCTCCCCTAACCTCTCCTATTTAAACCCCCTAAGCCCTAAACCACCACTACCGCCATCACCACCCTCGCATCACCGCCACCGCTTTGCCGCCCCGACTCCGACGATACGTCGACAACCGCGAGCCCCCATCATCGAGCCATGCCGGGACCACCCTCCCCTAGCAGCCCCAGCAGCCTCATCAGTCTCATCAAACGCCGCCGCCGCCGCTTTGCCCCGCTGTGCCGCCCTGACACAAAAAGTCAGCGAGGTATCCTTCTTCTGTCTTGCGTAACTCCATGTACATTAATCCATTTTTTGTTCTTTCAAATGTTGTGCAAAGATCTCGTAACGCTCTCAAAACTCGTACAACTCGTTCGGAGTATCGTGTACTGTGTCGGTAGAAAAATATGACGCAAAACAGAAAAAACCACAAAATTCTAGACTTCATAAATTGTCCCTAACTCACAAGTTCATGGGCGATTTACTCCTAACCTGTTTAATAATTTTAAATTTTGTTTGAACAGTTAATTAGATAATATAACCGAGATTAAAACCATGTAATTAGATTTTTTATGGTGTTGTATGTTGTGTTTTATTCGCGGGTGAAATCAACCAAAAACTTGGTTTATAAAATCCAAAAATTCTCGAAATGGTGTACGTCCCGCTAAACGAGGCGACTTGGTCGTATACAAATTTTACTGAAAGGTGCGCATCGTCAATACGGACGTGTGGGATTTCGTAAAAGTTGATTTGGATGTGCGTGCACACCGAAATCAACACGTATCCGTCGAAAATATCCCATTTCGGGCCTATTCTGAAACTCATTGTAACTTCGTGTGTGATCATCGTTTCGTAATAAAACTTACGCCATTGGATTCATAGCGTTACGCTGGTCCTTTGACCCAAGTTTGGTTTGATTCTGAGAATTTTAAAAAAATCCCGTATCGTGGGCCCTACGGCTCTACTTGACGTGCGATTTTGTGACCGTCTCATCGGAATCCAGTTCTGGATATTCCGTTGGGTTCGTATCATCGTTTTGGACATGTAGACACTAAGTTTGACGAATTTGAAGAACTTTGTCTCTAGCACATTTTTCGGTGTGAAGTGGGCCACATATGGACCCCGTTTTGACCAAAAACTATCAATTTTGCCCCTATGTCCAAATTGGAATTATGGGTAGTCAATCCTAGTTATTTCATATCTTTTAAGCATGATGGTAATGTTTATTTCAGCAACCAGAGGAGTACTTGAAGATCCCGTTGATATAGGAGCAATTATTGGAATCCAAACCATAGGCAAGTATACCTTGCCAAACTTGCAGTAGTTATCTGATATTATTTCTTGAGTTATTCATATATATATACTTCTGTGATGTACATAGTCAACCCAAGACCGTGAGACGTTGCTTAACGTCCGAATAATATTCGGGTGTTGACGCCGTACGCGGAGTCGTGTAACGTCACATATAGTTGATATCGCGACCCTATATATTTTCGTGCTTGCATTATCAAGTACATCATACCATAGGACACCTGACACTATTTATGTAACAGGATCTTCTGAGTTATTCTTGGTAATTCTGTATAGGCTACAGGATTTGTGACATAGATATTATATATGCTTAGCTATCATTATGACTCGCTGCATCAGTTAGAGGTCATGATCTTGCGTGTCATGAACATGAGACGTGTGATTATATTGGGTGGGGAGAGACACACAGGCTACATGATGATTTTATATGTATATTTATTATTATGAGGCTCTAGACTCTACATCAGAGCTAGGCACTCTACTAGTGATATTACTGCTACCGGCTCCCCGACACAGAGCTTGTAGTAGTCTCATCATGAGTACTAGTGATGCTCTCACTTGCATATCACATAGCTGGTTACATAGTTTACCCTATTGATTTATTTTATACTATATTTATTTGGCTTGAGTTATTCTTGTACCTTGTTATGTCCCCTGAGGACCTGGAATCCGGATTATGTCCCAGGTTTAGCAGAGGAGATCTATCCCGAGGTATACGGGACAAGAGCAGACATTGGAGCAGTACCAGTACAAGAGGACAAGGTGATGCAAGAGGATTTCTCCTGAGTATCTGGTTTATTATACTCAGTTATTTCTATGGTTAGACTCTTATTTCCTGTCTATTGAACTGCTGTATCAAACTCTTTATCGGGTTGTTCCCCGAGATATTTATTGAGACTTGTTGATTATTATTTCATCTTGATGAATCTGATATTGATTGTATTTATCAATTATGGATGATATTAGATTATGACATATTTAGTAGACCTTTATTGTTGTTTTATAAATTAAGTACACCCTAATGGGTCCATTAAATTGGGTTTTCCCATTGGAGTGTGCTGCTGGCCATTGCCACGTGGTTAGTCCCTCGGTATTTTGGGACTGGGCATGACATAGTTTTTGTGGTGGCCCATGCAGGTCAACGACTAAATTATTTCGGTTTCAACTAAGAAACTGAGCAAGCCTGCGAAAATGATAGGATAAGTTATAGGATCTCATCCACTTGATTGAATCGTTCTTGATCTCTATATCAAATTTGAATTAATTTTTTGACTTGCATCCTGCCTTGATTCCTCTGTACGCCTTTTGTAGTTTATTTTGGATGCAGAGTAATGGATCCACCAGCAAGAGATGAGACTCCTGCAGGAATACCATAATGTACTGTAGCCACCTACGAAGAAAATAGAGTGACGCCATTAAGTGGAGATCCCTCCACTCACCAAAGCAGTGAAGCAAATCAGCAAGCCTCAATTTTTTGGCAAGACGATATTCCGCCTCCGTCGTAGTTTACTCCACCAATGCCCGTATTCCCACAAGGGCAGGCTATGGACAGACAACAAATATTTCAAATATTCTACGCAATGATGTAAGCCCAATAGCAGATTCAACAAGAGGCTCCGCATCACGAGGCAGAGAACTTGAGGAACAGCCTAATAACCGCACTGGAGCAGGCAAACCTACCAGTACGATGGCCATCGTCAGGCTCTATCACCTATTTTTGCCAACTGAAGCCCCATACCTTTTCTGGCAAGGAGGAGCCTACTAAAGTTCATGAGTGGCTCATAAACACTCCACACCAATTAGAAGCAGCTGAGCTTCCAAAGGAACGTTGGATGACTGTCGTCATAATGCATTTGACGGGTAATGCACATTACTGGTGGCTATATGAGGAGACACGGCTCGGACCAGACCGAGTCACTTGGAAAGAGTTCTTTAGACTCTTTCAGGAGATGTACATTCCATCTATTGCTCGATCAGAACTTCAAGACAAGTTCAATCGCCTTACTCAAGACAATATGACAGTGGAAGAGTACAATGTGGAGTTCATCCGTCTGAGTTGCTTCGCCCCTACCTCGATCCCGACAGAAGAGGAGAAGGTTGAGAAGTTCTTCGACGGACTAAACTTTGAGCTACAGAGATAGATCGGATCCGTTGTACCTACTTTATACTCGGACGTTCTTGCTGTAGCTCGACGCATAGAGCGCGTCACCAGGAGAGAATTCAGCCTGAAACGGCTATTTTTACCAGCATGAACCAGAGCGTTACATGGGGAGTTTACAAAGCGACCCCAGATAAATCTACCCCAGAGAGCAGCACCAAGAGCATCATTCCTTCCTACTTGTCACTACTGTGGCAAGGTAGGCCATATTGAGAGGGAGTGTAGACGCAAGTTGGGAATATGCTTGATTTGTGGATCCAGCCAACATTTAGCCAGAGATTGCACGAAGCATTGAGGAGAAACATCGATGATTAACCGAGAAGCCTTACCAGCACCGGGAGGATATCAGTCGAGGCCACCCTTGGCACCCCAAACAGCACTCTTCCAGCAGGCCCAGCAACAGCAGAAGGCACAACCACAAGGACGCTGACAAATTTTTTTGATGACAATGGAGGACGTACAGACTCGTGGAGTAGCGAATACGCGTAAGATTTAAGTTATTCTTCGCTATCTATTCCTAGTAATGCCATAGCACGTGCCTGTTAATCCCTTTCCTTAGCCTTCAACCTAGTATTTTTGAACTTGTTAGTGATTGATACCTAAGTTTTCCTAAGTTATAGATTTTCTTGCTCTATCCATATTCTTTTACTCTTAAATTACTTATCTAGGAAAATGTTTTTCTATGTGTTCTACTTGATCCTCAAACTTTCCCTTCGATTTCTTTTTGGTTATGATTCTTTATCCTTTGTGTCTTGCTTCAAACATATCTTACAACCGCGTCATCTCTGCTGCCGGTTTTATTTTGTTTCTTAATTATGAGTACGCAATTCTTTTAAGGTGGGTAGAATGTAACAACCTATTTTTTTTAAAATTTTAAAAATAAAATTTTAGATTTTTTTGTGATTTTTAACTAATTATTATAAATGTCCTTCAGGAATTAATATTTTTATGTATTAAATTAAGTATTAAAATATATAAAATTATATTTTTGGGTGTATAATTAATTATTGGATGTTGTGTAACTTTTCTGGAATTTATTGGGCTCAAAAACTATTTTTAATTAGCTAAAAACCCTTGTTTTAATTAAACCAACTTGAACCGAACCGAACCGAACCGGACCCAATCTAACCCAAACCGACCCAAACCCTACCCTAACGGGTCGGGTGTGGACCCGACCCGCTAGCCCGCCGCCCATTAACCCAATCCCTCTCCCCCTGTACTCCACGAACCCCACTCCCTTGCTTCCGGCGACCCCGCGGCCAACCACCCCCGCCTCCGCCGCTCGACTCCGCCCACGACCCCCGCTCCTGCCTCCCCGCTCCACCGCCTCTCCCCTTCCCTCTCCTATTTAAACCCCCTGAGCCCTAAATCACCGCCACCGCCATCACCACCCTCGTATCACCGCCACCGCTTCGTCGCCCCAACTCCGACGACACGCCGACCACCCCGAGCCCCCATCGCCGAGCCATGCCGCGGACACCCTCCCCGAGCAGCCCAAGTAGCTGTATCAGCCTCAGCAAACGCCGCCGCCGCCTTACCCCGTCGCGCCGCCTTGACATAAAAAAGTCAGCGAGGTATCCCTCTTCTGTCTTGCGTATCTATGTACATTGATCCATTTTTTGTTCTGTCAAATCCTGTGTGAAGACCGCATGACCCTCTCGAAACCCATGCAACTCGTTCGGGGTATTGCGTCCTATTTCGGTCGAAAATGTGACGCAAAACAGGAAAAAATCACAAAATTCTGGACTTCAGAAATCGTCACGAACTCACAAGTTTATAGCTGATTTACTCCCAACCTGTTTAATAATTTTGAATTCTGTTTGAACAGTTAATTAGAAAATATAACCGAGATTAAAACCCTATAATTAGATTATTTTATGGTGTTGTATGTTGTGTTTTATTCGCGGATAAAATTGACCAAAAACTTGGTTTACAAAATCTAATATTTCTCGAAATGGGGTACGTCCCGCTAAACGAGATGACTTGGTAGCATGCGAATTTCACCGAAAGGTGCGCATCGTCAAGATGTGTAGGATTCTCCCGAAGTTAATTTGGATGTGCGTACAAACCGGAATCAACACGCATCCGTCGAAAATACAACATATCGGGCCTGTTCTGAAACTTATTATAACTTCGTGTATGCTCGTCGTTTCGTAATAAAACTTACACCATTGAATTCATAGCGTTACGCTGGTCCTTTGACCCAAGTTTGGTTCGATTCTGAGAATTTTGACAAAATCTCGTATCGTGGTCCCTACGGCTCCACTTGACGGGTGATTTTGTGACCGGCTCATCGTAATCCAGTTCTGGATATTTCGTTGGTTTCGTATCATTATTCTGGACATGTAGACACTAAGTTTGACAAATTTGAAAAACTTTGTCTCTGGCATAATTTTCGGTGCAAAGTGGGCCACATGTGGACCCCACTTTGACCAGAAATTGTCAATTTTGCCCCTGTGTCCAAATTGAAATTATGGGTAGTCAATCCTAGTAATTTTATATCTTCTGAGCATGATGGTAATGTTTATTTCAGCAACCGGAGGAGTACTTGGAGATCCCGTTGATACGTGAGCAATTATTGGAATCCAAACCATAGGCAAGTATACCTTGCCAAACTTGCAGTAGTTATCTGATATTATTTCTTGAGTTATTCATATATATATACTTCTGTGATGTACATAGTCAACCCAGGACCGTGAGACGTTGCTTAACGTCCGAATAATATTCGGGTGTCGACGCCGTACTCGGAGTCTTGTAACGTCACATGGAGTTGATATCGCGACCCTATGCATTTTTGTGCTTGCATTATCAAGTACATCATACTATAGGATACCTGACACTATTAATATGACAGAATCTTCTGCGTTATTCATGGTGATTCTGTATAGGCTATAAAATTTGTGACATATTACATACGCTTAGCTATCATTATGACTCGCTGCATCAGTTAGAGGTCATGATCTTGCGTGTCACGGACATGAGATATGTGATTACATTGGGTGGGGAGAGACACACAGGCTACAGTCTAATTTTATATGTATATTTATTATTGTGAGGCTCTAGACTCTACATCAGAGCTAGGCACTCTACTAGTGATATTACTACTACCGGCTCCCCAACACAGAGCTTGTAGTAGTCTCAGCCTGAGTACTAGTGATGCTCTCACTTGCATATCACATAGCTGGTTATAAGTTTACCCTATTAATTCATTTTATACTATATTTATTTGGCTTGAGTTATTCTTGTACCTTGCTATGTCCCCTGAGGACCTGGAATCCGGATTATGTCCCCAGGTTTAGCAGAGGAGATCTACCCCTAGGTATACGGGACAAGAGCAGACATTGGAGCAGTACCAGTACCAGAGGACAAGGTGATGCCAGAGGATTTCTCCTGAATATCTGGTTTATTATACTCAGTTATTTCTATGTTTAGGCTCTTATTTCCTGACTATTGAACTGCTGTATCAAACTCTTTATCGGGTTGTTCCTCGAGATATTTGTTGAGACTTGTTGATTATTCTTTCATCTTGATGAATCTGATATTGATTGTATTTATCTACTGTGGAAGAGATTATATTATGACATATTTAGTAGACCTTTTTGTTGTTTTACAGCTTAAGTACACCCTAATGGGTCTATTAAATTGGGTTTGCCCATTGGAGTGTGCTGCTGGCCATTGCTATGTGGCTAGTCCCTCGGTATTTTGGGACTGGGGTGTGACACTGCTTGACCTCTATTCTTGGCCTTTGTTCCTCTATCTTTTAATCAGCCTTGGGACTAATAATCTCGAAGCAAGATCCCAGAAAGATTGAGAACAACTGTACAAGCCTTCTCGACACAAGTTTTAACAAACTTGAGAAGTTTGACGGTGAGCACTATAATATCTGGAAAAAAGGAAGATCAGTCTCAATCTTTAACTCATGGAAGTTGATTACGTGATGATAGATTCTGAGCCTATTATTCTGGAGAATGATAATGGTTGAAGGATTGATGAGGCCACTACTCTACAACAAATATGGAGAGTGACAACAACCTCTACAAATTATTCATTCTGAATGCCATGGATGATTCAATGGTGGAATCATACAACAAGACAGTCCATGCTAACGGCGTATGTGAGTCTCTATAGAAGCATTACCAGTCTGATGAGGCAAGAAACAAAATCTGTCACAAATAAGTTCTACAAGATGCGATTCAAGGATAATAAGACAATGTTGCCTCAAGTCAAGGAATTTGTCAAGTTACGCCAAAAACTTAAGAATGATGGCATGCCCCTAGTAGACAAATTTATTATGGCGGGTATTGTCGCCAAGCTCCCGCCTGGATAGAATAATTTTATTTCGAACATGTACCGAAAGAATATGGAGTTCGACCTTGAGCCCTACTGCATTGAATCCATATTGAAGATAAGTTGAAGGCTCAACTCAAGGTGGACTCACTGTCAAAGCAGATGGCCAAGGCCAACATGGTGCATGCTGAAGACTCCAATAGGAAGCAGAAGGCTTCTTACTTCAAGAAGAAGGACTTTAACCATCTTAAGGTGGAGGCGATTTCGTTTAAGCCAAAGCCCAAGTTTAATGTGATGTGTTTCAACTGTGGCAAAAAAAGCCACTACAAGAAAGACTGTAGATCCAAACCCAAATAGACTGAGCAAGGTGAGCCTAACAAGATTACTATGATTGCGCAGGTGGTCTCAACGGGTGTCGACACTGACTATATTGGTATCATGATGGTTGGTGTATCCTAGTGGTGAGTTGGGTTAGTGTCAGGTGAGTTGGGTATTGAGCCTAAGGTGAGGGTAAGTGAATACCTTAGTACTTGCTATTATGATACTCAAGTGTCTTTAGGCATGGTAAGTTTGAGTGTAAGGTGAGGAGTATCATGCTAGTGTAGGTAGTAGGAATTCCTTAATATCTTGTGATACTTTGGGTACCATGAGATAGTGTGGTACTATGGTACTCAAGTCTCAAGGGTTGTAGGTAAGTGAGGTAAGTTGAGAGTGAAGTATCCTAGTTAGTACCAAGATACTAAGACTAGAATTGGGTAGTATCTTGGATACGGGGTAAGTGTCTAGGATATGAGCTAGGTAATGGATATTTGAATTGAACATAATCAATTTGAAATTGCATAAAAACATCAACATCAGTCTGAAGCAAATACAACAATGACTATATTTTTTGATGTTTTGGTGTGTTTTGTCCTGATAAGCTGATCCAAGTAGACTGAAACTATCTGAAACATTTCAATAGAATCAATTTCTTTCGAATGCATACTAAAATCTGTGTGAATTTGATCATTCGGTAGCATTTACATATAGCACGTTTAGCACCATTTAAAAAAATTATCCTTGTCTATTCTATTGTTTTATTTACACAAGATATTACATAAATAAGCCAACACCCATACATTTGAAGACAAAATAATGTTATAGTAAGAAAATTCTATACAAATAAGAAGTCAATTTTAGTTTAACCCAAAAATTCCAATACCGAAAATTGAAAAGTGTTAACTATACTGTTTAACTTGAAAACTGAACAAGAGAGTCATGACTTTTATGGCTGCTACTTCAACTTCTTCTTAGTAATAAAGTTTGAGAGAGTGAAAACGCATCTAAAAAAGAGTAAAAGTGTGTGATAGAAAGAGAATAGGAGAGTGGGGGTATATAAATAGGGTCTGATACTAAGTGTTGTAAAAAAGAGTGAAAGTGTGTGATTGAAACTTGAAACCAAACATCATATGATGCAATTTTGTAAAACTGAAACCAAGCATATCAACAAGGAGAATAATACAAAAAACTGAAACAAAGTCCTACCAGTACTAAATTCTAGAGGAGTATGAGGCTCTCGCACATCAAAATCATCTAGCGTTGGTGATGGTGTTAGCGTTGGTGTTAGTGTCGGTGTCGGTGTCGGTGTCAGCAATGCTCACGAGCGATGAGTTCCTGGTGCCATACTCGTCTAAAACCTGTAAACTCCTATTGTAACAATCAGACAAGAAATGTGCATATAAAATAACATAAAAATTTTCATATAAATAAAAGAGATGTATTTCCATTTGTGTTACCAATACATTTAAAAATAAAAATAAAAAGTTTATTTATATTCATAAACTTAAAATATATAAGCAACTAACTCATGCTAAATGCATTCAAACAGTTTAAACTACATATTTTTTGTCTTAATCGAGCATTAAGTCATCTTCATCATTTTTATTGCTTATAAAAGGCTCTTGCCCATTTACACTACATTTGAGCACTTCAACATCTTCCTTACTATCTTCATCACTGTCATTAATAAATGTATCATCTTCAATGGGCCGGTTATGGTTCTTGATGTTTTCCATGAAAATTGGATCGACTTCTACTTCAGTTGCAGCTATATCCTCCCTATAAAGTAGGCCCAACACTTGATTGAGATTGCATTCGACTTGGGTATAAGATTCTTCTAACTCATTTAGCTGATATGCCGAATTAGTGTTCATTATTTGGTCTCTATATTCATCTTCTCTATTATCTTTCTCTTTACTCTCAATAATATCATACAAGTTCCAAGGTTGAAACCTTTGCACCACTTTCTAAGCAACACTACTTTTGTGTTATTGAGATAGAACACTTGCTCGGCATGAGAAGGTATCACAAAGGGATCATTCGCATACCATACGCAAGAAGTATTGACACTAGTAAAATGTTTAATTGTTCGAGCTCCGGTCCTTCTATTGCAAAGACCCTACCATTTACACAAATAAAAATAATTGTCAGCATCCCAAGTATCTCAATGCAAGTACGTCAACCAAGATACCATAAAAGTCAATTTTGCATCCTTCATGCTCCCCTTTGGCGATAATACAACTATTTTAAGCTCTGCGATGCTTCTCCTGCTTTATGGTAAGGAACCTAATTCTATTTTCAATGCATCCATTGTAAGGTCTTACCTCAGGTTGAGGCCCGCATGCTATATGTCATGACCCATACCGAGTGTAGGAACGCGAGTAGTGAACAACGTCCAACCTACGTCGCAACATCGGCAGTAGAACTCTGTTTAGGTAAACTAACTATCTATCAATAATGATCATCAAGATATATAATTCTACCAATGAAGTATGAATACCCAATCACATATCTATAAGATGGACAATCACACAAATATGATATAAAGAACTGAGGAGTCAAATACAACTCACAAGAAAATATAATATCCAATGAGTCATCTAAAATAATAAGAAATACTAATATCAATGTTGGAGACAAATCCAGTACAACAACCTATCTACTGAGCTACAGGTACTGGGTTGTTTATCTAAACCAGGATAAGACCCTACTGAGCCAAAGTCTCTGACTCTAAGCCAACTACGTCCTGAGGCCCGTAGTGAGTGGGATACTGTAACGCCCCGCTCCGCGTCGGCGTTATGTATCAAGGTGAGTGGACAGAACTTCGTTCTCTGATTCTTGCATGCCTTAATAATAACCTGAGTTTTTGCTTGCAATGTTTTCATAAGAGAATGATAGAACCTGCCTTGCATGTTAATGAACGAACTCACCTAGGTTGTCTTTGAAACAATGTCTGCTTAACTAGAATCCTGAATCGCTTGCCTAGAGTGCATGAACATGTTCACTATCGTCTATGCTTCGAGAGAACCATACTGTACCTGAATGTGTTCAAGTGATAAGTCGGATTGCCCCGCAACAACGATTGTATTCTGATGGTTCATCTCGTCTGCATACTAGAGTTTATTTGATAGTGTTCCATACATTCGCACGCGGTCGGACAATGGCTTTTGGTGGAGAGCTGAACTGCATGCGTCATAGCCACCATGGGTCACAGCTGCCATTAGCATCAGAGAAATGAGTCATTGGTATGCTGTACCACCAGCTGCCGATAATGAGATACTCGGGGACCGCCCTGCATATAGCTAAGTCATTGTGTTGTCTTGGATAGTGAGTGCCCCTAAGATTGTGCATTGTGTGTCTAGCTTTGCATCTGACCCTGGAATCGCACGAGACACGCTGCGCACACCCTGAGCATGAACGATTGCTTGCTTGCATATTCAATATGAAACTCTGTTTTCAAACATGTTTCCAACTATGTAATATGACTCTGCTAGAACTGCATGAAACGAACCTAGGTAAAACTAGAAAGATCACTAGTAATGTAATATTTTATAACATGATTACTTAGTGTTGGTTTGAGTGAATGCTTGTTTCTATTCAGTTGATTTATCTCACTAGTACTTGTATAAAGTGCTGACCCACCAACAGTTTACTTGCTTGCAGGTACTGGATCGTCCTAGGGAGCGATAGGCGTGCCATAGTCCCCAAGACCCGGAATCCTGGTTTTGATTGTTGCCCGAGAATGCTATCGTATAAAGGGGCATAATGTATGGAACGAACGTGTGCCTTTGCTAAAGAAAACCTAAGTTGCCTCGATTATCCCGAACACTCAGTTGGCTAAATGTATTACATTGCAACAAGTCCCTTTCCGCTGCTTACTCGATTGATGCGATGATAGCCAACTATCAACTTAAAGATTGGCCTTGCCCGGGCGCAACCCCAGGCCCGTGCGGCATCACGTCCCCCGAAAGCTCGAACAGGCCATTCGCTTAGCTCCCTTTCTCCCTCGCACCCTCGGAACGGGCGCGGTGATTCACGCCCGGCGCACCGAGGCACGGTGATTCGTGCCCGGTTCATTAATTTCGGCCACACGGGGTGGGGCAGGGCGGAGCGGCGGCCCGGGCGGGACTGGGGCGTGACAGATACCACTCCTCAGTGTCATCTGAGAAAAATATATCCAGTCAGGAAAGGAGCAAAGTACACCTCTAACAATAGTTCCAAAGAATGGTATAAATTATGTAACAGTAAATAGAGTGAATATACAAGATACAAGATACAAGTACACGAGATATACAAAATAGGAATACTAAAATTAAATACCAGAAATGAGCATCAAGAAAATAAGCCAAAAATACTACTACTATGTGAGTGAGTACCAGCTTCAATATGTGATCGGCTTGGGAACATGCATAAGGATTAGAACCTGGTTAATCATACATACAGTTTATGATCAACACTCATAAGGACATGGACAAGAAGGGTATGATCACATATCTATACTAACACTATCTGTCCCGACTGTGGATCCAAATATGGTACGTTATGACACGAGATTCACTAGGTAGGTAGCTAATCTACCCAAGAATCGATGTTTGTACATGTACAAGAAGAACGAGGAACAAGGCTTGTACATGATACACCATAAATACCAAGGACTAATATCTCATGACGAGATCGGATATACAAATCTGTGTAACCATCGTGTCAAGAAATCAAGGATATCTACACTAAATATAAGAAATATAGGGGATATCATAAATGGAAAACTATCAGATAATGTACTTGCATGAAATTCGGTAAATAGTATCAAAGATATGCAGAATGGTGCCTCGAAGACCAAAATATAGAATATTACATTAACACATGGTTTAAAATAAAATTAAGTTAAATTAGTCAAATTCTAGGTCATAAAGCCATTTCTAGGTCAAAATAGTCAAACTAGGTCAACTCTGGGTCAAACTAGTCAAACTTGGCCAAACTAGCTATTTCTAGGTTGTATGAGTCCACCTCTTGGATATTGGGTCCAAACGCTATGTATCTAGGCTATACTAGCTATGTTAGGATAGTAGGATACCAACACTATACCGTATCATAAGATACATAAAATAATATATATAAAAAAATACTATATAATACTCAAGTATAATATATACTAGTATCCCTAGCTAAACTAATACCAAGTGGATACCTTCGTTTTGTGCCAACACGGTATCACGCTACCTACACTCATCTTGATACACAATACCCAATACCTTGAGTTAGCTCCAATACCTAGCAATTACCTTGGTAACACAAGGTAATACTAATCTAGCTATCTTATATCCATACACTACCCAATGTAACACTAACATGTGTATCTAATAATACATATCCTCATTCATGCATATAGCTAATATCTATAACCTAAAGTATGCTAACACACATAACATATATCAATACCCAACTCAATATACCTTAACATTACATATATATATATATATATATATATATATATATATAGATTAAGTAACCCACAACATATCATAACTAGCCTTCTACTCATCCTCATCATGTTGCTGCTACTATATATTGCTGCTGCTGCTGCTTCTTATGCATTACTGCTGCTGCTGCTACGCATGCTGTTGCTACTATGCATTGCTGCTGCTGCTGCTGCTACGCATTGCAGTAGCCTGACACCCCCCTCCTAGCACACATGCACACACACACACACACATACATATATATATATATATCATACCCTCATCTATACATATACATATATATTTATATATATTGGTTGCACACATTAGTCACTAATTAAACTCTGTCACAGACATCAAAACCAAGTATCTTCCCTACCAACACATACTACCCAACTCTAGGTTACATACACCTTATGATACACACACAGGTATCCAAATAATCACAATGATATATCTATATAGGTACACATATATCAATATATATACAACTAAAGTATATATATATATATATATATATATATATATATATATATATATATATATATATATATACTACATCAAATATAGTAGGATAAAATATAACAAACACATAGAGTGCATCGCATCCGTATCATACTCAATCAATGATACGCTTGCAATACGGCTTCAACACACCACCAAATGCATCACAAATAATATGAGAAAGATTATAATCATAGTTAGAAATAACACGAAGTGCTAGCTTCTCAAATACGTGCTCGTGTCAAAATATGACATGCTCAAACCTTGTGCCGGAAGAAAACACCCAAATCAACCCGTATCGCCAAATTGCCATGATTCGGCCTACACGTATCAAATTATTGATACGACACTAGTCTCAAACAATCAAACACATGTCCATTTGGTCTAATTGATCTTTTGACAAACACATATGTCAATATCAAAATTCTCCCAAAATTGGCATAAAATATACCATAACTTCTTCCATAGGCCTCCTATGAACCTAATTTCACTTCCTATGGGGAGCCTTAGTACATGGGAGGGTTCCTAATTATTAACTATAGATTTAGAGTCTAAAATAGATAAGGAAAACTAAACTGTACCTATTGGAACATGAATTTCCAATGCAAGTCTCCAAATGAGTGTCAAGAGCCTTCAACTTGTGCTCCTTCCTCCTCCTTATAGATTCTTGCCTCATTCTTGTTACAATAGCCTCCAATGGTGAGTAGAGAAGAAATTGGAAGAGAATTTGGGTAGGGATTGGTGTAGGGATGAAGGAATTAGGAAGAGAAAAATTCTAGATCTAGAAATGAGATGAATGGATGAAGAGAGAGAGAGTCTCTCTCCTCTCCCCCCATGGCCTACCTTGCCCCCTTCTCCAAGTCACTATAAAAAGTCTATAATACCCCTTGGGGCTTGTCATAAAGGAATTAATTAAGAAGGAAAGGTTATAATCTAATTGATTTAACTAATTAAGTCATCCTCCTAATGAATGGGCTTGTTTGTTGGGCTCAATCTAACTAGAATTAATATTGGTCCATGAGTCTAGTCTAATCTAGTTAAGTCCACTAATACAAGTCCAAAATCAAATATAACATCTAACAATAAATAAATAATACAATAAATAAATATACAACATGTACATTAAATAATTATAAAATGACCAAAATACCCTTCCTAGAAAATATAGTAGTGACAAGTCTACTCCCCTTAAAATAATTTCGTTCTCAAAATTCAAAGACGAAACTACCCCCAGAAAATAAAACAGAATCAGAAAGAACATACCTCAAGGTACAAACAAATATGGATAACGCTCTCGCATTTCATCCTCCCTCTCCCAAGCAGACTTAACCGGAGAGTGATACCTCCATGCGACGCATACCAAAGGAATGGTTTGGTTCCTCAGCACTTTCTCTCTCCAATCTAGAATCTTAACTGGCTGCTCTGGATAGCTAAGAGTAGGGCCCACATCTATCTCTGAGTGATCCAATACTTGACTAGGATCCGCCACGTATGATCTAAACTGTGACACATAAAATAAGTTGTGTACTCCCTCCAATTTAGGTGGCAAGTCTAGTCTGTAAGCAACTGTACCGACCCTCTCGAGAATTCTGAAGAATCCGATGAATCACGGACTAAAGTTTCCACCTCCATCAAAACGAATCGTACCTCATGCCAGAGAAATCCTCAGAAATACCAGACCTCCAACCTAGAACAAAACACAACCTTAAGAACTTAATCTATAACAAACAACCAATATCAACACAAAACAAAAATCTAAAACTATACCTCAAACTCCAAAGGTCTCCGTTGGCTATCGGCTCAATGTCGCTGTCTATACTCTGCCACTCGAAGTTTGTCTCTAATCAACTTAACCTTCTTCATTGTATCCACAACTATCTTTGGCCCTAGCAAAGCTCTCTATCCAAAATTGTTCCATGACAAGGGAGTACGACATCTTCGACCGTATAGAGCCTCAAATGGTGACATCTCTATACTAGCCTGGTAGCTGTTGTTGTAAGCAAATTCTACCAAACAGAGATGGTCCTCCCAAGATCCCCTAAAATCTAGTACATAGGTGCGTAGCATATCCTCTCGAGTCTGAATGGTCCTCTCTGACTCCCCATATGTCTGGGGGTGATATGCAGTACTGAACTTGAGTTGAGTGCCCAAACTCGCCTGCAAACTCCTCTAGAAATAAGAAGTAAAACGACTATCATGATCTGAGACTATGCTGACAGGAACCCCATGTATCCTGATGATCTGCCTCACACACATTGTCACGCCCCAGTCCCAAAATACGTAGGAGTAGGAATATGTAACATGGTAGCTACGCATTCGACTAGACTCTAGTCCGACTTGAATACGTATAAGCTGTATTATAATGGTCACTATCTAAATAATCAAGTAAATATAAATATATATGCCTCAATCCACAATAAACAGAATACACAAGAATGAGCTCAATGTGCTAAAGTCGGCCGCCCAGTAACACACAAACTCGAATAAACTCGAGAAAGAAATACGAGTCTATAAAACTAGGCTACATCAGCAGATGAATAAATAATATGAATAAATAACCATAACTTCGGTAGAAATAATATAAGTACCTGGTATAAATGCCTGCAAGACAAGCAACTTCATCAGCAACTCCAAAGGCTCCATAACCGTCTATGCCGCAAAAACTAGCAGGGGACCAGGTCCTCAGAGGGACGTAACAAGGTACAAGAAACAACATGCCAAAAGTAAAATAGTATAATGCCACATACTCAAGGGTAAACTACTATAATCATCTATGTGATATGCACGTAAAAGCATCACTTGTACTCAGGATGAAACTACTACAGGCTATGTGTTGGGGAGCCCATAGCAGCAAGTAGTATCAAGACTCAGTATAGGTGCCAAAGATCTGAGACAGAGTCCAAGGCACCTCTAGGTTATTATGACTCCGGCGTATGTGCCACAACACCTCCAATAGTATAGTATATATATTAATAATTAGCTTGTAGTATGGTGTGTCTCTCCCCACCCAATGTAACCTCACATCTCATGTCCACAATATCTCATGTCCATAACATGCAAGATCATGACCTCTAGCTAGTGCAACGAGTCATAATAATATCCATATAATATACAAGTCTCATATCACGAATCCTGTAAGGCTATACATAATCCCGATGAATAACTAAAGAAAGATTCTGTCACATAAAATAGTGTCAAGTATCCTAGGGTATAGCGTACTTGGTAAAACAAGCATGTAAAAATAAGATCGTGGAATCAACTCTCTAAGTGATGTTACACGACTCCACGTACGGTGTCGACACCCGAATCTTGTTCAGACGCTAAGCAAGATCTCACGGTCCTAGGATAAATGCACACATCAAACATATAAAATAACTATAATAACCAAATAATATAATAAAGGCAAGGAACTGTAATACATAATGGCAAGGTACACTTGCCTGGATTATGAACTCCGTCAACTGCTCCTGGAAAAGTAAAATCTGTACGTACACCATCGCATGCTAAAAAATATCACCATTATTCTCAGAATACTAGAAATAGCTAGAATTGACTACCCATAAGTCCAATTTGGACACAGGTGCAAAATTAACAGTTTTGGGTCAAAGCGGGATCCACATGTGGCCCACTTTGCATCACAAAATGTGCCAAAGAAAAATTTCTCTAAATTCATTAAATTTAGTTTCTACTAGTCCAGAATGAAGATACAAACCCAAGCACACACAAAATTAAGATGAGTGTCAGAACATGCCGATACGATATTTTTTGGCAGATACGCGTTGATTTCGGTGTGCACGCAGATCCAAATCAAGTTTTGCAAAAGTCCACACGTCGGTGTTGACAATACGCGTCTTTCGATGCAATTCGCTTATGCCATAGTTGCCTCGTTTGGCAGGAGGTACCCCGTATCATAGGATTTTTGGTGTTTTAAAAATAAGATTTTGGTCGTGTTGGAACAAGAATAATTTTACCATGAAAGAAAACTAATAAAAACTAAAAGAACAGTAAAAATTTTGGTTATATTGTGAAGAAGTACCTTCAATTATATTTTGAAAATAATTAACGAGTTGGTAGCAAATTGGGCATGAACATGGGAATTTGGATCAAAATTCTGAACTATTTTCGAACAGTTTTTTGGCCAACTTCCGGTCGATTTTTTGATCAAACCGGGGTGCCTAAATTTGTTCCACTTGAAAGGAATCCTAGAGGGCTAGGTTGTGAACATACCAGCGAAGACAAAGAAAGAAACGGATCAGCGAGAAGGTCGAAAGCTCTACGCGAAGGAGGGGGCCGCACAGTTGTATGTGCGTGGGGGGGTGGCGGATGGCGGTACTGCTCCGCGCGGCGGTGCGGGCCGCGGTCCGCGGCTCTCCGACGGAGGTGGTGGTGAAGGCGATGGGTTAGGGTTAGGGTTTTGGTTTGTAAGAATTTGGAAGAGGAAAATTATAGATCTAGAAATTAGATGAATGGATGTAGAGAGAGAGTCACTATGGCCGGCCTCCTTGTAGATCCTTGCCTTCTCCTCTCCTTGTAGATCCTTACCTTCTTCTCTCCCCCTATGTCCGGCCTTCCGCCTTCTTCAAGTCACTATGAAAAGTCTACAATACCCCTTGGAGCTTGTCATGAAGGAATTAATTAAGGAGGAAAGATTCTAATCCAATTGGTTTAACTAATTAAGTTACCCTCCTAATAAATGGGCTTGTTTGTTGGGCTCAATCTAACTAGAATTAATGTTGGTCCATGAGTCTAGTCTAATATAGTTAAGTCTAATAACACAAGTCCAAAATCAAATAAAAAAATCTAACAATAAATAAATTATATAATAAATAAATATACAACAAGCACATTAATTATTTATGAAATAACCAAAATATTCTTCCTAGAAAATGTGATAGTGACACTATGCTATACCACTCATCAGTAACTTCTGTTGAGTTATAGCAATAGAATTATTTTATCTATAAAATAAAAATTAAAGATATGATTAGTTTTTGAAAGAATACACAAGTTTTACATAACTTACTACATCAACAAAGCATAAATACATACATGGTTGGAAAACAACGTAGGAAATTCTTTTTCATGTCTCTGCTGTAAATTAGTTCTGCTTTGTCCTTGAATAATTTGTATATGCTTTCTACATATATTCATATTTGAACATATATCAGCACTAGTTAAGATTAAAACCTCTAAGTGGAATATCAAAGCTAATACTTACTCTAAGTATACTTCTAATTATGGAGAATTATTAAGCACAAACCAATAAGCATTTTCCAAATTTGATTTCGACAAGGTCTCAATCGTAGCAGCTCCTAATGGGCAGACATTGTGTCAAAAAATAGACATCTCAACACTTTCTTATATTTTAGCTCCATAATAATTCCTCTCCTCAGGATTATATCATGTCTCAACCCCATCTAGATACATGGACCAAAAAGTAATGCATTCAAGGTCAATATACGCTTCAGCAATTGAACCTTTAGGGTGTACTTTATTTTAAACATATCCTTTCAAGGTATACAAAAACCTACAAAGCATGCATTGTGTAGTAAGTATCCAACCTAGCATACAAACTTTAAGAAAAAATAATATTGTCCGAAAATGATATATTCTCATGAGTTGTATTTAGTTTACCTCTCTATAGGATACACCCACTGGTATTGCACTAGACCGGTAAGTTTAGCTTCATAGGAAAGGTGTATTGCTAAGTGAACCATTACATCAAAAAAGGCCAACGAAAAAAACTTTCAAATTTGCATAATATGATTGCTATATCCATTTTAAGTCATTCTAATACTTCAAGTTTGAAAGTCTTGCAACAAAACTCCTAAAAGAAGCAACTCAGATCAGCTAAGGCGGTAAACAAATCATCACATAAGTACCCACGTAATGCAATTGGAAGAATTCGTTGAAGAAAGACATGATGGTCGTGGCTTTTTATTCCAATTATCTTACCATCTACGAAATTTAAATAATGTTTAATATTTGAAGCATAACCATCTGGAAACTTTACTGACTTCAATAATTCACTCAAGCCTCTTCTCTCATCCTTAGACAAAGTAAAACATTTGGGTGGCATTAGCCACTTCCCAACCTGTAAAGTCAAATATGAATCCTTCTTGATCCCCAATTTTATTAAATCTAGACGAGTATTAACGCTGTCTTTATTCTTTAAATCTTGGCTCATCAAAGTAACTAGAACACTTTCACAAATGTTCTTCTCGGTGTGCATCACGTCTATATTGTGTCTCAATTTATTTGTTTTCAATTAGGGGAGTTCAAAGAATATGCTTTTCTTTGTCCAATCCAACTCCTCGGTTGTACGCTTCCTCTTTCTCTGGTTTGGTAGCTTCCCGAATGATGTGTCTATTTGACTGAGTTGTTCCATTATATCATCTTTAGACAATATACTAGGTTTCATCCCAAGCTCTAGCTTCCCATCAAACAAGGTCGTTCTTCTCCGCCAAGGATGGTTCAGCGGTAGAAAACATTGATGTCCCATGTAGCAAGTCTTAGTTCCATTCATCAAATGCATGGAGTGAGTATTCTTATTACATGTAGGACATGCCAATTTCCCTTTTTTCGCTACCCAAAAAGGTTTGCATATGCAAAAAAATCATTAATCGTGCATAATATTATAGCATGAAGTTGAAAAGTTTGCTCCCTACATGCATCATAAGTCGAGACACCAACTTCCCATAATTCGTTCAACTCATCTATCAATGGTTGTAGATATACATTTATATCATTTGTAGGAGACTTGGGCCCAGGTATAAGCAAGGGAATCATAAAAAAAAGTTTCCTTCATGCATTTCCAAGGAGGCAAGTTATAGGGCATGAGCATTACTAGCCACATGCTGTATGAGCCACTACGAAAGGGATTAAAGTCGTTAGATGATAGGGTAAGACGAACGTTTTAAGGATCATTGGCAAACAACTCATGTCTTTTGTCAACATACGTCCAAACCTCTAAACCGGTGGAGTGTCAAAGAATTCCCTCCTCCTCAACACATTTTTCTTTGTGCCAACTCATGTCTGGAGCCGTCTTCTTTGACATAAACAACCTTTGCAGTCTCATCTTTAATGGAAAGTGCCGCAGGATCTTCTGAGGAATCTTCTTTTTGTTGTTGTTATCATTATACACCCATTTGTACTCACCGCACTTGGGACACTCTTGTTTGTCAGCATGATCCTTCCAGAAAATGATGTAATCATTTTTTCAAGCATGATTGCAATTATAACTGAGACCAAGATATCGCATGATGGTTTTAGCCTCATAGTGATTTTTTAGAATTGTATTTCCTTCTGGAAGTATATCCTTCACAAATTTAAGTAACCTGTCAAAAGACTTATTCCTCTAATTATTAATGTTCTTTAATTGGAGCATCTTCATAAGGCAAGACAATTTGGAATACTTCTCACACCCATGGTAAAGTGGACTATGTGCATTACTCAAAAATATAACAAACTTATCTCCATCATCGGCTTCATGATTTGTCTCATGACTCCTTGAACTTCCTTCTCCCTTAAAAGCATCAGTGAATGTGACCCTGTACATTTCTCCTAAAATTTCTTGAACCCTATCAAATGATTCATACATCTCCATCATCGACGGTGCGGGCGGCGGTTGGCAGCGCTCCGGAGGAGGTGGTGGTGAAGGCGATGGGTTAGGGTTTTGGTTTGTTATATATATATATATATATATATATATATATATATATATATAGAGAGAGAGAGAGAGAGGGGGGGGGGGGGATGAGGCTGTGTACGCGGGGGGAGGGGGGGAAGAGAGTTGTGTTTGTTTAAGTTTCGGGTTTGGGTTAATGGGTAGGATTAGGGTTTAATGGGTTTGGATTTATTTCCTTTATTTAATCTCTCTCTATATATATGTATGTATATGGATGTTTAAAAATAGTTTTGGACCTCAATAAATTCCAGAAAAATTACACAATACACTATTATTAGTTGTACACAAAAAAATATATTTTTTGTACAATATTACCAATAATTAAATATACATAATTATAAATTCATGAATATTATATATTCTAATTAGCTAAAAATAAGTAAAAAATTTCCTTTAATCACAATAATTTTAGAATACCAATATTAATAAATCCTAAAAATTAGGGTGCTTACATACATCTCTGCCAGCTTCTCCGTATACAAACCCACCTTGAAAGGCAAAAAATGGGCCGAATTGGTCAACTTGTCAGCGATGACCCAAATCGTGTCTTTCCCTCCTGGAGATCGTGGAAATTCGGACATAAAATCCATAGTAATGTGCTTCCACTTTCACTTTGGAATGGGTAATGGCTGAAGTAAACCACCTGGCCTCTGCCTCTCAGCTTTTACCTGCTAGCATACTAAGCATCTGGATAAAAACTGTGCCACCTCCCTCTTCATGCCATACCACCACACACTCTCTCGCATATCCTGATATATTGTAGGCACCTGGATGCATGAAATACTGAGAGCGATGCGCTTACTGCAATACCCCCTCTCATAGCTCCCTACTAGCTAAACATAATCTAGCACCATGCCGCAAAGAACCATCCTCAGTAATGGTGAAATCATCCTTATACTAGGATGCATTGATCATGTCCATCAACTCTGAGTGTAACTTCAACCCCATATCTGCATGGCAAAACAAGGGACTATCACCTCAATGCCCAAGCTTTCCAGATCCTCCAATAAATATCGGTCATGGCATCGACAACTACATTGGCTTTCTTCAGATAATATTGTAAGGATATGTCAAAATCTTTTATCAGTTCCAGCCACCGACGCTACCTCATGTTCAACTCTTTCTGAGTAAAAATGTACTTCAAGCTCTTGTGGTTTATGAAGATCTCCACACGCTCTACGAATAAATAGTATTTCCAAAACTTCAAGGCAAAAATGACTACTGCCAACTCTGAATCATAGGTAGGATAGTTCTTCTCATGAGGACCCAATTTCCTAGATGCATAGGAAATTACTTTCATATTCTGTTGAAGAACACAACCCAGCCCTTTCCCCGATGCATCACTATAGATAGTGAAATCTCCAGACCCTAATGGCAACGTCAAAATATGAGCAGATGTCAACCTCATCTTCAATTCCTCAAAAGTAGCCTGACACTCCTTGTCCAAACAAACTTTGTATCCTTCCTGGTGAGTCCGGTCATCGACTCGGCAATCCTCCAAAAATCTTGCACAAACTTCTTGTAGTAGCCTGCCAAACCCAAGGAACTTCTGATCGCTGCCACTGAACTCGGGGTCTTCCAAGATTCTACTACTGCGATCTTCTTTGGATCTACTAAAATTCTATCACCAGTCATAACATATCCTATGAACTCCACCTTCCCTAAGAAGAACTCACACATGGACATCTTTCCATATAGTTTCTCCTTCCTCAGCACATCCAACACAATCTGCAGATGCTCCTCTGGTGTCTTCGAGTATATGAGTATGTCATCGATAAATACCGCCACGAACTTGTCAAGGTACTGGTGGAACACCTTGTTCATCAAATTCATAAATATCGTCGGGGCATTAGTCAACCCAAACGGCATCACCATGAACTCATACTGGCCATACCAAGACCTAAAAGCATTCTTCGAAATGTCCTCCGGCTTTATTTTTACCTGGTGGTAGCCTGATCTCATGTTTATCTTGGAAAATACCTTGGCACCACTAAACTTATCAAACAGGTCATTAATCCATGGCAACGGGTATTTATCTTGATAGTGAGATTATTTAATGCCTTGTAATCGATGCACATGCGTACCGATCCCTTCTTCTTTTGTATAAATAATACCGGGGCTCCCTACGGTGAAGTGTATCTGATAAACCCCTTATCCTGCAATTCATCCACTTGCTTCTTCATCTCGACCAGCTCGCTGTTGTTCACTCTATAGAAATGCTATAAAATTGGTTTCGCACCTGGCACCAAGTCTAAAGTGTCACTACCATATTTTCTAGGAAAGGGTATTTTAGTAATTTCATAATTAATTAAATATTGTGCATGTTGTATAATTATTTATTATATTATTAATTATTTTTAGATATTAGTTTATAATTTTGGACTTGTGTTAGTGGACCTAACCAGTTTAGATTAGATCCATGGACCAATATTTATAATTAGTTAAAATTGAGCCCAATTAGAAGCCCATTCATTAGGAGGATGATTAATTTAATTAAAACTATTAGACTAGAAGATTTCCTCCTTAATTATTTCTTCATGAGAGGCCCCAAGGAGTATTTTTTGACTTTACATAGTGACTTGGGGAGGGGGCTAAGGGAGCAGGCCTATTTAAAAAGAGGGAAAATTTTCTCTCTCATCTTTTTTATTTTAAATCTAGATATAGAATTTTAATCAACCAAATTTCTTCATTTCCATATCATTTTCCTACCAAATTTCTTCCAAATTCCTTCCCAAATCACCATTAAAGGCTAGTAGAGCAAGGATCTAGAAGGAGAAAGCAAGAATTTATAAAGATGAGCAAGGATCTACAAGTTGAAGGCCAATTTCACCAATTTTGGAGGTTGAATTGGGAATCCATCTTCCAATAGGTACAATTTAGTTTTTACTCTTTAATTAGGTTCTAATTTTGTATTTTAATCATTAGGAACTACCCCATATGATGAGGCTACCCATAGAAATTGGATTTAGGTTCATAGAAGGCCTATGGAGAAAGTTATGTTGTGTTTTGTGTCAATTTTGGGAGAATTTCGAGATTGACACATGTTGTGTTTGTCAATTAGTCAAATTGACATATGTTTTATTGTGTGTGACTAGTGTCATATCCATAATTCGATACATATAGGCCATATCCCAATAATTTGGTGATACGTATTGATTTGGGGGTTTTACCTCCGACACGGGACTTTGAGCAAGTCATATTTTGACACGGACACGTAGTTATGTAATTGACTCTTCCTTTTATTCATAAATAGTATTCTAGACTTGCTCGTGTCCTTGGGGTACGTTGATTGTGTAGTGGACTCGTATCGCAAGAGTATTATAGATCTAGTGTGATACGGGTGCGATGCACTCCACGTGTTTGTTTTATTGCTCTTTAATTCAACGTGACTTGTGTATATATATATTAATATGAGATATATTAGTATGATATATATGTATAAGTGTATGTATCTATAGTATATTATATAGGTATGCATATAAATAGCTAGGTGCCTATGTGTTGAGTGTATTGATATACCTATATGTATATATATAAGTTGAATATATATGTATATGTGTATGTGATTCTATATATATATATATGTATGGAATACTATATCTATTACTGCATATGTGTATGTACATATATATATGTGTGTATGATTATATATATATTGTATAAATGAGGGTATATGTATATGGATATCTTGTATATGAATGTATATGAGTGTAGAGTATTAGATTAGGAAGCGGGAGAGAGATCTAGGCGATCAGCGACTCCGGCGATCAGGAGGGGCTTCAACGTCCGCCTCAGGAGGGGCCAGACCTTAGGCTCGTGGCTATGCTTCTCCAGGAGGCATTTCAGGAGATCTCCTTCCTGTTTTGGTAAGTTTTTGATCGAAAGAGAGGTTGTCAGGCATTCTTGCTGCTGCTTTTCTTCATTCTGGCGGCCTTCCATCCCCTGGAGAAGTGTTGTGGCGGCCCTCTGATCATTTTCAACCGCCGTCCTAAGGTTTGGAGTATGGAACTTTGATGTTAGGGTTTGCCTCTGAAACCATGGCGTTAGGGTTTGTAGCCTGGATCATTGGCGTTAGGGTTTTATGGTTTCCCCTGTATAATTCTTTATGCAAGAGCCTGTGTTGAGGTGGATTTATCTACCCCTCCTCCTATGTATCTACAAATGGTCGTAGGAAATAAGAGTGAGTACTTGCAACAGATTATTTTTGAATCTAACATAAAATATTACAAGAACTGTAGACTGCAGGGACATGACTGTGAGGGTTGCTACAGAACTCACCCTGATTTAAAGAGAAAAAATAAGTATCAGACCCCAGGTATCCCGAAAGAATCACCGGGGAAGAAGGCTATTAATCCTAATATTCATATTAGGTTCCAAAATAGAAGCGAGTATAATCTGGATAATAGCAGACAACAAGCAGATGAACTCGCCTCTATTAACTCCACTGCTGCTACTAAAAAATCTGCTAATATAGCTGAGAATAATAGGGTCCAAATCCTGAATGTGGTGGAGATATTGCAGGAACAGTCAGTTTCCAAGCACTCTCAGGAGGTTCTCTCAGGGAAAGAAGCTGTCAAGTTTCATGTGGATCAAAATCCCAATCAGGAACTTAGTAGCAGCTCAGAGCAAAAGAATATCTCAATAGAACCGGCCAAAAGTCACTAGAAGAAGGAAGCATCCCGTCAGATCAGTAATGACACCGATCATGCTTCTTCTAATAAGAATGAAATACAACTGGACAAAGATAAAAAAAAGCTGGTGAGAAGCATAGACTCAGATAACATTCCTAAATTTTCCTTATTAGAATCAATAGAAGAAGTATTGGCTCCTGAAAGTATACAGGCGGGTGTAGCTAATAAACAATGAAAGGGCGACTATAAGAAAACTCCTATAGGTATGACTACAGGGGAAGCTCAATCTAGTTCTGTCACGACCCGCACCCGATATAGGGGCACGAGAGCATGGGTACGTCCAGCATACGCCGCAGCATCGGCGGTAGAACGCTGTCTAGGTCATAATACTATCTAATCATTCTCTCACGAATATCCAACTCCATAAGGAGACACAGATATCACAATATAATATGGAATACTCAATCACATAAACTAGAGCACGATGAGATATCGAAGAAAATAAAGGAAATACAAGACAAGTCTAAACGACTAAATAATAATACCTGCAATCAATAACATCCAATCTCCAAGTATACTTGAAAATAAGTCCTCTAAGTCATAGTCTGGAAAAATATTCAGTCAGGATGGAACGAAGTACATCTCAAATAACAGTTCCAATTAATTGATAAGGACTATAAAACAATAAATAGATGATGCTATATACTGAGAGAAGGCAATAAATAAATACAATGACAATATAAGGAGAACAGGCAAGATAGATAATATGGTACAGTCAGTGCATATATAAAATAAAGAGAACGAGGTACAATACCATATACGGGTGATGTAGTATATGAACTAAAATAGAGAACTGTAACTATTCTAAGTGTTTGAAATCATAGTTTAGAAATGTGATCGTCTTGGGAACTTGTTCGGTAACTACATGGCCTGGCTAATCATACGTGAGGTGTATGATTAACACCGTTCAATGTCTACACTTATACGATAGGTATTTTGATCACATCTCTCACTAGCAATTTCCCCACCCCAACTAGTACTGTGGATCCAATCATGACACGTCACGATACACGATCAATGTCCAATATATCATGTACAATGTCTAATATCAATATCTAATGTCAATGTCGTGTACAATGTCAATACGATAACCAATGTAACATCTCATGACTAAAGATCCAATCTATATACTAGTCCGTGTAGCACTGTGTCAAGAATCAGATGTAACATTTCTAAATACTGGAATTATAGAAATTATTAAATAATGAAAATTATCAGAGAATGTACTCGCCTGTGGTCCTTAGATTATATGAATCAGAGTCCAAGTCACAGTCCAAATAGCCTATGTATTACAAATCTACCATGTCAAAAGATAATTTATTTTAATTTATTTAATTCTGGAATAATTACTCTAAAATCCTATTTTAATCTTATTATTCTGATTTTTAGGTTAATTCCTAAATTTTGTACAAAGGAACTGAATTTTATAAACTTGAGACTAATGGCACGCAAATCGAGACGATCTGTTGACCAAAAAGTCAACCGACACAAACTCGATTTTCATGCATAATTTCTTGTAGATTTTAGCATAAAAAATATGCTGGAATTCATGGCTCATCGGAATTCAAATTCGTTTGGATGGCACATACAAATTTCGTATTATGTACCGATGGTTAAATTCTAACCTAGAAGTTCTACAGAATTAACAGTATATAAATAATTTGAATTAAATTCTGGTAAAAACATATGTCACTGATCTCAATATTAGCTTTCTGAAACTTTAAACGGTTCATGATTCTGATTCCTGGTTCTCCCGAAATCGCAAAAACATTGAGACGTGTCTATTTTTGGACATGATGTACTCTACGAATTTTCCAGAATTTAATACTCATAATTTCGTAAAAAAATTTATATAATCAAAAATCTAACCTCAATATCGTTCTAACGCAAGAAACTTGACCTCGTTTGGAGTCCGGAGCTATGCGCAATGACTTCTGGAAGATGAAGGAACCATAGATGGCAATTCTCCAAAATCTCTCTCTCTAAAATAATGGGATAATTAGGGTTATTATATTATATATATATACATGTACCTGCGGCTTATAGTCTGACACGTGTCAAAATCTGATTGGATGATTTTATTTATATTATCTATTTTTGATTTGTCTTTATCAAAACATTATTTAAGTCATTTTAAATCTAAATAACTCAAAATAAATATTAAAAATAATCATAAAAATCTGAAAAAATTATAGAAAATATATTTTGAACCTAGAAACCCTAGAAAAATATTTGGAATAATTTTATATTCATATTTTTCCTACTATAATTAGGAGAATCTCTAAAAATTAGTTTTACATATTTAAATAAAAATAAATATTAAATATATTTCAAAAATTCTGAAATAATTCCAGAAAATATATAATAATATTATAAACACTAAATAATTTATGTATGTCCATTCTATATACCTGGTCTTGTACAATAAATTCTAGAAGTCCTAAAAAATTAGTTATTAGTCTAAATAACTCCCAATAAATACTATAAATATTCAGAAAATTTCCAGAAAATTCTAGAAAATATATTTGACTCTTTAGAATCTAAAATAAAATTTTGGGATATTTTTTGTTAAGTTTGAAACTAAAATAAATTCTTGAAAGTCCTAAAAAATTATGGTTACTAGTTTTTAATTAACTAAAAATTATGGAAAAATCCCAATAGTCCCAAATTAACCTAATAACAACATTTAAGCATGAATTTTCAGGATACGGAGGTTACAAGTCTACTCACCTTAAAAAAAGTTTGTCCACTAAATTTAAAATCCTCAATTATTCTATTTATTTATTTATTACCATCAAAATTAAATTCATCACACCAAATAATCATGAAGTAAATCTACATTGTTATTTCACAAAATTTCTCAAAATTCTATAAATATCATATCCCTAAAACTCTTCAAATATAAAATCAAATTCCATTCATATCACAATCTCCTCCAAAATTTTATATTAATAACGAATACAAGAATTTAATATTCAATCCTCTAATTGAAATCCAATCAACGCATATTTATAAAATTTAAAAATCGTATCCCAAAATTTGAATTCAAGCACTAATCCATTAATGATCTTACTCCTCTAATTTGAATCTAATCAATGCATATTGTAAAATTGAATCTCATCCCAAAATTTGAATTCAACACTAATTCATTTGTGTTCTTATTCCTCGATTTTTTTTTCCACATAATACTCAATGATGTAATACTTATGAAACCTCCAATACAATATTCAAAATATAAGTTCATAACTTGCAGTCCAATAAATATATTGATAACCTTCTTAAATTCATCAAAATTTAATGATAAATTCAATTATTTCATAATCTTCATAAAAATTAATGATTTAAAAAATCGTCAATTCTGCCATATTAAATTCCCAACTCTTTATTTAATTTAATATTTATCCACGAAATTTAAGGCATCTTATCTCTCTCTGTCCAGTCATAACCTCTTCATTAATCTTTACTACAGTTAAATCCTCAACAATCAAAGTCAAAAAGAATTCTACCTACAATCATACAACATGCAATCTAAGAAAAATATGTATGGTTATGGTCACTTTTGTCATGGTATTGCAGTCTCTGTCAGGGTATACTATTAACTATATTCTAACAAGAAAATCACGAATACAAACTACGGTACTAAGGAATCAATCAATCAATCAAATAGGAAGAAAGGAACAGAAGGAAAATAAGGATAACAAGATAATAGATTAGAAATATTCCTAGTTGTGATTGAGTATTCGCTCTCATCCTAGTATGCTATATCCTAGATCCTATCGCAGGCACGTAGTAGTACAACTAAGATGTCACACTACCACGATATCACTCTAATTGCGAAGTCTGACCTGCATGGGCCACCACTAAAAATATGTCACGACCCGCACCCGATATAGGGCACGAGAGTGTGGGTACGTCCAGCCTACGCCGCAGCATCGACGGTAGAACGCTGTCTAGGTCATAATACAATCTAATCATTCTCTCACAAATATCCAACTCCATAAGGAGACACAGATATCACAATATAATATGGAATACTCAATCACATAAACTAGAGCACGATGAGATATCGAAAAAAATAAATAAAATACAAGACAAGTCTAAAAGACAAAATAACCATACCTGCAATCAATAACATCCAATCTCCAAGTATACTGGAAAATAAGTCCTCTAAATCATAGTCTGGAAAAATATTTCCAGTCAGGATGGAACGAAGTACATCTCAAATAACAGTTCCAGTTAATTGATAAGGACTATAAAACAATAAATAGATGATGCTATATACCGAGAGAAGGCAAAAAATAAATGCAATAACAATGTAAGGAGAACAGGCAAGATAGACAATATGGTACAGTCAGTGCATATATAAAATAAAGAGAACAAGGTACAATATCATATACGGGTGATGTAGTATATGAACTAAAATAGAGAACTGTAACTATTCTAAGTGTTTGAAATCATAGTTTAGAAATGTGATCGGCTTGGGAACTTGTTCGGTAATTACATGGCCTGGCTAATCATACGTGAGGTGTATGATTAATACCGTTCAATGTCTACACTTGTAAGATAGGTATTTTGATCACATCTCTCACTAGCAATTTCCCCAACCCCAACTAGTACTGTGGATCCAATCATGACACGTCACGATACACGATCAATGTCCAATATATCATGTATAATGTCTAATATCAATATCTAATGTCAATGTCGTGTACAATATCAATACGATAACCAATATAACATCTCATGACTAAAGATCCAATCTATATACTAGTCCGTGTAGCACTGTGTCAAGAATCAGATGTAATATTTCTAAATGCTAGAATTATAGAAATTATCAAATAATGGAAATTATCAGAGAATGTACTCACCTATGGTCCTTAACTGGTATGAATCAGAGTCCAAGTCACAGTCCAAATAGCCTTTGTATTACAAATCTACCATGTCAAAAGATAATTTATTTTAATTTATTTAATTCTGGAATAATTACTCTAAAATCCTATTTTAATCTTATTATTTTGATTTTTAGGTTAATTCCTAAATTTTGTCCAAAGGAACTGAATTTTATCAACTCGAGACTCATGGCACGCAAATCAAGACGATCTGTTGACCAAAAAGTCAACCGACATAAACTCGATTTTCATGCATGATTTCTTGTAGATTTTAGCATCAAAAATATGCTAGAATTAACGGCTCATCAGAATTCAAATTCGTTTGGAAATTATGGCACATACAAATTTCGTATTGTGCACCGATGGTTAAATTCTAACCTAGAAGTTCTACAGAATTAACAGTATATAAATACTTTGAATTAAATTCTGGTAAAAATATATGACAATGATCTCGACATTAGCTTTTCGAAACTTTAAAAGGTTCATGATTCTGATTCCTGGTTCTCTCGAAATCGCAAAAACATCGAGACGCATCTATTTTCGGATATGTTGTACTCTACGAATTTTCTAGAATTTAATACTCATAATTTCGTAAAAAAATTATATAATTAGAAAGCTAGCCTCAATATTGTTCTAACACAAAAAACTTGACCTCGTTTGGAGTCCGGAGCTATGCGCAATGGTTTTTGGAAGATGAAGGAACCCTAGATGACAATTCACCAAAATCTCTCTCTCTAAAATAATGGGATAATTAGGGTTATTATATATATATATATATATATATATATATATATATATATATACATGTACCTGCAGCTGAATAGATATCTATAGGCTGACACGTGTCAAAATATGATTGGATGATTTTATTTATATTATCTATTTTGGATTTGCCTTTATCAAAACATTATTTAAGTCATTTTAAATCTAAATAACTCAAAATAAAAATTAAAAATAATCATAAAAATCTGGAAAAATTATAGAAAATATATTTTGAACCTAAAAACCCTATAAAAATATTTGGAATAATTTTATATTCATAGTTTTCCTACTATAATTAGGAGAAACTCTAAAAATTAGTTTTACATATTTAAATAAAAATAAATAGTAAATATATTCCAAAAATTCTAAAATAATTCCTAAAAATATATAATAATATTATAAACACTAAAAAATTTATGTGGGTCCATTCTATATAACTGGGATTGTACAATAAATTCTAGAATTCCTAAAAAATTAGTTATTAGTCTAAATAACTCCCAATAAATACTAAAAATATTCAGAAAATTTCTAGAAAATTCTAGAAAATATATTTGACTCTTTAGAATCTAAAATAAAATTTTAGGATATTTTTAGTTAAGTTTGAAACTAAAATAAATTCTTGAAAGTCCTAGAAAATTAGTGTTACTAGTTTTTAATTAACTAAAAATTATGGAAAAATCCCAATAATCCCAAATTAACCTAATAACAATATTTAAGCACGAATTTTCAGGATACGGAGGTTACAAGTTTGAGTGGTAAATAAAGCACCTCTCTAAGTGTGCGGATATCTAGAGCAAAGAGAACACATCAGACCAATGTTCATTCAGTTCAACTCAAAGGAAGACTCCTCACTGGAGTTAAATCCATCCAACCCATAAAATATTAGATGTTTAAGACATTTATATGGAATGCGAGGTGCGTCCGCGACCCACAAACCAGAGAATATATTAAAGCGTTTACCCGTACTCACTCCCTAGGTATTATCTGTATCTTAGAACCAAAATTTTTTGGGTATAACTTTGCCACTTTGGCTAGAGATCCTCATATGCCTCAATATTATCATAGGGGTATAACTAACAAGTATATTTTGATAATGTGGAATTCTTCTATGGAAATCAAAGTCTGGAGGTGACTAATCAATACATTACATGCGAAGTGGTAAGCCAGAATCCTAATCATTCGGTTGCTTTCACGTTTGTATATGATCATTGCCAAATTCAGGTGAGGCATGAACTGTGGAAGGGTCTCTCAATATTTGCCTCTACTAATACATTACCCTGGCTGCTAGCAGGGGATTTCAATATGGTAACTTCTGCAACAAAAAAATGTGGACCGAAAGGTATTAACCAGAGAGCAGTGGAAGATTCTAATAAGTTTATTTTAGGGGCGGGTCTCCTTGACGCTGGCTTCGTAGGCTCGGCTTTTACGTGGTGCAATAGAATCCTCTGTCACCTCAACACTTGGGAGAGATTAGACTGGGCCTTATATGATACCAAATTCCTCTTGGAGCTTCCAACTATTTATGTTCAGCATTTATCTCACATTCACTCAGCTCATTGTCCCCTCCTCATCTCGCCAATTGATAGCAGCCCTACTCCCAAACCGTTCATATTTCAACGGATGTGGTCTTCACATTCAGTTTTTAGCGACTTCGTGGCGAACAATTGGAATAGTGCTTGTGAGGGGCAACCGCTTAATGTACTTCATAGTAAATTAAAATGGTTAAGGACAGGACTTCGTAAATGGAATTGGGAAGTTTTTAGGGATGTCAGAGCAAAGAAATCTGACCTACTGACTACTATTGAAAGGTTAGAAGCCTCCCTCCAATTATCCTGGGATATGCTCATTAATAAAGATTTAGAGGAGGCAAAATACAAACTAGAGAAGACGATTAGTTAGGAAGAGATGTTACTACAGGACCAAGCCAGAGTGAACTCGATCAAAGAAGGAGACAGGAACACATCATTTTATCACGCGATCATCAAAGAACGAGTTACAAATATCAGAACCAGGATGTTCCATCCTGATGGATCATTTTTGGGAGATGAAGAGGTCCTGGAAAAAGCGGTTTATCACTTCTCAGATTTCTTCAAAGGTATTCATACCAGAGACCCAGGTAATTTTATTCATTGCATTACTCAATTAATCTCAAGTGATCAAAATGAGATGCTGGTTGCCATGCCAACGTAGGAGGAAGTAGAAAATGTAATAAAATCTCTCAGCCCACAAAGCGCTCCAGGGTCGGACGAATTTATCGGGTTTTTCTATATTTCTTGTTGGCAAATCATTAAAAGAGATGTGATGGAAGCTATATCAGAATTTTTCCTCGGCATGTAACCACCACAGGGAGTAACTTCTACTAATATAGTGCTTTGGCCGAAAGTTGATAAACCTCTCGGTTGCAATGATTTTTTGCCAATAAGTTTATGCAATTTCTCTCACAAAATTATTTCTAAACTTTTGTTGGATAGATTGGCAGTGGTCCTCCCAAAAATTATTTCCAAAGAGCAATCAGGTTTTGTCAAAGGGAGAAGTATTCACGAGAACATCAGTTTAGGCCAAGAAACGATTGAAGCCATCGACAACAAAATTACATGTGGCAATTTGGTTATGAAGCTCGACATGTCTAAGACTTATGACCGGGTGAGCTGGCAATTTCTCCTAGTGGTTCTTCGCAAACTCGGCCTTAGTAATCAATGGCAGGACCTCATCTTCAGGGCTATATCCAACTGCTGGTACTCTATATCTATAAATAGAAAGCTTGGGGGTTTCTTTAAATCTTCTTGAGCCCTTCGCCAAGGTGATCCTATCTCGCATGCTCTCTTAATTATTGCTCAAGATGCTCTCAATAAGATATTGGCTCATCTCAGCTTGCACAAAAAAATCAAAACTTTCAGTGGCAGAAAGGATGCGCTCCGGGTGTCACATCTCTTTTATGCAGATGATAGTCTTATTTTTCTTAACGGAGGAAAAGACAATATTGATTGCTTTATAAAAACTTTGGGGGAATTTGTGGAAGTCTCTGGCCAGGTTATAAATTTCTCCAAGTCATCATTCATTGTCTCCACCAAATATTATGCCAAGGAGCTAGCTCAAACCATGGCCAATAGTACGGGGATCACTCAGGCTTTCCTCCCAATCTATTACCTTGGAGTTCCTTTCTTCAAAGGTCGAGTGAAATTAGAATACTTCGGGGGGACTGGAGGCTAAGTTCAGGAAGAAAATAGCCAGTTGGCGAGGGAGGCTTCTATCATTTGGAGGTAAAATTACGCTTATCAAAAGTGCCTTAAATGCGCTCCCGATTCATGCCCTTTCTGTTGTTAAAATTTCCAATACTTATATTAAAAAATTGGAAAGTATTATGGCCAACTCCCTTTGGAACACTCCTGTAGAAAGCCGAAGGAAATGGGTCTCCTGGAAAAGAGTTTGCCGCCCTCTAGATGAAGGCGGGCTTGGAATCAGATCATTGCATCAGGTGATGAGGTGTCTTCATGCTAAGAGATGCTAGAATTTTATTAAAGGAGAATCCCTATGGGCTCAGTATATGCACAAAAAATATGGGGATCCTTTGGATATTGGGTATGTGAACCGCGATCTCCCTCTTTGCTCTGGTCCTCAATGCTGAAGGTTTTTCCAAATGTTAAAATGCACTATCGCTGGATTCTAGGAAGGGGAAATATTCCCATTTGGAGGTCCAATTGGTATGGCAGATATCTGCCAAAACCGAGGTGTATAGTATTTATTCCTAGCATCCGCCAGGTGATTGCTAATCCGAGGATTCAGGATAAAGAGGGGATAGCTGCTGATCCCACCTGCTCCTTCCTAGAGTTGCCAAGGATATGCTCACAGAGGTAGAGTTGCAAATTGGTCCGGACGTACTTTGCTGGGAGCTGTGATCAATTGGGGATTTTTCTACAGCATCCTACTGGGAGCATTATCGGACCAAGTATGATACTTTCAAATGGAGCAAATATGTATGGAACAAATTTGTCCGGCCAAAGATAGCTACTTTCCTTTGGAGGATCAACAAGCATGCCATTCCTATGGACAAATCGCCTTTATTCATTGGGCTTCATATTGGCTTCGAGATGTAGATGTTGCCTTCAGCCACAGGAGGAATCAGTAGAGCATTTATTTGTCACTAGTGAGCTTGCTGCTTCGGTAAGGTCTCATTTTGCCCCTATATTTCACTTAAATATTAACGCATTTACTGTGGAGCAATTAGCTGAAGTTTGGCTTCTCAATATTTCTCAAAAAAATGTTATTGGCCTGAGTCAGAATATTATTTTTGCTTCGGGCTTGTGGGAGATTTGGAAGCATAGAAATAACATTATTTTTGAGAATATTGACCTTAATGCTAATTAGGTCATTCACCGGATTACCACTAGTCTTCAACTTATTTTAAGAATATTTCAGCAAGAAGATAATCTCTCTGTGGAGGAGGATAATATCATGGCGGCCTTCCATATTACTCCTCAATATCACACTAGGGCTAGAGGCACCTGGGTTCATTGGAAACCGCCGGAGTAGGGTCTTAAGCTGAATATTATTTCTAAGAATAATGGTCTTGACTCCTTTAGTGGAGGGGTGGTCAGAGGAACTGAAGGACAAATGGTAGCCGCTTTCCAAAAAGTTATTACTGGAGGCCAAAGTATTAATGCAGAAATAAATTCACTATTATCTAGCATTAAATTTTGCAGGAGTAATAATATTGTCATCAGTTATATTGACTCCAGCTCCAAAATTCTTTGTGATACAATTATGGGTAAAAGCCATATTCACTGGTCTAGTATTTATAAAATTCAAAAGATCAGGAAATTAATTTCTCAAGACATCCAGATTACCTATATCTCTACTGAGGAGAACAGGGTTGCAAATGCATTAGCTCAATTGGCTATTAAAATAGGAATTGATCAGAGCTTTGGTCAGGTAGTGGATCTTTCGGATAATGTGGGCGGTCTGCTTTCTTCAGATCAGATGGGTCACCCTATTTTTAGGAAGTAGCTTTTCTTGGTTATTTTCTACTTATGTATTATCATATTTCTTTGGAAAGGGCTGTCTTCCTCCCTATTGTAGGCTGTATGGGCTATCTCCCTGCGCCAAGTGCTTTATTTTTCAATAATGGCTAAGGCCCCACGTGGACGTGGTTTACCCCGTCAAAAAAAATGTATATGAGTTTATGTTTACTTATAGGAGTCTATGTATATATATATATATATATATATATATTTATGAGTGTATATCTATGTATATATATAGATGTATCCATATGTATATGTATCTAGTTATATATGTATGTATATATATATTTGAAGTTATGTGTGTGCTAAGAGGGGGATGGGGGCTCAGATAGCAACAAAAAATGACAACAATAACAGAAACAACAACAACAGTAACAGAAACAACAACAACAAACAGCAACAACAACAACAACAACAAACAACAACAATAACAGAAACAACAACAGTAACAGAAATAGCAACTGCAAACAGCAACAACGACAGCAGCAACAACAACAACAGCAAACAGAGACAGCAACAACAAACAGCCCGAGCAGCAGCAGCATTCTCCATTAGGAGCAGTTGGCAGCAAGGTATCAGCTAGCTAGGTGAGTTGGTAGTTTGATAAGTTAGTTTCTCTAGTTATCCAGTTAGTTAGTATCTATATATAAATACTTATTGATTAGTTAGTAGTTAGATATACATACCTACTTATGTATCTCTAGTTATGTGTATATGTATGTATATGGGGGTATATGTATTAGTTGCATTGATGGTTAGTATATCATGGTGGTTAGTATCTAATATGCATATTAGTATATAATAGTAGTTTGTATTAGTACATACTAGAAGTTATATTAGATTGATATATACATATTAGTATATAGTTAGTGGGGTAGTTAACTATATGCTAGAGTGACATTACTTTGAGATACGAAGGTAAATGTTAAGGTATTGAGGGATACTCAAGGTATTTGAGTTGGGTATCGAGATGAGTGTTTAGTGGTGCGATACAAAGTTGGTTCAAAGCCAAGGTATCCATATAGCAATAGTAATTAGGATTAGTATATTTATTATTGATTGAATATAAATAATATGATATTCTATCTCTAATTGTTTGCGTATCTTGAGATAGAGTATCTTAGTAATTTTATAGTATCTTAGATTAACTAGTGTGGCCTAGATTCTTAGTGTATGAACCCAATATCATAGAGATAGACTCATGCAACCTAAAAATAGCTAGTTTGACCAAGTTTGACCAGTTTAACTTAGAGTTGACCTAGTTTGACTATTTTGACTTAGAAATAGATTTTTGACCTAGATGTTGACTAGTTTAACTTATTTTTATTTCTGAAATCTTGTATTGATGTTATATTTCGTATCTAGGTCTTCGAGGTACCGTACCAGACATTTGTGTTACTGTGCACCAGGTTTCAGGCGAGTACATTCTCTGATAGTTTTTTATTTACGATATCCTCTATGTTCCTTATATATAGTGTAGATATCCTTGATTTCTCGACATGATGGTTACACGGATTGGTATATCCGAATCTCGTCATGAGATATTATTCCTTGGTATTTACGGTGTATCTTATGCAAGCCTTATTTCCTTGTTATTCTTGTACATGTACAGATATTGATTCTTGGAGAGATTAGTAAGCTACCTAGTGAATCACGTGTCATACAAACCATGGTTGGATCCACTATACCAGTCGGGGCATGGAGTATATTGTGTAAATATGTGATCATACCCTCCTTGTACATGTATTGTTCTTTGTGTGTGTTGGTCATACACTGCACGTATGACTAACTAGGCCCTTATCCTTGTTCAAGTTTCCAAGCCGATCACATGTTAAAGCTAGTACTCACTTACTTAGTCATTAGATTCTTGTTCATTGCCATATTGTTCATTCTTGTATTTATTTCCAGTATTTACTTTATTGTATATCTCTTGTATCTATTATTGCATCTTGTATATTCATATCTATTTACTGTTACATAGTTTATATCATTGATTAGAACTGCTGTTAGAGATATACTCTGCTCCTTTTCTGACTGGATATATTTTTCCCAGATGACATTGAGGAGTAGTACCCTACTCATTACAGGCCTCGGGATATTGTGGGCTTAGAGCCAGAGACCTTGCCTCAGGAGGGACTCATCCCGACTGAGACAGATGACCTGGGACTTATAGTTTCATAGATAGACTCTTGTACTAGATTTGTCTCCAGCTTACTGTTTAGTATTTTCTCAGACTCATTGATGTTATTATTTGACTCATGAGTAATTTTGTGACTATTCGATTCTTTTATTATATTTGTGCTCATTTCCATCTTAGATCTGTGATTGAGTATATTATATTATTGGTGGCATATTATATTGATTAGATAGTTTACCCAAACAACGTTCTACCTCCGATGTAGGAGGGTAGGCTGGGCGTTATTCCCGACTTGTATCCCTAAACCGTGCGCGGTTCGTGATATATAGTGAACTCAATATCTCGATCGGGCGGCAATCCTAAAAATTTCTCAGGAAACACATCCAAGAACTCTGCTATCAAAGGATACGGCAAATCCTTGTCTTCCATCATAGCTCCACAGATAATGCCTTCTCTCTTCTCTGCAACTCCTCTAGCAAACTCAAACTCTAGCTCTTCCAACGGGCTAAACAAAACTCTACGTCCTCTGCAATCTATATTAGCATGATGTCTACTCAACCAATCTATCCCGAGTATAATATCGTAGCTCGAAAGTGGCATTACAAGTAGACATGCACTCAGCTCCCGGCCTCCCAGAGTAACTCTCTGATCCTTGCAAATATCATTAACCAGGATAATACCTCTTTAGGTCATGATCTTGCAAGTCCTAAGCAAAGACTTAGCTACCAAATGATGCTTCAGAATAAAAGAAACAAATACAAAACTATGGAAAGAACCACTATCAAATAATGATAAATTTGGAATAGAATCAAGAAGCACAGAACCTGCGATGACATCTCTGGTGGGCTCGGCCTCCTCGACCGTTATATCAAATGCTCGTCCCTGAGGTGCACCCCCCGATGCTAGTGCTGGGCATAACGCTGCTGCTGGGTCAGAAATGACGATCCCCTCGGTTGTACTACAGGTGCCTCTCCTGTATTCTCGGAGCTAGAGCTTCTCCCTGAACTACACGACGAGGGTTGAAAGGACAATCCCTCAGTTGATGTCCCTCGGTACCACAATATAGACAAACTCCCAACCTTTTCCTGTAAACTTCCCAATGTGGCCTGGCTTCTTGCACAAGTGACAGAAAACTTGTTGTGACTGTCTCTGTTGTTGCTGTGGTACCTGGTGAACCGGTGCCCTAGTTGGAGTCTGGTGCTAACGTGGCTGCTGAAAAAGTCTAGACTGAAAATGAGGACTCTTAGCAGGAACTGTGCTACTACGAGACCCAAGAAAAGAATTACGGTCCCTCTTGGGTTTCAAGCTCAAATCTCGTTCAACCTTGCGTGCCTCCGTAAGTATCTCCGAATATGTCTCATAGACAGACAGAATGAGGATCTTTACTTCCCAGTTCAGACCATAGCAGAAGTGGATAGCCCAAGCCTCTGGCTCCCTCACAAAATACTCCACAAATTGGCTCATCCTACCAAACTCTCCGGCATACTCCTCCAGGGACATGCTCCCCTGAGTAAGACCCTCAAACTGCCTCCCTAAGTACAATCTGTCTGCTCGAACAAAGAACTTTCTCTTGAAAAGGTCCTTGAATACCTACCAAGATTGCCCCGCATCAACAAGAAGTGGCTCATTCCTGAACCAAGTATGGGTGATGTCGAACAGGTAAAATCCTACTACCTTAACCTTTAGATCCTCAGCAAGATGGGATACCCTCATGAGACGCTCGATATCCTCTAGCCAATCATCAATATAGAGGATGCCCTCGATTCCGTTGAAGACCTGAGGTTCCAGTTTCTTGAAGACCTAGATTATACCGGACGAAAGCTAGGCAACCTGTGGAATAACCTGCTGCTGGACTAGAGCTCCTCTCTCTACTACAACAAGGGCAAGCTGATGAGTACTCATAATACCCTATAGTAACACGTCGATCTTCCTCTGGTGAGCCTTTTACTGGGCCCTCTGAGCCTCCATCATCTCGCAAAATATGTGAACACCTGAGTTGCATCTGTCGACACGGAAGGTGAAGGTGGAAGCCCCTCTGACATAGCTGGAACAGTCCTCTGAGCTGGAGGTGGACTCCCGAATGCAACTGATATGCCAATCACCAGAGAAGTGAATGGTGTAGGCCCTCGGGAAATCGTAGATCTCTCAGAAACTGCTCCTCCCTATTATGATCGAGTCTTAGGTAGCATATTGAGGCAAAGCGAAAGAAAAGAATCAATATGGCATATGATATAATGTATTCCAAGAAGGACAATTAAAGATCAAATATCAATAACAAGGAAGAATAGTTGAATTGAATAATAGAGTTTTTTTAGATGTGATTGAGTATTCTCAGCCTATAGCCTATATCCTATATCTTGAAACAAGCTCGTAATAGCACTCAAATTAGAGCAGCACTATGAATCGCACTAATTGTGACCTCGAAAACCTGTATAGGCAACCACTAAAAATGTGTCACGACGCGAGTAGTGAACAACGTCCAGCCTACGCCGCAACATCGGCAGTAGAACGTTGTTTGGGTAAACTAACTATCTAGCAATAATAATCATCAAGATATACAATACCACCAATGAAGTATGAATACTCAAAAATAGTTCTATAAGATGGAAAATCGCACAAATATGATATAAAGAACTGGGGAGTCAAATATAATTCATAAGACAAAATAATATCCAATGAGTCATCTAAGATAATAAGAAATACTAATATCAATGTTGGAGACAAATCCAGTACAACAACCTATCTACTGAGCTACATGTACTGGGTCGTCTGTCACAACTGGGATGAGAACCTCGTGAGCCAAAGTCTCTGACTCTTAGCCAACTACATCCTGAGGCCCGTAGTGAATGGGATACCACTCCTTAGAGTCATCTGGGAAAAAATATCCAGTCAGGAAAGGAGCAAAGTACGCCTCTAACAGTAGTTCCAAAGAATGATATAAACTATGTAACAGTAAATAGAGGGAATATACAAGATACAAGATACAAGTACAAGACATATACAAAATAGGAATACTGGAATTAAATACAAGAAATGAGCATCAAGAAAATAATCTAAAAATACTACAACTATGTGAGTGAGTACTAGCTTCAACATATGATCGACTTGGAAACTTGCACAAGGATTAGGGCCTGGTTAATCATACGTACAATATATAATCAACACTCACAAGGATATGCACAAGAAGAGTATGATCACATATCTACACTATCACTCCCCACCCAGACTGGTATAGTGGATTCAACCATGGTACGTTATGACACGGGATTCATTGGATAGGTATCTAGTCTCGCAAAGAATCGATGTCTGTACATGTACAAGAAGAACGAGAAACAAGGCTTGCACAAGATACACCATAAATACTAAGGAATAACAACTCATGACGAGATCTGGATATACCAATCCGTGTAACCATCGTGTCAAAAATTAAGGATATCTACACTAAATACAATAAATATAGGGGATATCATAAATAAAAAACTATCAAAGAATGTACTTTTCTGGAATCCCATGAACAATATCAAAGATGTCCGGAATGGTACCTTGAAGACCTAAATATGAAATATTACATCAACACACGATTTGAAATAAAAATAAGTTAAATTAGTCAAATTCTGGGTCAAACTAGGTCAACTCTGGGTCAAACTAGTCAAACTTGGTCAAACTAGCTATTTCTAGGTTGTATGAGTCCACCTCTAGGATATTGGGTCCATACGCTATGTATATAGGCTATACTAGCTATGTTAGGATACTAGGATAACAACACTATAATGTATCATAAGATACATAAAATAATATATATAAAAAAATACTATATAATACTCAAGTATAATATATACAAGTATCCCTATCTGAACTAATACCAAGTGGATACCTTGTCTTTGAGCCAACACGGTATCACGCTACCCATACTCATCTTGATACACAATACCCAATACCTCAAGTTAACTCCAATACCTAGCAATTACCATGGTAACACAAGGTAATACTAATCTAGCTATCTCATATCCATACGCTACCCAATGTAACACTAACATGTGTATCTAATAATACATATCCTCATTACTGCATAGAGCTAATATCTATAACCTAAAGTATACTAATACACATATATCAATACCTAACTCAACATACCTTAACATTATATATATATATATATATATATATATATAGTTTAAGTAACCCACAACATATCGTAACTAGCCTTCTACTCATCATCATCATGTTGCTTCTACTATACATTGTTGCTGCTGTTGCTATGCATGTTGTTGCTGCTATGCATTGCTGCTGCTGCTACGCATTGAAGTATCCCAACACCCCCCTCCTAGCACACATGTACACACACACACACACACACACACACACACACGCACACGCACACGCACACACATATATATATATATATATATATATATATATATATATATATATATCATACCCTCATCTATATGTCACGACCCGCACCCGGTTTAGGGGCACGAGTGCGTGGGTACGTCCAGCCTACGCCGCAGCATCGGCGGTAGAACGCTGTCTATCTAAACAATCTCACACTAGTATCCAACTCCATAAGGAGACGCGGATAACACTATAAAGATGAACAACATACTCAATCACAATTACAGCACGATAAGAATTTGAAGAACAAAAGAGTACAACACAAGACTAATGATAAAACAATCATACCTGTAATCAGTAACAACCAATCTCCAAGTGTCAGAATAAGTCCACTAAGGTCACAGTCTGGAAAAATATTTTCCAGTCAGGAAGGAGCAAAGTACATCTCTAAATAGCAGTTCTATATAAATGACATAAACTATGTAGCAGTTCTAGATGAAAACATACCAGATGCATGTATAGGTACGAGAAATGTACAAGAAAAGAAATATACTGGAAATACTGTAAGTAACTGCAGGAAAAGAAACAATATGTCCAAGAGCAAGAAACCTATGACTAAGTGTGTGAGTACTAGCTTTAACATGTGATCGGCTTGGGAACTTGATCAGGCTGGTTACATGTGATTAGCTATGATTCATGGAAGGTCAGGCTAACCGTAGGTTAGCTATGATGCATGGAGAGGTCAGGCTAATCACACGTAACAGCTATGAGGCATGGAGATGGTCAGGCCGCACCCGACGTGAGATGTGGGGTGAGCTATGATGCATGGATAGTTGGGTATGATCACATATCTACACTAAAATACTCCCCAAACCCCCGACTGGTATAGTAGATCCAATCATGGTACGCTACGGCACGGGATTCCCTAGGAAGGTAGCAAATCTCCCCGGGAATCAGTGTCTGTACATGCACAAGATAACAAGGAAAACAAGTCTTGTACAAGCTACACCATGAATAAGGAATAACATCTCATGACGAGATCCGTGTATACCAATCCGTGTAACCAATGTGTCAAGAACATGGATATTTACACTAGATACAGTGAACATAGGTGATATCATAAATTAGAAACTAATCAGAGAATGTACTTGCCTTGGGTCCTTAGCTGGTAAAACCAATGTCCTGTTCCAGAGTATCCCCTGGGTAAACCAACAGTCCTATAAACATAACACAAGCAAACCACATTTGCATCAGATGCTACACTAACACAGTCAAAAATACTGGTCTCAGGGCCATGTCAGGCAGGGCACTAGTCAACTAGGGTCATCTAGTAGGGACACGTATATAATATACATTACACTTATTATACTTACAATATTTATACATGCACCAATTTAATGTATTTACAATATATATATATATATATGCCCTTTAAATACATATCTGATTTATACTAGTTGAACCATACGTATACTCATATATATGCAAAAACACTGTTTAAATGTACATATATTTTGTTAACATCATTTTAGAATATACTAATATTAATTTACCAATTCAAATTTATACTATATATATATGTACAGATGCCAATTAATTCATATATAAAAATACGTTTTATTACACTTATACTACATGAAATTATACCGATTAAATATATGTATCATTATACCAAAATATACCAAATCAATTACATACACTGGAATGCGTATTTACGTATATAAATCGTTTCGAAATTATTTTGAACAATAATTTCAAATAAAAGTTTATTTATAAAAAAACTAGAATTTATGTAAAAGCCATCATATTTATATATATCTCTAGTTATTTCAGTTACCAGTCCAAATAACCAATTTATCTTATTTTTTTTTATTATTAAAACTATATTTTTAATTAATTATAAAAACCCCAAAATTATTATATGTTTGCATAATCAAAAACCCTTTTTAAATATTACGTAACTAATTTACACATACTAAATAACTAATTTATTAAGAATTTCTAATCTGATTATTAATAATTAGCTAAACTAATATAATTTAACTAAATGATTAATCAATTAACTAATAAAATTTAACTACTGATTATATACTTAACTACTAGTTATAAATTTAATTAACTGATATAGAATTTATTAACTAATCTAATTATAAATTTTAAACTAATTAATATTAATTAACTAATTTATCTAATTAACTAAACTAATTAATTATTTAACTAACTAATTTAATTAGTTACTAATGTAGTTAACTTACTACTAATTATAACCTAACTAATAACCCTAATCCACACAGTCTGAAAACCAAAAGGAAAGAGGGAACGGAGAGGCTCACAAAGGGGGATTTTCGTCGCCGGCGAGGGTGAGGCGGTCGGAGGCGGCAGCAGAACTCGGCTCCAGCGGCGGTCTGTTCGACTCAGCGGCGGGCCAGATCGAGGAGGCGTCGACGGTTCTTCTCGGCGGATCTGGGCGGATCGTGGTTCGAGACAGCGGAGGAAAACCGAGGGCAGCGGCGGCTTCGAACTCGGCTCGAGACGGCGGCGTCTGGACGAGGAGCGGCGCTCGGCGCTCGAGGAGGCGGGCTCGGCGCTCGATTCCAGCGGCGACGGCGGATCTGGCGGCGTCCGGCTTCAGCGGCCACGGCTCGACGCGGCCACGGTTAGGTTTAGGGTTTCTGCGAGTCGTGTCTGTGGATCGTGTCCGGGGCAGGACACGATGGGTTGCTGAACTGTGAGGGACGTGTCCGGGTGTGTCGGACACGGGGTTGGGTGTACTGGTGGAGGTGGATGTGTCCGGGTGTGTCGGACACAAAAATCTGATTGTAATATTGTAATAACTGGACACAGAAAAATGAATGGATACTGTGGGACACCCGGGGTCGGACCCGAGGCCATCTCGGCTGACACGGTGATGTTGGACACACGGACACGAGCACACAAGAATGGTGGTGGCTTGTTGGCTTGGGAATTGTGGAGGCTAGCTAATAATTAGGAGATTAGGGTTTCTTGGAAATGGTGAGAAGGAGAACTTAAATAGGGAGAGATGGTGTGGGTTAAAGGGTTGCGGGTTGGCCCAATAATGAATGGTCCAGAATTAAATTAAATAAAAAAAAGGTTTCTCATGTGGGAAAAATGAGGGTGTAGGCCAGTTAATTGGGAAATGGCAACTTGTAAAAATAAGAATAAAGATTATAATTTCAGAAAATGTTTTTTAGGAAAGCTAGCTAATTTCCATTTAGCTACTAATTAATACATTTTGCAAAATCTTAGAATGTATGACATTTATTTATTTACTATCCCTATAAATAAAAATTTATTTTATTTTATCAACTAGTCTTCAAATAAATATTTAGTTAAAACAATAATTTTTATGATTCAGCCAATAAATATTTGAAACTAGAAATATATATATATTATTATTTATGTACTTATTTTATAAGAAAGCGACACTTATGAAAAATGATTTTTATACAAGATTATAAATTACCTTCTACAATCAAACATCGTTCAAAACCAAATTAAAATTTCAAGGAGAAATATTTTATAAACTTGATATTTTAAAATAAATTAAAATCTAATTATTTTTGGAAATTGGAAATCGGAGGTTACACTATACATATACACATATCTATCTACATATATAGTTTGCACACATTAGTCACTAATTGAACTCTGTCACAGACATCAAACCCAAGTATCTCCCCTACCGACACATACTATCCAACTCTAGGTTATATACACCTTATGATACACACATAGGTTTCCAAATAATCACAATGATATATCTAGATAGGTATACATATATCAATATATATATCAACACATATTATATAGAACTAAAGTGTATATATATATACTACATCAACTATAGTAGGATAAAATATAACAAATATGTGGTGTACATCACACTTGTATCATACTCAATCGATGATACGCTTGCGATACAGCTCCAACACACCACCAAATGCATCACAAATGATATGAGCAAGATTAGAATCATAATTAGAAATAACACAAATTGCTAGCTACTCAAATACGTGCCCATATTAAAATTTAACATGCTCAAACCCCCGCGTCGGAAGAAACCCCCAAAATTAACCCATATCGCCAAATTGTTGTGATACGGCCTACACGTATCCAATTGTGGATATGCCACTAGTCTCAAACAATCAAACACATGTTAATTTAATCTAATTGATCTATTAACAAACACATGATGTGCCAATCTCAGAATTTCTCTAAAATTGGCACAATATACACCATGACTTCTTCCATAGGCCTCCTATGAACCTAATTCTACTTCCTATGGGTAGCCTTAGTACATGGAAGGGTTCCTAATGATTAAACTACAGATTTAGAGTCTAAAATAGAGAAAGAAAACTGAATTGTACCTATTGGGAGATAGATTCCCAATGCAAGTCTCCAAATGAGGTGTCAAGAGCCTTCAACTTGTGCTACTTCCTCCTCCTTGTAGATCCTTGCCTTTTTCTTGTTCAAATAGCCTCCAATGGTGAGTAAAGAAGGAATTAGAAGAGAATTTGCGTTGGAATTGGTGTAGGGATGAAAGAATTTGGAAGAGAAAATTATAGATCTAGAAATTAGATGAATGGATGTAGAGAGAGAGTCACTATGGCCAGCCTCCTTGTAGATTCTTGCCTTCTCCTCTTCTTGTAGATCCTTGCCTTCTTCTCTCCCCCCTATGGCCGGCCTTCCGCCTTCTCCAAGTCACTATGAAAAGTCTACAATACCCCTTGGAGCTTGTCATGAAGGAATTAATTAAGGAGGAAAGGTTCTAATCCAATTGGTTTAACTAATTAAGTTATCCTCCTAATAAATGGGCTTGTTTGTTGGGCTCAATCTAACTAAAATTAATGTTGGTCCATGAGTCTAGTCTAATCTAGTTAAGTCTACTAACACAAGTCCAAAATCAAATATAAAATCTAACAATAAATAAATATACAACAAGCACATTAATTAATTATGAAATAATCAAAATATTCTTCCTAGAAAATGTGATAGTGACACTATTCTATACAACTCATCAGTGACTTTTGTTGAGTTATAGCGATGCAATTATTTTATCTATAAAATAAAAATTAAAGATATGATTAGATTTTGAAAGAATACACAAGTTTTACATAACTTACTACAACAACAAAGCATAAATACTTACATGGTTGGAAAACCACGTAGGAAATTCTTTTTCATGTCTTTACTGTAAATTAGTTCTGCTTTGTCCTTGAATAGTTTGTATATGCGTTCTACATATATTCATATTTGAACATATATCAGCACTAGTTAAGATTAAAACCTCTAAGTGGAATATCAAAGCTAATACTTACTCTAAGTATACTTCTAATTATGGAGAATTATTAATCATAAACCAATAACCCTTTTCCAAATTTGATTTCGACAAGGTCTCAATCGTAGCAGCTCCTAATGGGCAGACATTGTGTCAAAAAATAGACTTCTCAGCACTTTCTTATCTTTTAGCTCCATAATAATTCCTCTCCTCAGGATTATATCATGTCTCAACCCCATCTAGATACATGGACCAAAAAGTAAAGCATTCATGGTCAATATACGCTTCAGCAATTTAACCTTTATGGTGTACTTTATTTTAAACATATCCTTTCAAGGTATACAAAAACCCACAAAGCATGCATTGTGTATTAAGTATCCAACTTAGCATACAAACTTTAAGAAAAAATAATATTGTCCGAAAATGATATATTCTCATGAGTTGTATTTAATTTACCTCTCTATAGGATACACCCACTGGTATTGAACTAGGACGGTAAGTTTAGCTTCATAGGAAAGGTGTATTGCTAAGTGAACCATTACATCAAAAAAGGCCAACGAAAAAATACTTTCAAATTTGCATAATATGATTGCTATATCCATTTTAAGTTATTCTAATACTTCAAGTTTTAAAGTCTTACAACAAAACTCCTAAAAGAAGTAACTCAGATCAGCTAAGGCGGTAAACAAATCATCACATAAGTACCCACGTAATGCAATTGGAAGAAGTCGTTGAAGAAAGACATGATGGTCATGGCTTTTTATTCCAATTATCTTACCATCTACGACATTTACTTAATGTTTAATATTTAAAGCATAACCATCTGGAAAATTTACTGACTTCAATAATTCACTCAAGCCTCTTCTCTCATTCTTAGACAAAGTAAAACATTTGGGTGGCATTAGCCACTTCCCATCCTGTAAAGTCAAATATAAATCCTTCCTGATCCCCAATTTATGAAAGTGTTCTGGGTACTTTGATGAGCCAAGATTGAAAGAATAAAGACAGCATTAATACTTGTCTTGTATGCATCACGTCTATATTGTGTCTCAATTTATTTATTTTCAATTAGGGGAGTTCAAAGAATATGCTTTTCTTTGTCCAATTCAACTCCTCGGTTGTACGCTTCCTCTTTCTCTGGTTTGGCAGCTTCCCGAATGATGTATATATTTGACTGAGTTGTTCCATTATATTATCTTTAGACAACATACTAGGTTTCATCCGAAGCTCTCGCTTCCCATCAAACAAGGTCGTTCTTCTCCGCCAAGGATGGTTTGGCGGTAGAAAACGACAATGTCCCATGTAGCAAGTCTTAGTTCCATTCATCAAATGCATGGAGTGAGTATTCTTATTACATGTAGGATATGCCAATTTCCCTTTTTTCTCTACCCAAAAAGGTTTGCATATGCAAAAAAAATCATTAATTGTCCGTAATATTATAGCATGAAGTTGAAAAGTTTGCTCCCTACATGCATCATAAGTCGAGACACCAACTTCCTATAATTCTTTCAACTCATCTATCAATGGTTGTAGATATACATTTATATCATTTCTAGAGACTTGGGCCCAGGTATAAGCAAGGGAATCATAAAAAAAAGTTTCCTTCATGCATTTCCAAGGAGGCAAGTTATAGGGCATGAGCATTACTAGCCACATGTTGTATGAGCCACTAAGAAAGGGATTAAAGTCGTTAGATGATAGGCTAAGACGAACGTTTTAAGGATCATTGGCAAACAACTCATGTCTTTTGTCAACATACGTCCAAACCACTAAATCGGTGGGGTGTCGAAGAATTCCCTCCTCCTCAACACGTTTTCTTTGTGCCAACTCATGTCTGGAGCCGTCTTCTTTGACATAAACAACCTTTGCAGTCTCGTCTTTAATGGAAAGTGCCGCAGGATCTTCTGAGGAATCTTATTTTTGTTGTTGTTATCATTATACACCCATCTTTACTCACCGCACATGGGACACTCTTGTTTGTCAGCATAATCCTTCCAGAAAATGATGTAATCATTTTTTCAAGCATGATTGCAATTGTAACTGAGACCAAGATATCGCATGATGGTTTTAGCCTCATAGTGATTTTTTAGAATTATATTTCCTTCTGGAAGTATGTCCTTCACAAATTTAAGTAACCTGTCAAAAGACTTATTCCTCTAATTATTAATGTTCTTTAAATGGAGCATCTTCACAAGGCAAGGCAATTTGGAATACTTCTCACACCCATGGTAAAGTGGACTATGTGCATTACTCAAAAACATAACAAACTTATCTCCATCATCGGCTTCATAATTTGTCTCATGACTCCTTGAACTTCCTTCTCCCTTGAAAGCATCAGTGAATGTGACCTTGTACATTTCTCCTAAAATTTCTTGCACCCTATCAAATGATTCATACATCTCCATCATCGGCGGTGCGGGCGGCGGTCGACGGTGCCGACGGAGGTGTTGGTGAAGGCGATGGGTTAGGGTTTTGGGTTTGTTATATATATATATATATATATATATATATATATATATATATATATATATATATATATATATATATATATATATATATAGAGAGAGAGAGAGAGAGAGAGAGAGAGAGAGAGGGGACGAGGCTGTATACGCAGGGGGGGGAAGAGGGTTGGGTTTGTTTAAGTTTCGGGTTTGCGTTAATGGGTAGGATTAGGGTTTATTGGGTTTGGGTTTATTTTTTTTTATTTAATCTCTCTCTATATATATGTATGTATATGGATGTTTAAAAATAGTTTTGGACCTCAATAAATCCCAGAAAAAGTATACAATTCACTATTATTAGTTGTACACCAAAAAATATATTTTTTGTACAATATTAAAATAATTAAATACACATAATTATAAATTCATGAATATTATATATTCTAATTAGCTAAAAATAAGTAAAAATTTTCCTTTAATCACAATAATTTTAGAATACCAATATTAATAAATCCTAAAAATTAGGGTGCTTACATACATCTCTGCCAGCTTCTCCATAGACAAACCCACCTTGATAGGCAAAAAATGGGCCAACTTGGTCAACTTGTCAACGATGACCCAAATCGTGTCTTTCCCTCCTAAAGATCGTGGAAATTCGGACCTAAAATCCATAGTATTGTGCTTCCACTTTCACTTTAGAATGGGTAATGGCTGAAGTAAACCACCTGGCTTCTACCTCTCAACTTTCACCTGCTAGCACACTAAGTATCTAGATAAAAACTGTGCCACCTTCCTCTTCATGCCATACCACCACACACTCTCTCGCATATCCCGATACATCTTGTTGGCACCTGGATGCATGAAATATTGAGAGCGATACGCTTACTACAATACCTCCTCATGCAGCTCCCCACTAGCTAAACATAATCTAGAACCATGCCGCAAAAAACCATCCTCAGTAATGGTAAAATTATCCTCCAATCCTGCTCTCACCTTAGATCTGATGCTTCGCAGAGATACATCATTATACTGGGATGCGTTGATCCTGTCCATCAACTTTGAGTATAACTGCAACCCCCATATCTGTATGGAAAAACCAGGGACTATCACCTCAATGTCCAAGCTTTCCAGATCCTCCAATAAATACCGGTCATGCATCAAAAATATATCTACCGAATACCTGCTCATGGCATCGACAACTACATTGGCTTTCTTCAGATAATATTGTAAGGATATGTCAAAATCTTTCATCAGTTTCAACCACCGATGCTACCTCATGTTCAACTCTTTCTGAGTGAAAACGTACTTCAAGCTCTTGTGGTCTGTGAAGATCTCCACACGCTCTCCGAATAAATAGTATTTCCAAAACTTCAAGGCAAAAATGACTACGGCCTACTCCGAATCATAGCTAGGATAGTTCTTCTCATGAGGACCCAATTTCCTAGATGCATAGGAAATTACTTTCATATTCTACTGATGAACACAACCCAGCCCTTTCCCCGATGCATCTCTATAGATAGTGAAACCTCCAGACCCTGATGGCAACATCAAAATAGGATCAGACGTCAACCTCATCTTCAATTCCTCAAAAGTTGCCAGACACTCCTTATCCAAACAAACTTTGCATCTTTCCTGGTGAGTCTGCTCATCGGCTCGGCAATCCTCCAAAAATCTTGCACAAACTTCTTGTAGTAGCCTGCCAAACCCAAGGAACTTCTGATCGTTGTCACTGAACTCGGGGTCTTCAAAGATTCCACTACTGCAATCTTCTTCGGATCCACTGAAATTCCATCACCAGTCATAACATATCCTGTGAACTCCACCTTGTCCAGGAAGAACTCACACTTGGACATCTTTCCATACAGTTTCTCCTTCCTCAGTACATCCAACACAATCTGCAGATGCTCCTCTGGTATCTTCGAGTATATGAGTATGTCATCGATAAATACCACCACGAACTTGTCAAGGTACTGGTGGAACACCTTGTTAATCAAATTCATAAATATCATTGGGGCATTAGTCAACCCAAACGATATTACCATGAACTTATACTGGCCATACCGAGTCATAAAAGCAGTCTTTCGAATGTCCTCCGGCTTTATTTTCACCTGGTGGTAGCCTGATCTCATGTTTATCTTGGAAAATACCTAGGCACCACTAAACTTATCAAACAGGTCATCAATCCATGGCAACGGGTATTTATTCTTGATAGTGAGATTATTTAATGCCTTGTAATTGATGCACATGCGTACCGATCCATTCTTCTTTTGTACAAACAATATCGCGGCTCCCTACGGTGAAGTGTATCTGATAAACCCCTTATCCTGTAATTCATCCACTTGCTTATTCATCTCGACCAGCTCGCTGTTGTTCACTCAATAGACATGCTATAAAATTGGTTCCGCACCTGGCACCAAGTCTATAGTGTCACTACCATATTTTCTAGAAAAGGATATTTTGATAATTTCATAATTAATTAAATATTATGTATGTTGTATAATTATTTATTATATTATTCATTATTGTTAGATGTTAGTTTATTATTTTGGACTTGTGTTAGTGGACCTAACCAGTTTAGATTAGATCCATGGACCAATATTTATAATTAGTTAGAATTGAGCCCAATTAGAAGTCCATTCATTAGGAGGATGATTAATTTAATTAAAACCATTAGACTAGAACATTCCCTCCTTAATTATTTCTTCATAAGAGGCCCCAAGGAGTATTTTTAGATTTTACATAGTGACTTGGGGAGGGGGCTAAGGGAGCTGGCCTATTTAAAAAAAGGGAAAAATTTCTCTCTCATCTTTTTTATTTTAAATCTAGATATAGAATTTTAATCAACCAAATTTCTTCATTTTTATATCATTTTCCTACCAAATTTCTTCCAAATTCCTTCCCAAATCACCATTAAAGGCTAGTAGAGCAAGGATCTAGAAGGAGAAAGTAAGAATTTATAAAGAGGAGCAAGGATCTACAAGTTGAAGGCCAATTTCACCAATTTTGGAGGTTACATTGGGAATCCATCTCCCAATAGGTAAAATTTAGTTTTTTCTCTTTAATTTTTAAATCTGTGTTTTAATCATTAGAAACTACCTCATAAGATGAGGCTACCCATATAAATTGGATTTAGGTTCATAGGAGGCCTTTGGAGAAAGTTATAGTGTGTTTTGTGTCTATTATGGGGAAATTTCGAGATTGACACATGTTGTGTTTGTCAATTGGTCATTTAGACCAAATTGACATATGTTTGATTATGTATGGCTAGTGTCATGTCCATAATTGGATACGTGTAGGCCGTATCCCAATAATTTGGTGATACGTGTTGATTTGGGGGTTTTTCCTCCGACACGGGGCTTTGAGCATGTCATATTTTGACACGGACACGTAGATATGTAATTAACTCTTTCTATTATTCATAAATAGTATTCTAGACTTGTGCATGTCCTTGGGATACGTTGATTGTGTAGTGGACTCGTATCACAAGAGTATCATAGATCTAGTGTGATACGGGTGCGATGCACTCCACGTGTTTGTGTTATTGCTCTTTAATTCAAAGTGACTTATGTATATATATTAATATGAGATATATTAGTATGATATATATATATAAGTGTATGTATCTATAGTATATTATATAGCTATGCATATATATAGCTAGGTGTCTATGTGTTGAGTGTGTTGATATACCTATATGTATATATATAAGTTGAATATATATGTATATGTGTATGTGATGCTATATATATATGTATGGAATACTATATCTATTAGTGCATATGTGTATGTACATATATATATGTGTGTATGATTATATATATATTGTATAGATGAGGGTATATGTATATGGATATCTTGTATATGAATGTATATGAGTGTAGAGTATTAGATTAGGAAGCGGGAGAGAGATCTAGGCGATCAGCGACTCCGACGATCAGGAGGGGCTTCAACGTCCGCCTCAGGAGGGGGCAGACCTTTGGCTCGTGGCTATGCTTCTCCATGAGTCATTTCAGGAGATCTTCTTCCTGTTTTGGTAAGTTTTTGATCGAAAGAGAGGTTGTCAGGCGTTCTTGCTGCTGCTCTTCTTCATTCAGGCGGCCTTCCATCCCCCGGAGAAGTGCTGTGGCGGCCCTCTGATCTTTTTAAACCGCCGTCCTAAGGTTTGGAGTCTGGAACTTTGATGTTAGGGTTTGCCTCTGAAACCAGGGCGTTAGGGTTTGGAGCTTGGATCATTGGCGTTAGGGTTTATGCTTTCCCCTACATAATTCTCTATGCAAAAAGGAATACCTAAACCTCTTGACGGAGGTATTCATGACAAAGATACTCGTGATCTTCATCCTGGGGGACTAGAGTTTCAACCAGATGGTGAGGTGCCTACAGTTCCTATGGGTGCAGATGTGAACACATCAACTAAGGAGGAAGAAGGCGGGAGGAACATCCAAACATCTTTGATCCAACCTGCTATCACAGCGACTTCAAATCTAACGAAATTGTATGTTGGAGTTCTTCATCTGGACATGATGAAAGGTACTCAACATTATATAAAAGATATCAATCTTGAAGAAAATGTGAATTTCAACAAAGATGGGGATATTGTCACTGTCACTTTCTCTGAGGAAGATGTATCCTCAACTACAGAGTAGTTCTAGTATACATTTGTTCTAAAATTCTCTAAGGGTTGCCCAAAGCTTGCCCGTGTGAGATACACAATTGCTACCAGGAATCTAAAACACGCTTACATGATCGTACCTATGGACCCGAGACATGTTATCCTTCATCTCTCAAATGAGGAGGATCATATCAAGGTATGGACTACAGATGTTCGTAAAATTGACAACTCCTTGTTCCGCATCCTGAAGTGGACACCTGAATTCAACCCTAAGGAGGAAACATCCATTGCCGTAATTTGGGTTCGTTTCCCTAACCCGAACCTTATTAGCTTTGTTCCTGCGGTAATTCAACGTATGGCAAACTCTTTTGGCAAATTCTTAAAGATGGGTGAAGAAACAAGGAAGTTTTCTAGGGTGAATTATGCTAGAGCCTGTGTTGAGGTGGATTTATCTACCCCTCCACCTATGTATCTACAAATGGTCGTAGGAAATAAGAGTGAGTACTTGCAATAGATTATTTTGGAATCTAACATAAAATATTACAAGAACTGTAGACTGCAGGGACATGACTGTGAGGCTTGCTATAGAACTCACCCTGATTTAAAAAGAAATAATAAGTATCAGACCCCAGGTTATACGAAAGAATCACCTAAAAAGAAGGCTATTAATCCTAATATTCATATCAGGTTCCAAAATAGCAGCGAGTAGAATCTGGATAATAGCAGACAGCAAGCAGATGAACCCGCCTCTATTAACTCCACTGTTTCTACTAAAAAATCTGCTAATATGGCTGAGAATAATAGGGTCCAAATCCTGAATATGGAGGAGATATTGCAGGAACAGTCAGTTTCCAAGCACTCTCAGGAGGTTCTCTCAGGGAAAGAAGCTATCAAGTTTTATGTGGATCAAAAGCCCAATCAGGAACTTAGCAGCAGCTCAGAGCAAAAGAATATCTTAATAGAATCGGCCAAAAGTCACTAGGAGGAGAAAGCATCCCTTCAGATCAGTAATAACACCGATCATGCTTCTTCTAATAAGAATGAAATACAAATGGACAAAGATAACAAAAAGCTGGAGAGAAGTATAGACTCAGATAACATTCCTAAATTTTCCTTATTAGAATCAACAGAAGAAGTATTGGCTCCTGAAAGTATACAGGCGGGTGTAGCTAATAAACAACGAAAGGGCGACTCTAAGAAAAATCCTATATGTATGACTAAATGGGAAGCTCAATCTAGTTTGAGTGGTAAACAAAGCACCTCTCTAAGTGTGCAGATAACTGGAGCAAAGAGAACACATCTGACCAATGTTCATTCAGTTCAACTCAAAGGAAGACTCCTCAGTTGAGTTAAATCAATCCAACCCAGAAAATATTAGATGTTTAAGACATTCATGTGGAATGCGAGGGGCATCCACGACCTGCAAACCAGAGAATATCTTAAGGCGTCTACCCGTACTCACTCCCTAGGTATTATCTGTATCTTAGAACCAAAAATTTCTGGGTATAACTTAGCCACTTTGGCTAGAGATCTTCATATGCCTCAATATTATCATTGGGGTATAGCTAACAAGTATATTTTGATAATGTGGAATTCTTCTGTGGAAATCAAAGTCCTGGAGGTGACTAATCAATACATTACATGCGAAGTGGTAAACTAGAATCCTAATCATTCGGTTGCTTTCACGTTTGTATAAGCTCATTGCCAAATTCTGGTGAGGCGTGAAGTGTGGAAGGGCCTCTCAATATTTGCCTCTACTAATACATTACCCTGGCTGCTAGCAGGGGATTTCAATATGGTAACTTCTGCAACAAAAAAACGTGGACCGAAAGGTATTAACCAGAGAGCAGTGGAAGATTTTAATAAGTTTATTTCAGGGGTGGGTCTCCTTGATGCTGGCTTCGTAGGCTCGGCTTTTACGTGGTGCAATAGAATTCTCTGTCACCTCAACACTTGGGAGAGATTAGACTGGGCCTTATATGATACCAAATTCCTCTTGGAGCTTCCAACTATTTCGGTTCAATATTTACCTCACATTCACTCAGATCATTGTCCCCTCCTCATCTCGCCAATTGATAGCAGCCCTGCTCCCAAACCGTTCAGATTTTAACGGATGTGGTCTTCACATTCAGATTTTAGCGACTTCGTGGCGAACAATTGGAATAGTGCTTGTGAGGGGCAACCGCTTAATGTACTTCACAGTAAATTAAAATGGTTAATAGCAAGCCTTCGTAAATGGAATTGGAAAGTTTTTAGGGATGTCAGAGCAAAGAAATCTGACCTACTGACTACTATTGAAAGGTTAGAAGCCTCCCTCCAATCATCTTGGGATATGCACATTAATAAAGATTTAGAGGAGGCAAAATACAAACTAGAGAAGACGATTAGTTAGGAAGAGATGTTACTACCGGACCAAGCCAGAGTGAACTGGATCAAAGAAGGAGACAGGAATACATCATTGTATCATGCCATCATCAAAGAACGAGTTACAAATCTCAGAACCAGGATGTTCCATCCTGATGGATCGTTTTTGGGAGATGAAGAGGTCCTGGAAAAAGTGGTTTATCACTTCTCAGATTTCTTCAAAGGTATTCATACCAGAGACCCAGGTAATTTTATTCATTGCATTACTCAATTAATCTCAGGTGATCAAAATGAGATGCTGGTTGCCATGCCAACGTAGGAGGAAGTGGAAAATATAATAAAATCTCTCAACCCACAAAGCGCTCCGGGGCCGGACGGATTTACCGGGTATTTCTATATTTCTTGTTGGCAAATCATTAAAAAAAGGTGATGGCAGCTATATCAGACTTTTCCTGGGCATGCAACTGCCACAGGGAATAACTTCTACTAATATAGTGCTTTGGTCGAAAGTTGATAAACCCCTCGGATGCAATGATTTTCGGCCAATAAGTTTATGCAATTTCTCTCACAAAATTATTTCTAAACTTTTGTTGGATAGATTGGCATTAGTCCTCCCAAAAATTATTTCCAAAGAGCAATCAGGTTTTGTCAAACGGAGATGTATTCATGAGAACATCAGTTTAGCCCAAGAAACGATTGAAGCCATCGACAACAAAATTACAGGTGGCAATGTGGTTATGAAGCTCGACATGTCTAAAACTTATGACCGGGTGAGCTGGTAATTTCTCTTGGTGGTTCTTCGCAAACTCGGCTTTAGTAATCAATGGCAGGACCTCATCTTCAGGGCTATATCCAACTACTGTTACTCTATATCTATAAACAGAAAGCTTGGGGGTTTCTTTAAATCTTTTTGAGGCCTTCGCCAAGGTAATCCTATCTCGCATGCTCTCTTCATTATTGTTCAAGATGCTCTCAGTAGGATGTTGGCTCATCTCAGCTTGCACAAAAAAATCAAACCTTTCAGTGGCAGAAAGGATGCGCTCCGGGTGTCACATCTCTTTTATGCAGATGACAGTCTTATTTTTCTTAACGGAGGAAAAGACAGTATTGATTGCTTTATGAAAACTTTGGAGGAATTTTTGGAAGTCTCTGGCCAGGTTATAAATTTCTCCAAGTCATCATTCATTGTCTCCACCAAATATCATGCCAAGGAGCTTGCTCAAACCATGGCCAATAGTACGGGGATCACTCAGGCTTTCCTCCCAATCAATTAACTTGGAGTTCCTTTCTTCAAAGGTCGAGTGAAATGAGAATACTTCGGGGGCCTGGAGGCTAAGTTCAGGAAGAAAATAGCCAGTTGGCGAGGGAGGCTTCTATCATTTGGAGGTAAAATTACACTTATCAAAAGTGCCTTAAATGCGCTCCCGATTCATGCCATTTCTGTTGTTAAAATTTCCAATGCTTATATTAAAAAATTGGAAAGTATTATGGCCAAATTCCTTTGGAACACTCCTGTAGAAAGCTGAAGAAAATGGGTCTCCTGGAAAAGAGTTTGTCGCCCTCTAGATGAAGGCGGGCTTGGTATCAGATCATTGCAACAGGTGATGAGGTGTCTTAATGCCAAGAGATACTGGAATTTTATTAAAGGAGAATCCCTATGGGCTCAGTATATGTACAGAAAATATAGGGATCCTTTGGATATTGGGTATGTGAAACCTCGAACTCCCTCTTTGCTCTAGTCCTCAATGCTGAAGGTTTTTCCAAATGTCAAAATGCATTATCGCTGGATTCTAGGAAGGGAAAATGTTCCCATTTGGAGGTCCAATTAGTGTGGCAGATATTTGCCAAAACCGAGGTATATATGATTTATTCCTAGCATCCGCCAGGTGATTGCTAATCCGAGGATTCGGGATAAAGAGGGGATAGCTGTTGATCCCGCCTGCTCCTTCCTAGAGTTGCCAAGGATATGCTCACAGAGGTGGAGTTACAAAATGGTCCGGACGTACTTTGCTGGGAGTTGTGATCAAATAGGGATTTTTCTACAGCATCCTTCTGGGAGCATTATCGGACCAAGTATGATACTTTCAAATGGAGCAAATATGTTTGGAACAAATTTGTCCCGCCAAAGACAACTACTTTCCATTGGAGGATCAACAAGCATGCCATTCCTATGGACAAATCTCCTTTATTCATTGGACTTCATATTGGCTTCGAGATGTAGATGTTGCCTTCAGCCGCAAGAGGAATCAGTAGAGCATTTATTTGTTACTAGTGAGCTTGCTGCTTCGGTAAGGTCTTATTTTGCCCCTATATTTCACTTAAATATTAATGGATTTACTGTGGAGCAATTAGCTGAAGTTTGGCTTCTCAATATTTCTTAAAAAAATGTTATTGGACTGAGTAGGAATATTATTTTTTCTTCGGGCTTGTGGGAGATTTGGAAGCATAGAAATAACATTAGTTTTAAGAATATTGACCTTAATGCTAATGATGTCATTCACCAGATTACCACTAGTCTTCAACTTATTTTAAGAATATTTCACCAAGAAGATAATCTCTCTGTGGAGGAGGATAATATCATGGCGGCCTTCCATATTACTCCTCAAACTCACACTAGGGCTAGAGGGTCCTGGGTTAATTGGAAACCGCCAGAGCAGGGTCTTAAGCTGAATATTATTTCTAAGAATAATGGTCTTGACTCCTTTAGTGGAGGGGTGGTCAGAGGCACTGAAGGACAAATGGTAGCCGCTTTCCAAAAAGTTATTACTGGAGGCCAAAGTATTAATGCATAAATAAATTCACTATTATCTGGCATTAAATTTTACAGGAGTAATAATATTTTAATCAGCTATATTGACTCCAGCTCCAAAATTCTTTATGATACAATTATGGGTAAAAGTCATATTCACTGGTCTAGTATTTATAAAATTCAAAAGATCAGAAAATTAATTTCTCAAGACATCCAGATTACCTATATCTCCACTGAGGAGAATAGGGTTGCAAATGCATTAGCTCAATTGGCTATGGAAACAGGAATTGATCAGAGCTTTGATTAGGTTGTGGATCTTTCGGATAATGTGGGCAGTCTGCTTTCTTCAGATCAGATGGGTCACCCTATTTTTAGGAAGTAGTTTTTCTTGGTTATTTTCTACTTATGTATTATCATATTTCTTTGGAAAGGGCTATCTTCCTCCCTATTATTGGCTGTATGGGCTATCTCCCTGCGCCAAGTGATTTATTTTTCAATAATGGCTAAGGCCCCACGTGGACGTGGTTTACCCCCTAAAAAAAATTGTATATGAGTTTATGTTTACTTATGGGAGTCTATGTATATATATATATATATTGATGAGTGTATATCTATGTATATATATAGATGTATCCATATGTATATGTATCTAGTTATATATGTATATATGTATATATTTGAGATTATGTGTGTGCTAAGTGGGGGGGAGGAGGGGGGCTCAGATAGCAACAACAAATGACAACAATAACAAAAACATCAACAACAACAACAACAGTGACAGAAACAACAATAACAAACAGCAACAACAACAGCAACAGCAAACAGCAACAGTAACAGAAACAACAACAGTAACAGAAATAGCAACAACAAACATCAACAGCGATAATAACAACAACAACAACAGCAAACAGAGATAGCAACAGCAAACAACCCGAGCAGCAGCAGCATTCTCCATTAGGAGCAGTTGGCAGCAGGGTATCAGCTAGCTAGGTGAGTTGGTAGTTTGAAAAGTTAGTTTCTCTAGTTATCAAGTTAGTTAGTATATATATATAAATACTTATTGATTAATTAGTAGTTAGATATACATACCTACTTATGTATCTCTAGTTATGTGTATATGTATGTATATGGGGGTATATGTATTAGTTGCATTGATGGTTAGTATATCATTGTGGTTAGTATCTAATATGCATATTAGTATATACTAGTAGTTTGTATTAGTACATACTAGAAGTTATATTAGATTGATATATACATATTAGTATATAGTTAGTGGGGTAGTTAACTATATGCTAGAGTGACATTACCTTGAGATACCAAGGTAAATGTCAAGGTATTGAGGGACACTCAAGGTATTTGAGTTGGGTATCGAGATGAGTGTTTAGTGGTGCGATACCAAGTTGGTTCAAAGCCAAGGTATCCATATAGCAATAGTAATTAGGATTAGTATATTTATTATTGATTGAATATGAATAATATGATATTCTATCTCTAATTATTTGCGTATCTTGAGATACGGTATCTTAGTAATTTTATAGTATCTTAGATTAACTAGTGTGGCCTAGATTCTTAGTGTATGAACCCAATATCATAGAGATGGACTCATGCAACCTAAAAATAGCTAGTTTGACCAAGTTTGACCAAGTTTGACCAGTTTAACTTAGAGTTGACCTAGTTTGACTATTTTGACGTAGAAATAGCTTTTTGACCTAGATGTTGACAAGTTTAACTTATTTTTATTTCTGAAATCTTGTATTGATGTTATATTCCGTATCTAGGTCTTCGAGGCACCATACTAGACATCTGTGATACTGTGCACCAGGTTTCAGGCGAGTACATTCTCTGATAGTTTTTTATTTATGATATCCTCTATGTTCCTTATATATAGTGTAGATATCCTTGATTTCTCGATATGATGGTTACACAGATTGGTATATCCGAATCTCGTCATAAGATATTATTCCTTGGTATTTACGGTGTATCTTGTGCAAGCCTTATTTCCTTGTTATTCTTGTACATGTACAGACATTGATTCTTGGGGAGATTAGCAACCTACCTAGTGAATCACGTGTCATACAAACCATGGTTGGATCCACTCTACCAGTCGGGGCGTGGAGTATATTATATAAATATGTGATCATACCCTCCTTGTGCATATATTATTCTTTGTGAGTGTTGGTCATACACTGCACGTATGACTAACTAGGCCCTTATCCTTGTTCAAATTCCCAAGTCGATCACATGTTAAAGCTAGTACTCACTAACTTAGTCATTAGATTCTTGTTCATTGCCATATTGTTCATTCTTGTATTTATTTCCAATATTTCCTTTATTGTATATCTCTTGTATCTATTGTTGCATCTTGTATATTCACATATATTTACTGTTACATAGTTTATATCATTGATTAGAACTGTTGTTAGAGATATACTCTGCTCCTTTCCTGACTGGATATATTTTTCCCAGATGACATTGAGGAGTGGTACCCTACTCATTACGGGCCTTGGGATATTGTGGGCTTAGAGCCAGAGACCCTGGCTCAGGAGAAACTCTTCCCGACTGAGGCAGATGACCTGGGACTCATAGTTTCATAGATAGACTCTTGTACTGGATTTGTCTCCAGCTTATTGTTTAGTATTTTCTCAGACTCATTGATGTTATTATTTGACTCATGAGTTGTTTTGTGACTATTCTATTCTTTTATTATATTCGTGCTCATTTCCATCTTAGATCTGTGATTGAGTATATTATATTATTGGTGGCATATTATATTGATTAGATTGATTACCCAAACAACGTTCTACTACCGATGTAGCAGCGTAGGCTGGGCGTTGTTCTCGACTTACATATAGAGAACTCAATATCTCGATCGGGCGGCAATCCTAAAAATTTCTCAGGAAATATATCCAAGAACTCTCCTATCAAAGGATACGGCAAATCCTTGTCTTCCACCATAGCTCCACAGATAATGCCTTCTCTCTGCTCTGTAACTCCTCTAGCAAACTCAAACTCTGGCTCTCCCAAAGGGCTAAACAAAACTCTACCTCCTCTACAATTTATACTAGCATGGTGTCTACTCAACCAATCTATACCGAGTATAATATCGTAGCTCGAAAGTGGCATTACATGTAGACATGCACTCAGCTCCCGGCCTCCCAGAGTAACTCTTTGATCCTTGCAAAATCATTAACCAGGATAATGCCTCTCCCGGTCATGATCTTGCAAGTCCTAAGCAAAGACTCAGCTACCAAATAATGCTTCAGAACAAAAGGAACAAATACAAAACTATGGGAAGAACCATTATCAAATAATGCTAAATCTGGAATAGAATCAAGAAGCACAGAGCCTGTGATGACATATCTGGTGGGCTCAGCCTCCTCGACCGTCATATCAAACACTTGTCCCTGAGGTGCACCCCTGATGCTAGTGCTGGGCATAACGCTGCCACTGGGTCGGAAGCGGTAGTCCCCTCGATTGTACTACAGGTGCCTCTCTTGTATTTTTAGAGCTAGAGCTGCTCCCTGAACTACACGACGAGGGTTGAAAGGACAATCCCTCCGTTGATGTCCCTCGGTACCACTATACAGACAAACTTCCAACCTCTTCCTGCAAACTTCCCAATATTGCCTGGGTTCTTGTAAAAGTGACAGAAACCTTCTTGTGACTGTCTCTGTTGTTGCTGTGATGCCTGTTAAACCGGAGCCCTAGTTGGAGTCTGGTGCTAACGTGGCTGCTGAAAATGCCTAGACTAAAAATGAGGATTCTTAGCAGGCACTGTGCTGCTACTAGACCCAAGAAAAGAATTGCGTCCCTCTTGGGTTTCAAGCTCAAATCTCGTTCAACCTTGCGTGCCTCCGTAAGTAACTCTGAATATGTCTCATAGAAAGACAAAATGAGGATCTTCACCTCCCAGTTCAAACCCTAGCAGAAGTGGATAGCCCAAGCCTCTGGCTCCCTCACCAAATACTCCACAAATCGGCTCAGCCTACCAAACTCTCCGGCATACTCCACCAGGGATATGCTCCCCTGAGTAAGGCCCTCAAACTACCTCCCTAAGTACAATCTGTCTGCTCGAGCAAAGAACTTCCTCTTGAAAAGGTCCTTGAACACCTACCAAGATAGCCCTGCATCAGCAAGAACTGGCTCATTCCTGAACCAATTATGGGTGATGTCGAACAGGTAAAATCTTACTACCTTAACCTTTAAATCCTCAGCAAGATGGGATACCCTCATGAGATACTCAATATCCTCAAGCCAATCATCAGCGTAGATGATACCCTCGATTCCCTCGAAGACCTGAGGTCCCAGTTTCTTGAAGTCCTGAGTCACATCTGTAGAATAACTTGCTGCTGGACTGGAGCTCCTCTCTCTACTACAACAAGGGCAAGATGATGATCACTCTTAATACCCTATCGTAACACGTCGGTCTTTCTCTGGTGAGCCTTTTACTGGGCCCTCTGAGCCTCCATCATCTCGTAAAATATGCGAACACCTGAGTCACATCTGTCGGCACGGAAGGTGGAGGTGGAAGCCCCTCTGACATAGTTGGAACAGTCCTCTTAGCTGGAGGTGGACATCCGAACGCAACTGATACACCAATCACCAGAGAAGTGAATGGTGTAGGCCCTCGGGAAGTCGCAGATCTCTCAGAAACTGCTCCACTCTATTGTGATCGAGTCTTAGGCAGCATCCTAAGGCAAAGCGAAAGGAAAGAATCAATATGGCACATAATATAATGTATTCCAAGAAGGACAGTTAAAGATCAAATATCAATAACAAGGAAGAATAGTTGAATTGAATAATAGAGTTTTTCTTGATATGATTGAGTATTCTCAGCCTATAGCCTATATCCGATATCCTGAAACAAGTTCGTAATAGCACTCAAATTAGAGCAGCACTATGAATCACACTAATTATGACCTTGAAGACCTGTATAGGCAACCACTAAAAATGTGTCACAACGCGAGTAGTGAACAACGCCCAGCCTACGCCGCAACATCGGGAGTAGAACGTTGTTTGGGTAAACTAAATATCTAGCAATAATAATCATCAAGACATACAATGCCACCAATAAAGTATGCATATTCATAAATAGTTCTATAAGATGGACAATCGCACAAATATGATATAAAGAACTGGGGAGTCAAATACAATTCATAAGACAAAATAATATCCAATGAGTCATATAAAATAATAAGAAATACTAATATCAATATTGGAGACAAATCAAGTACAATAACCTATCTACTGAGCTACATGTACTGGGTCGTCTGTCACAACTGGGATGAGAACCTCCTGAGCCAAAGTCTCTAACTCTAAGCCAACTACATCCTGAGGCCTATAGTGAATGGGATATTACTCCTCAGAGTCATCTGGGAAAAATATATCCAGTCAGGAAAGGAGCAAAGTACACCTCTAACAGTAGTTCCAAAGAATGATATAAACTATGTAACAGTAAATAGAGTAAATATAAAAGATGCAAGATACAAGTACAAGGGATATACAAAATAGGAATACTGGAATTAAATACAAGAAATGAGCAGCAAGAAAATGATCTAAAAATACTACAACTATGTGAGTGAGTACCAGCTTCAATATGTGATCGACTTGGAAACTTGCACCAGGATTAGGGCTTGGTTAATCATACGTACAGTATATAATCAACACTCACAAGGATATGCACAAGAAGAGTATGATCACATATCTACACTATCACTCCCCGCCCAGACTGGTATAGTAGATCCAACTATGGTACGTTATGACACGGAATTCACTAGGTAGGTATCTAGTCTCCCGAAGAATCGATGTCTGTACATATACAAGAAGAACGAGAAACAAGGCTTGCACAAGATACACCATAAATACTAAGGAATAACAACTCATGACGAGATCTGGATATACCAATCCGTGTAACCATTGTGTCAAAAATCAAGGATATCTACACTAAATACAATAAACATAGGGGATATCATAAATAAAAATCTATCAGAGAATATACTTTTCTAGAATCCCGTAAACAGTATCAAAGATGTCCGAAATGGTACCTTGAAGACCTAAATATGAAATATTACATCAACACACGGTTTGAAATAAAAATAAGTTAAACTAGTCAAATTCTGGGTCAAACTAGGTCAACTCTAGGTCAAACTAGTCAAACTTGGTCAAATTAGCTATTTCTAGATTATATGAGTCAACCTCTAGGATATTTGGTCCATACGCTATGTATATAGGCTATACTAGCTATGTTAGGATACTTGGATACCAACGCTATAACGTATCATAAGATACGTAAAATAATATATATGAAAAAAGACTATATAATACTTAAGTATAATATATACTAGTATCCCTAGCTGAACTAATACCAAGTGGATACCTTGCCTTTGAGCCAACAAGGTATCACGCTACCTATACTCATCTTTATACACAATACACAATACCCAATACCTCGAGTTAACTCCAATACCTAACAATTACCATGGTAACACAAGGTAATACTAATCTAGCTATCTCATATCCATACGCTACCAAATGTAACACTAACATGTGTATCTAATAATACATATCCTCATTCATGCATCTAGCTAATATCTATAACCTAAAGTATACTAACACACATATATCAATACCCAACTCAATATACCTTATATATATATATATATATATAGTTTAAGTAACCCACAACATATCGTAACTAGCCTTCTACCCATCCTCATCATGTTGCTTCTACTATACATTGTTGCTGCTGTTGCTATGCATGTTGTTGCTGCTATGCATTGCTGTTGCTGCTACGTATTGCTCCTGCTATGCATTGCTGCTGCTGCTACGCATTGTACTAGCCCAACACCCCCTCCTAGCACACATGTACACACACACACACACACACACACACACACACACACACACATATATATATATATATCATACCCTCATCTATACATATACACATATCTATCTATATATATAGGTTGCACACATCAGTCACTAATTGAACTCTGTCACAGACATCAAACCCAAGTATCTCCCCTACCGACACATACTATCCAACTCTAGGTTATATACACCTTATGATACACACATAGGTTTCCAAATAATCACAATAATATATCTAGATAGGTATACATATATTAATATATATATCAACACATATTATATAGAACTAAAGTATATATATATATACTACATCAACTATAGTAGGATAAAATATAATAAACACATGGTGTGCATCATACCTGTATCATACTCAATCAATGATACGCTCGCGATACAGCTCCAACATACCACCAAATGCATCACAAATGATATAAGCAAGATTAGAATCATAATTAGAAATAACTCGAAGTGCTAGCTACTCAAATACGTGCCCGTGTTAAAATTTAACATGCTCAAACCCCCGAGTCAAAATAAACCCTCCAAATTAACCCGTATCACCAAATTGTTGTGATACAGCCTACACGTATCCAATTGTGGATATGCCACTAGTCTCAAACAATTAAACACATGTTAATTTAGTCTAATTGATCTATTGACAAACACATGATGTGCCAATATTGGAATTTCTCTAAAATTGGCACAAAATACACCATAACTTCTTCCATAGGCCTCCTATGAACCTAATTCCACTTCCTATGGGTAGCCTTAGTACATGAGAGGGTTCCTAATGATTAAACTACAGATTTAGAGTCTAAAATAGAGAAAGAAAACTAAATTGTATCTGTTGGGAGATTGATTCCCAATGCAAGTCTCCAAATGAGGTGTCAAGAGCCTTCAACTTGTGCTACTTCCTCCTCCTTGTAGATCCTTGCCATCTCCTTGTTCAAATAGCCTCCAATGGTGAGTAAAGAAGAAATTAGAAGAGAATTTGGGTTGGAATTGGTGTAGGGATGAAAGAATTTGGAAGAGAAAAATTATAGATTTAAAAATGAGATGAATGGATGTAGAGAGAGAGTCACTATGAACGGCCTCCTTGTAGATCCTTGACTTATCCTCTCCTTGTAGATCCTTGACTTCTTCTCTCCCCCTATGGCCGGCCTTCTGCCTTCTCCAAGTCACTATGAAAAGTCTACAATACCCCTTGGAGCTTGTCATGAAGGAATTAATTAAGGAGGAATGGTTCTAATCCAATTGCTTTAACTAATTAAGTTATCCTCCTAATAAATGGGCTTGTTTGTTGGGCTCAATCTAACTATAATTAATGTTGGTCCATGAGTCTAGTCTAATCTAGTTAAGTCTACTAACACAAGTCCAAAATCAAATATAAAATCTAACAATAAATAAATTATATAATAAATAAATATACAACAAGCACATTAATTAATTATGAAATAACAAAAATATCCTTCCTAGAAAATATGATAGTGACACTATGCTATACAACTCATCAGTGACTTCTGTTGAGTTATAGCGATGCAATTATTTTATCTATAAAATAAAAATTAAATATATGATTAGATTTTAAAAGAATACACAAGTTTTACATAACTTACTACATCAACAAAGCATAAATACTTACATGGTTGGAAAACCACGTAGGAAATTCTTTTTCATGTCTCTGCTGCAAATTAGTTCTGCTTTGTCCTTGAATAATTTGTATATGCTTTGTATATATATTCATATTTGAACATATATCTGCACTAGTTAAGATTAAAACCTCTAAGTGGAATATCAAAGCTAATACTTACTCTAAGTATACTTCTAATTATGGAGAATTATTAAGCACAAACAAATAAGCCTTTTCTAAATTTGATTTCGACAAGGTCTCAATCGTAGTAGCTCCTAATGGGCAGACATTGTGTCAAAAAATAGATATCTCAGCACTTTCTTATCTTTTAGCTCCATAATAATTCCTCTCCTCAGGATTATATCATGTCTCAACCCCATCTAGATACATGGACCAAAAATTAAAGCATTCATGGTCAATATACGCTTCAGCAATTGAACCTTTAGGTTGTACTTTATTTGTACTTGAAGGTAACAAATTCAAGTAACCTGTCAAAAGACTTATTCCTCTAATTATTAATGTTCTTTAAATGGAGCATCTTCACAAGGCAAGACAATTTGGAATACTTCTCACACCCATGGTAAAGTGGACTATGTGCATTACTCAAAAACATAACAAACTTATCTCCATCATCGGCTTCATGATTTGTCACATGACTCCTTGAACTTCCTTCTCCCTTGAAAGCATCAGTGAATGTGACCCTGTACATTTCTTCTAAAATTTCTTGCACCCTATCAAATGATTCATGCATTTCTTTTGACATATTATCCATATCTTGATCCACTTCAACTTCTACCTTTGATACTTGTTCATAAGGCTTACCATGGTGTTCCCATGTGGTATACGTCATGTTAATACCATTCATATACATATGTGTCTTCACGGCCCTAACTGGGACGTATCGACCGTTATTGTAATCATGACTTGGATATTATATTCTACCTATGCTATCAACAGATGGCACAGCAAATTAAAGAAAATCAGCCACACCTTTCATATATGTAGGACAAAATTTGTTAATAAGTTGCATCAAACTCTTATCCATATTATAATCTCCTATTAAAAAACAAAATAATATGTTACCTTCAAGTTTCACAAATGACCAATTAAAAAACAAGTACTTATTTCACAAATGACGAAACACTAGCAAGTTACAATTAATGTACATTGCATAATAATTTTCCTATGTTGTTCAACAAATTATTTGCAAAAAAGAACACGAGCTATAAAAAATCCAAGTTCTTAATATTTTCATATTTGGAGGCATGAAAACAAAAACAAAAGGGGACCATGAAGAGTTTTCTATATCAGAAGGGGTAAAAAAAATTTATAGTGACATATGAAAGCATTATGAAAGCTTCAACAAAACCTTTTGTAAGCATTTGAAAAGCTTTAACAAACCTTTTGTTCATGTAACATCAAACTATAATTTCCTATATCATCAAACTATAAGCAATTCATCCCTGCATTCAACTTATGCAAGCATTATGAAACCTTTAGCAAACCTTTTGTTCATGAAGAAGACAACAAGATTATTCATATCATTATACTATATTGCATATAATGAAAGATATTTTCCATGACCTTAAAATTCACAAGGTATGTTTATTTAAAACTTATGACTCATCATTTGATTAGGAATCATATTGCCACTCATATTAATAATTAAATAATTCAGTGATGGATAGATTTAGCTAGTTCAAACAACTTATTAGCCACTATCACTAGCTAATACCACTTGATATACTTATATAACTCAATGAGTATCACCAGCTTAAACACCAATAAAAGCTGAAATATGTATGCACATGGAACACATCTTCATACACAATGGTATACGTAATACAAGATCCGCCTAAAACTAGGCACCAATTTTAGAGGTTCAAATATGCAAGTTGACAATATCCGAAGGGAAGAACAACGTACCTAAAATAAGAAAATCTTTCAAAAAGTGACAGTTCTGCTGATAATAGAGCTCCAAAAAATGATTCAACTATGTAGTAGATAAGATACCAATACGAGTCTCTTAGATACCACAACTTCGCAAAGAATACACATATATAAAGATACATAAATATTAACCATCAAAGATTTATATTTTTTGAGAGAAAATGACAATCAGATTTAAGCAACTAGAGGATAGATCCATAAGCATAATATTTGTTTCCTTTTGAGAATACTATTTAATCAAAAAAAATTAAGGGTGATGGTACAAGTTATTGCAGTTTCAAATTGCTATGTAATTTTTTTAAGAATACAAGTAGTTGCAGACAAAATTAAATAGCAGTTGCAGAAAATTGCACGGTTGTCTAATTAAATAGTAGTTGCAGACAAAATAAACCAGAGAAGCAAATAAGTGTTACAAACATCTTCAACAATTAAATTAAACAGATGCCCTAAAATCAAATTAAACAGATGCCCTATTCATGAAAAACACAAATAGGAGTTAGAGACAAATTAAACTCAGGTGAAAACCCTAAGATTTATGGGGGAAAGTCAAGCCTTAAGTGAAGAGGGCGTCGACAAAATAAAACGGTCTTCTGGAGAGGTGTCGATAGAAGGGCTGCAACTTGGAGAGGCCGTCGACCCACTAGAAAACCCTACGAGTATTCCAAATTTGTAATAAAATCAAAATCAAAGTTAGGGTTTATGAAAGATTGAGAAGTAAGTCCACGCACGAGAAAATAAACAAAAATGGAGAACGGAGAGAGGGGTTTTCAGTTTTTCATCTATGAGTGTTTGGGAATGGGGAGTTTTATAGAAAACTTTCGTTTGCCTCCGTGTTTGGGAACTGTAATAAAAATTTTTAGGGGGGCAATTTAGTTTGCCTCCAAAACTAAACCACGGGAGTCCTGAAAAAATACTGTAGCAAAAATTTTGTAAAAAGATTTTGGTTTGCCTCTTAAACAATACCGCCCAAAAATTAGGCCAAATAAAACTTCTTTTGAAAATTTCAGCAATGCTATAATTCATTGCTATATATACAAATATTTTAGCAACTATTTAATTCATTGTTAATTTTAGCATATAGAAAATATAGATATTTTAGCAACGACATTGACGTTGCCTTTTTCCTTTCTAGTCTTTGGAAACGAAAATTAGTAACGACTAAAAATTTTGTTGCCAAAATTTGTCTTTAGCAACGACAACAATATTCATTATAAAAATGATCTATTAGTAACGAAAAATGATGCGTTGCCGAAAAAATTCTTGCCTTATGAGGTATTTCTTGTAGTGTAGGTATGTGATCAACCATTTTATATATATAATACTATTGTGGATAGCCAATCTTATGAAATTGAGCCATACTATTGTGGATAGCCAATACTATTAGATTGAGCCTTACTATTGTGGATAGCCAATCATACATTACTGGTATAATTGAGTCATACTATTATGGACATTTGTTAGTAGTATTATTGTTGATCACATATCGAAAGTAGTACTTCAAAGCACTTAGTTAGTTTCAGTCTTTCTTATTTTTTCCATATTTACTGTCCATTATCATATTGTATTTCTCTGCTCATTTTCCACTACTTGCCATGCTCTGATTTATAATTGCTTATCTCATCATGAACTTCTTTACTATTTATTGTCTTATAATTTCTATCATGTATTGGAACTTCTGTTAGAGTTGTACTCGTTCCATCCTGACTAGATAACATTTTTAGGAGTTATTGTGCTCTATGTTCCTGGACTCAGAATGATGCTATAGTTGAGACTGCTCTTGCACCATGGATCATAAGGAGACATCTATAGAGATCTAGACTAGTATTGTTCTAGTTTTATTTTTTAGATTGTTGTTTGTATTATCTTCCTTATTCATTCTTCCTAGAATATTATGATTGAGTACATGATAGAACTAGTTGTATTAGTATAATTTCATTGATTTCTAGAAAGTATTTTACCGCCATAATGCGATGTAGGCTGAACGTACCCACGTACTCGTGCCCTGATCATCCAGGTGTGGGTCATGACATATTTTTTTGTTGGCCCATATAGGTATCGTCTTTGCAGCTAGTATAAAATTGTTGTGGTAATTAGGCTTAGTCATACTACTGCGAGCCTGCAATAAAATAGGATTAATGGATTAAAAAAGTATGGTACTCAATCACAAATTATGATTTCTTGAGAGATTTCTGGGATGACCCTTGAGAATCTTACTATAAACCCTATCTTAAATCCATTTCCACTTGCTTCTATTCATCTTTACCTTTATTTTGGCTGAATAATTTATTTATTATTGAATTTAATCCTCGTATCAAGATAAATTTTATGGACTATATTGAGGTATATTATAATAACATTTTTTATAAGAATAGTGAGAAAGGTAACCGTCTGCCTCAGTTATGGAGTCTAGGATTTATCGTAGCTATACTAGCTGGCATGATGAGAACGTAGAGACCTAATTTTGGATGTATATATCTTAGTTATTGAATTTAGAGTTTCTCACAGCCATAATAGTTGGTGTGGAAGGATTCTAGATAATATGATTATAGATATATACTCCTTAGTTATAGACTCTATAGTTTATCGCATCTATGCTTACTGCATGAAAAAAAATTTGGATAACATAATTTCGGATAGACATATATGATAATCATATTGTATCTTAAATTGGTTCTTAATTTATCATCTCTATCATTCAAAGCTTAGGATAGAGATATCTCTAGTTCCTCTAGTTAAGTTCCTTATAGAGGTTTACCTTCTTTAGTTCTTGAGGCAGCTTCCTTGGATAGTGTAGTAGTTGGGTAACTTGCAAATTGGTTGGTATGAAGTTGAGTATCAGTGTTGATTATTGGGAGTCTAGCTTGTGAGTTTGAGAGTGGTTCCTGGTTGGGTATATAAGCATTATATATCTGTGTATAAGCCTAGAAACAACTCATAGTATAGTACCCTCTGTAAAAATAGTTCTATAATAGGTGTTAGGGTATAGTTAGTATTGGTACTAATGGTATCAAAATAAGAGAGTTAGGAGGGGAATGTGTATTCTTGAGATGTACTAGGGAGTGTGCCATGGTAGAGTGGTTCCCATAAGTATGTAGGTTGGGTGTGCTAGAGTTAGGATTGTGTTGTGCTAGGTAATATGACTTGTGTTATGAGTTGGGTGTAGTGCGTTGGTATGTGTAGATATGTATGGACATGTATGTGCCTAGTATGGGGTATATCACCTAGTACTTGAGAGTGTTGATGTGTTAGAGAGTGGTAGGTGTAAAAGAAGGAAGTAAAGTGTCCAGGATTGTGTACACAAATCTATAGTGAGAGATGGTGAGTAAGTGAATGACTGGTAAAATAAAGTACCAGTGTGGGTGTTTCATGAGTATCAGGAAGTGGGGGTCTGGGTAATAGAAATACCAATATTGTGTCAATGGGTAGGTTAGTGTCAAGTTGGTTTCATAGAGTATTAAGTGCATGTGTCCAATATAGTATGAAGTTAGTATCTGTGTACCAAGACTACCTAGAGAGTACAAGTATCCAGGGTGTATTAAGATTTGGACGAGTAATATGTGATATGTGAGGTGTGTCAGTGTAGTATTAATGAGTATTATTGTGTGGCAGTATCAATTAGGTCTATCAATAAATATTAATGTAGGGTATATAAGGGAGTATTATGGAGAGAATGAGTACAGGTATACTAGGCAGTGAAGATAGAGGGGTCTAGCTAGGCTACCTGTGACACAACAAATTGTCCTGCACCAGCAGAGTGGGACACCCTAGCAGGGTAGAGTTCACTACTAGAATAAGCGGGTTTAGCGACATTTTTTAGTGACGACAAAGAAAACGTTGATAATTTAGCGACTCCATTAAAAATTATAGCTAGACGTCGCTAATTGGCGATATTTAGCGACGTTTAGCGACTTTTATTAAGTTTTTAAAAGATTAATCGCTATAAGTTAAATTTAGGTCGCTAAACGTCGCAAAAATATTTTATTTAGTGACATTTAGCGACGTATTTTGCGACGTATATCCTTTGGACATTTAGCGACGTCATTAGCGACGTCAATTTAGGTCGCCAAACGTCGCTAAGTTAGCGACGTCATTAGTGACGTTGCTAAAACATCGCTAAATTTGTTTTAATTAGGGCTGCTTCGCCCCATTTCTTTCGATCTCTCGCTTTCGCTTTCCCTCTCCCTCTCCCAAATTCGAAACCCTCGATACCCTCCTCCCTCCCAGCGACCCCCCTACGGCAGCATCCTTTCCCCCCTACCTCCTCCTCCTCCTTTACGTACCCGCTCTCTCTCTCTCTCTCTCACAGATACTGACACGACACACATATGTTATAGACTGACACTGTCACGACACACACACTGTCATGACACACACACGTGACCTAGGGTTAAGGTTAGGGTTATGGTTTTTTACCTGGGGTTAGGGTTAGGGTTTGGGTTTTTGACCTGGGGTTAGGGTTAGGGTTTTTGGCCTGGGGTTAGGGTTAAGGTTAGGGTTTTTGTGACATCTTGTTGAAATCTGTGACATATACACGTGACCATTTATGAACTTACCCATATGATACGTTGTTGATTTTGGATAAAAGCGTACTAAAAATGGCGAGGAATCCCGAGCCCTAGAATCTGTATTATAGCGTATAGCTTCTCCTTACTGTTTTACACACGATAGCATGCTTCGTTCACAATCTAAAATTGTATAGTGCATACATTTACTTGTTGTCGTATTTACCCACTAATTTCTCGTATCATAGTTATTGATTATCTTATTATCGTCTTGTATTCATCATTGTGGTGATTGGGTCTAGTCTGAAATTGATTGTTAGATAGTAATTGATTGTCATGGAACGACTGATAGAGATGATTAAGAAATTGTACATTTTGGCCTTGGTGAGCACTAACCTGGATATACTGCCAAAATGGCATACCACAGGTATACTGGTTCTGGAAGTATGAATTAGTTTAATAGGCTCAGGAGTTTATTTGATTTCCCGATTAACTTGGTACTTAACCGAATGATTGTTAAAGTTTTATTTCATGCATTTTCATCATGCCAGTGTATCCCGTAATGCGTAGCTGACCTTGTTACTCCTTCGGTATTGTAGTATGGCACCGGTTGTACACATAAGACACAAGCATACATCCATGTATAAGCATAACAAATTCTCTATAGGTTTAGACCATATTTCTATTATAGGCGCCCTGATAAGTCAAACGATCACATGGACCATATTGATCTGATCAGTTATTGGAGTTGATTGTCTCCGATTTATGTATGATCGCTTCACCTATTTGGGGCAAGAAGGAAAGGTCGATTATGGATATGGGGCTCAGTTTCCATGTATAAGCAGGGATAGAGCTATATTAGGGCCGTAGGACTATTCTTGACGGTGATGCACAATTATGATCATATATATCCTACTTTGCTTCTTCTATGTGACTTCAAATATAGATTGCCTAGCCAACTAATTATTCGCTTCTTCTTTAGAGAACCACACTGTATGTAATGATTTATATGATACATACTGTCATTTTTGCAAAAGTATCTAGAAATAGATATAAATTACTATCTGCGTCATCGTTCGTGGATGTACAACTGTCATCCTGATGACATATGTAGTGTACGGGATAAATTTATTGAGGGTGTACAACAATTTTTGCAGTTCGCCAAGGCGTTCCCTCAGTACATGGATGGTACCAAAATTAAGTATCCGTATGTGAGATGTCGCAACAGGAAATATCATCCAGAAGTGGAAGTCACATATCATTTATACTCGAAGGGCTTCACGCTGAATTACTATCAGTGGACCGTGCACGGAGAACTTCTGTCTCTAGCATCGGAGCATTATGTGGAGCCGTATATGGATGTCCACGACTACGATGCTTACGACGACGGGTGGGTGAACATGGTTTATGATGTGGCGGGGCCTAGTTTCAATCCAGACAATTATGATTCGGCGGGACCTAGTTGCAATCCAGACGATTATGATGCAGGTAAGGAGGCACCAAATGCCGATGCTGCAAAGTTTATGGAATTGCTGGAGAATTCAAGGACTCCACTATATCCTGGTTGTGAGGATCATTCACCATTGGAGGTGGTACAAGATTATTGAGCATCAAGTCTAATTTTAACATGTCACAAGAATGCTATAATCGACTGATCAATTTGATTATAGAGATCTTGCCTTATGGTGCAGAGTTGCCTAAAGACTTCTATCGATCTAAGAGGATGGTGAGATCGCTTTGGATGGAATACGAGAAAATCGATGCATGTCGCAACGGGTGCATGTTGTACTACAAAGACGACAAGGATGAAGATACGTGCAGATTCTGTGGTGCTGATCGCTACAAGGCCACTGTTAGAGGAAAGTTTGTCAGTGCAAGGAAGCCTACCGATTCGATGCACTACTTGCCTTTGACGCCGCGGTTGCAGCAGTTTTTTATGGTTAAGGAGACTGCAGAAAACATGAGTTGGCACAGGCGAAAACAGATCGAAGGAGTATTGGATCATCTATCCGATGGAGAAGCATGGAAGCACTTTGATCGAGAGTATCCATATTTTGTCGAAGATCCGTATAATGTCAGATTGGGGCTCTCCTCTGATGGTTTTACACCATTCGGACTTTCGGGCTCCCAGTATTCGTGTTGGCCTGTGATCGTCACTCCGTACATTCTACCGCCTTGGATGTGCATGAAGACTCCATATATGTTCCTAACCGTTATTATCCCTGGTCTGAACAATCTGAAGAGGAATATCGATGTATATTTACAGCTTTTGATAGATGAGTTGAATCAGCTGTGGAAAGTAGATGCCAACACGTACGATATCTCTAGAAAGCAAAATTTTCAGATGAGGGCAGCACTTATGTGGACCATCAACGACTTTTTGGCCTATGGAATATTATCGGGGTGGAGCACCCATGGTCGTCTCTCATGTTCGTATTGCATGGACCGTACTAAGGCTTTCAGTTTGAAACACGGAGGCAAACCGTGCTTCTTCGATTGTCATCGATAATTCTTACCGAAGGATCATCCGTACCGGAGGAACCGGAATGCTTTTCATTGGGAGTTTTGGAGAAGGCCAATCCACCGCCAAGATGGCCCTAATACTCGATATGGAAAGAGATAAAAGATTTACCAAGTGCTATCGAAGAGCCTGCTAAGGGGTACAAGTGTGACGAATTTGGTCGCACCCATAGCTGGACGAAGAGGAGTATATTCTGGGATCTACCATATTGGAGCACCAATCTGATCAGACATAAACTTGATGTCATGCATATCGAGAAGAATGTGTTTGATAACATAATTAATACTGTAATAGAGGTAAATAAGAAGATAAAAGATAATCCGAAGGCCAGGTTGGACTTAGAAGAAATATGTAGACGTCCTGCATTACATTTGATAGAGGAGGGGAATAGAAAGTTAAAGCAACCTAAGTCAGTTTTCTCACTGGAGAAAGAGGATAAAGGGAGAATTTGTAGGTAGATTCAGGGTCTAAAGTTTCCAGACGGGTACGTGTCGAACTTGAGAAGATGCGTCGACCTCAAGGAGAATAAACTGGCGGGTATAAAGAGCCACGATTGTCACGTATTCATGGAGAGGTTAATTCCGATTGTATTTTAGGAATTCTTACCGCAGGTCATTTGGGATCCATTGACAGAGCTCAGCATATTCTTCAGAGATCTTTGTTGTACGAAGTTGCTCGTCGATCGTCTAGAAAAGTAAGAGAAGGACATTACGGTAACACTTGTAAGCTCGAGAAAGTATTTCCTCCTGGATTCTTTGACTCTATGGAGCATTTGCCAATTCATCTTTCCTATGAGGCACGTATTGGTGGTCCTATCGATTATCGGTGGATCTACACCATCGAGCGGCATCTGAATCACCTAAAGAGAAAGGGGAAAAATAAGGCACGTGTTGATGGCTCTATTTGTGAAGCTTACGTTCTCGAGGAGATTACTAACTTTTGCTCGACGTATTTCAAACCGCATATTGCTACTAATAGAACGAAAGCTCCGAGAAACGACGATGCATATCAGGAATCTAATGATGCAATACTCAAAGTATTCAATGTGTCCGAAAAGACTTCGAGAAAAATGAAGAAGAGATATTTGAATGACGACGAGCTAAGGGCTGCTCAAATATATATATTACTCAATTGCGATGAGGATGAAGTGGAGAAGCTAGAGGGGTAAGTAATTAATATGTCCACATTTACTTCATCTCAATGTAATAGTATAAGATACTATTATTCTACTAATCAATAGTTTCTTTATTGTTTTTCAGTACATATAATGATGAGTTGAGGTCGGTTAGACCCTACATAACAAACGAAGAAGTAGAACAAGAAATAAGATGCCATTTTCCTTCTTGGTTGAGCGCATATATAAGATGCTTGGTAATTACTTTTTAATTCTGCACTTACAAAACAAATAACTTACTATCGCTACTTTGGTATTTAAGTCGATCGTATAATAACACCCAAGACTGAATCTATTAGAACTCTAGCCAAGGGACCAATTACTGCCGTTAAAATATGGCCAAGTTTCTGTGTGAATGGGTTCAAGTTCAAGTCAACAAATACTCCTATCAGAGACAGCTTTCTGGATCTTGATTCCACGAAAAATAGTTATTTGTGTATCAAATCTTCGAACTACAAAGACGTCGATCCAGGCAATAATTTCTTTGGCATCTTACGGGAGATTGTGGAGTTAACATATAATTATGGCACAGAACCAGCTAATATCATGCTATTCAAGTATGAATGGTTTAATCCGATTCAAGATCAAGGTTAGAAAATTGACAAGCATGGCCTTGTGGATATAAACTATAAGCGTAGATATCAAGGCTACGAACCATTTGTCCTATCAAGTCAGGCTCAGCTTGTGTACTTCACAACTTATCCTAGACGGGGGACAGTGAGGTCGGATTGGTGGGCAGTATGCAAGACTAAAGCTAGAAATACCTTTGACATTGACAAAATAGCTTATCAGGAGGACGATCTACCTCTTGTAACAAATATTGTAGATGTGGACTCAACGAAAGTTACTCATTACATGAGTAATAATGTAGAAGATGTAGAATTATCCGAAGAGAAAGACAAAGATGAAGTAGATGAAAGTGAAGACGAGAAGGAGGAAGAGGAAGAGGAGGACGAGGAAGGCGAATAAGATAAATTTTCTGAAGATGATTGAAAATAAAATATTTTGCCTGTAGAATGTAACTATATTTTGACTGTAGAATGTACTATTTTAAAGAATATATGTATTATATTTTGACTGTAGAATGCTTTGAGATATGCATCGCATTTTGACTGTAGAATGTACTATATATTTGTGTCTTTTATATTCATCATATGTTGTTATCAGGTATGACAGGATGGCACGAAGGATTCGGCAGGTCCCGAGGTAGACAGAGTGCTCCTCCGGTACTGCCTACTGTTGGTTCTGGATCATCGCCGCCCAGTACTCCAGTATATCGATCACTCACATCTTCGACTGCTGGACGAGTAGTTCCAGGCATGATAGTACTCCCTCGTCCAGCGTTCCTCCTGTTGACGGAACCATGGGGACAGATAAGCATGTCGAGAAGATCGTGCCCACGTTGTCCCAGCATCAGCCAGATCCTCCATGCGCACCTCCAGAGGAGACGAGGACAGAGATTTGGTCCGACGGTACAAAGTAAGCCAATTAGATGGTTTAGCATAATATATATCGTGTATTTCTTTATTCATCGTATATTGACTTTTTTGATCAAAATAATTATCTCTGTATAGATATCGTGCATCGTCGGTTCAGAGACGCCTGGGCCAATTTCTGAGGAACAACTACAGTGGCCCTTGGATCAACTACTCTGAGGCTCCGGAGGAGAGGAAGGCATTCTGGTTTGCGCACTTCCAGGTAAAAGTATATTAAATAAATCCACTAATTTATGCATATTATATAACTTATCCGTGATGCTCACTTAATAAATTATTTATAGCAAACGTATTTCTATCCTCCGTACCGGGCCGAGTTGATCGAGCGACTCTTTCCTACCGTTGCCTCCAAGCTTATCCGAGATGGTTTGAATGACAAGAAGGCTCATGATCGTGCTGGAAAACCGATCCAAGGTTGGATCACGCCTGAGCGGTGGACTGCGATGGGTCTAGATTCGACGATCTGAGCTACAAGGATAGGTCTGAGAAGGCCAAAGCAGCTAGGCATAATGCTGCCAAGTGGTGTGGTGGCTCGATTCCTATGGCGGAATATTTCCTTCGTTTGGTATGTTTTTTCTTTTAAAATATATTATTTTAATGTAAGTACCATAAAATGGTAGTAGGAAAAAATGTTTAAGTTTACTACTAAATAATATATTTTTAACAGGTACAAAGGGGTGAGGATGCAAACATGGTGACCGTCTTCTTGGCCACCCATCGCAAGGACGAAAATCTCATTGATGAGAGAGCCTCGCAGACCTATGTAAGTATTACTTTATTTTGTGTTAATTTTAATATAACTTAGGCAATTATCTAGTTTCCAAACCTTTCTAGGCCGAGTATCTTAGGCTGCATGAGCGGGCGACTGCTAGTGCACCTACACCTAGAGTAGCTGGTACTTTCTCGCAGCCCGCTTCTGCTCCATCGGCGGACGACCTATGGGTGACCGCAACTGGTGGTCTCTAGAGGGGTACGTACTACGGTACGGGATCCTATTACGCCCTGGTTGCGACACAGTCATCTAGGGCCTCCCCGACAGCTGCACATTCCACACAGCCCTTACAGTCGTCGGCCAGAGTCTAGGAGGCCGTTGACCGTCAGATTGTGTCTCTCCGTGACGAGTTGCTGCGAAGGATGGAGGAGCAGCCCCAGTCCCAGCCCCAGGTGGACAATCCCATGCTCATCGCACGATTCGATATGCTGGATCGCAGCATCACGGAGCTCCGGGATTTGACCAATGATATTAGAGCCTCGACAGACCGCAACATCATGGAGCTGCAGGCATCACAGCTATCGATGGGCGAGAGGCTGACAATGATGCAGGATTCAATTGTTCATAGCAGTATGAGGCTGTTATCTACCATGGATTCTTACAACCAGCGACTTATAGACTTGGAGCGGGTACGGCCTCCTGGTGCGCCTACATCGACACAGACTCCATCGACGTCACTGCCTTCTCCAGCTGTTCTTATCCTTCATGTGTGCCGGTGGTCAGCCTCCTGCAGATCTGCAGTAGTATAGCTAGTTGCTGGATATTTGTATTTTTTGTATTATTTAGGATGAGATTGTATGGATATATATTTATCGTATTCTTTACGATAAGATTTGCGGGATGCTTTCTTTTCTTCAAATTTTATTATATTATTCATATTAAATATGTTATTTTACCGGTATTGGTTGTTCAACCCAAAGGGGTTGCAAACCCAAAAATTCAACGGAGGGTTGCTCCGGGTCTATTTGTACAGATTATGATTTAATAAACTGCAGGAATAATAGTTTAGAAACAATTTAGTATTATTTTTTCTGTAAAATTAGTGACATTTTTAGCGACGTTTAGCGACGTGTATACACATCGCTAAATACGTCGCTAATTAGCGATATTAATAAACGTCGCTAATGACGTCGCTAAACATGTCGCTAAAAACGTTGCTTTATGTCGCAAATTGCTGACATGGTAGTATTGCCAGGTCATTAAAGACGTCGCTGTAACGTCGCTATATAAGTCGCTAATTAGAGATATTTAGCGACGTTAATTAACGTCGCTAATTAGTGACGCTGCGTCGCTAAACGTCGTAAATTTTAGCGACACATTTAAGTATCTAAAAAAACGTCGACATAGCGATGTTTTGCGACGTTTTTTCTTTTAGCGACTTGCTTTGTTCCGACTTCTTTAAAACGTCGCTAATTACGTCACTAAATGTGATTAGCGATATTTTTTGGCCATTTAGCGACGTTTTTAAACGTCGCTAATTTGACTTTTTCTGGTAGTGGTTTTGTGATGACGGTCGAGGGGACCGATGCTACAGGTATTGGGTTAGCAGGTTCTGTTCTTCTCTTTTCCTTTCCATCTATTGATCTGCGTGATTCTTTAGTATCTTATAGTTTGAATTAGTAATTTTTTGCTATAGTATAGTTAGTAGTAAACCCTTGATAGAGACTGCATTATTATGACATATAGGGACCATAACAATGTATATTTGAAAATAATGATTGATTTCTTTTCAGTAAAATTATATATTTGTATAGTTTTAGATAGGACTATCCTAGATGGGGGTTGTGACTATAGTGAGGATTATGATAAATAGGTTATGACTAGCTAGAAGAGAGGAGACGATATATGTTAGTGGTACCTTTCTTTGAACCACGATATATTTTTTTATTTCGTGCCTACTTCCATCTTTTAATTTCAATGACAAAATTATTTTAAGGGGGGGGGGGGTAGGATTTGTAACCACATAAATTTGGAAGAAGGATATTTTTTTCATTTCATATTTTTTGCTAATTGTATAGTTATGATTAATTAGAGTTGGTTAGAATAAATTAGTGATAGTTAAAATACTAGTTAATTAGAATTAATTAGCACTAGTTATCATGGATAGAATATTTTTTTCTAGAATAGGTATATACCCTCCCATAATTAAATTGATTCCCTCCATAACCAAATGATTCCATTCATTTAGATCTAGAATTCAATTAAGGGTGGAATGACAAATTTGTTATTTCCCATGACACCAAAATACTATATATGGACTACTCTCTCTACTCCCATTTCATTTCATTTTTCCCAATTCTTCTTTTTTCCCAAGTCACTTCCAATTTCCCCAAGTTTCCATTCCAAATAAAATTTCCATAAATTCTATAAAATTCCACTAAATTCAATTTCCAAATTTCTTTCCATGGAGAGCTAGAAGACTTGGAGCCAAGGATGAGCTAGGAGGAGTGTCAAGCTTGGAGGATCATGTCCAATTCACACCCATCATGTCCAAATTCAAGGAGATTCATTGGGATACAATTCCCAATAGATAAATTTTCTTTTTCTTCCAATTTCTATTTTAGAAATCCAAATTGAACCAATACAAACCCTCCAATAGGTATAAATGACTTCCTAATGGTAGATTTAGGTGGTTGAGACCACAAATTTATTAGATCTAGAATTTTGTGTGGTAAAATTATGTTTTCTATGGTTAATTTGGCAAAATTATGACTTTGTGTCCACCATATGTTTGATATATATTCCTAAAGAGAATTTTGTGTCCAAATTGAGTTATGCTTGTGTCCTTGTGTCAAAAATTGGATACCTAGGTTCATGTCATATGTGTCAATTAGGTGTATCCATATGTTCTTTTGTCCAAAATAGTCCAAATTTGTCATAGTATTCAGTCCCATTTTTGATAGCCAAAGTAACTTAGAAATGCGATAACTCATAACTCAGGACTCCAATTAATTCTCTGTTTTTTAACATAACCGCATCGAAGATAGATTTCTAATTTTAATAGCCAAATTCGATCTGAATTTTTTTTTAAAACTATTTGAGCATCAAGTTTCCAAAAAAAAAAACTCGGTTTGGTATTTTCACAATTCTGGGAGCTTCCAAACACGAACATGTGATCCGTTTGAAGTTCAAAAAGCTTATATGAAGGGCTAAGAAAACTTCAACCCCAGAATTTAGTGAATAGGTCTAATAGGTGCAGTATTAGTTACAAGTAGGAAACTAACTATATAATATAGGTTTTTACGGGTATTCATGAAAATATGGATATGAACATAGTTATATCACCAATAGACTAAAGATATAACATATATATATATATATATATATATATATATATATATATATATATATATATATATATTAGTATAAAACCCAAGTGATAGGATATTCATTGGTTCATGCACATATTTAGGTTTCATATGATTTTGGGTTGGTATAATGGTGGTGTTGGTGTAGTAATAGAGTAGCATAGAGTATTTTGGTACCATGGTGTAGTGTGATAATAGATGGAGCATGAGGGGTATTTGATGTTTGGTTTGTGTTTGTAAGGATGGTCTTATTATGTGTGTTGTGTTGGTATCACATGGTTTGTGATAGATACCATTGGGTAGATATGTAGTTGAGCAGATTGGTATCATGAGTGTCGGTATATCCTAGTGGTAAGTTGAATTTGTGTCAAGTGTGTTGGGTATTGAGCCTAAAGTGAGGGTAAGTGAATACGTTAGTACTTGATATCACGATACTCAAGTGTCTTTGAGCATGGTATGTTTGAGTGTGAGGTGAGGAGTAGCATGCTAGTGTAGGTAATAGGAATACCTCAGTATCTTGTGATACTTTGGGTACCATAAGATAGTGTGGTACCATGGTACTCAAGTATCAAGGGTTGTAGGTAAGTTAGGTAAGTTGAGAGTGAGGTATCCTAGTTATTACCAAGTTATTGAGACTAAAATTAGGTAGTATCTTGGAAACGGGGTAAGTGTTTAAGATATGGGCTAGGTAATGGTTATTGGTCTAGGTAATAGTGAGATACTAGGATATGGGTTAAGGTATTAGGTAAATAACTAAGATATTATGAGATATTAGTATTTATGAGTCTAGATAGTTATAGATAAAGTATATGATACCTAGAATACCTAGACCTATATGGAATGATCTTGAAAACCTAGTTATAGCTTGGTATTAGCTAGTATAACTTAATTGGCCAACTAGATAGGTAATCTGGAACTCAAAATTAGGTAATTAGTAGTTTTACCCAATTGACCTAGAATTGATCTAGAAACCTAAATTAGAGTTAATTAAGCTTGTTTATGATTCTAAAATTCTTGTTAAGATAGAAATTTATATATAGGTCACTTGGACTCCATTTCAGACATTGTTTGATATTTTTAGCACAAGACCACCGGCGAGTACATTTTATGATAGTTTTCTTACTTGATAGTTATTATAAATCATGTATTTAGTGATGTTTTAATTGATTCATTACACGATGGTTACACGAATTAGTTGTTATGGATTTCATCCATGATTTGTTGCTTCTCACATCTTATTGTGGACTTTGATCACTATGATCATATTTAAACATAGTACTGTATTTCTTTGTACCGTAATGTGACATGCTTAGGATTCATTATATTAGTCAGGGGTAGAGGAGTACTAAGTAGGTATGTGGTCAACTATTTTATATCTATTGTACTATTATGGATAACCAATCCTATAAGATTGAGTCATACTATTATGGATAGCCAATCCTATGAGATTGAGCCATACTATTGTTGATAGCCAATACTTTGAGATTGAGCTATACTATTGTGGATAGCCAATCATGCATCGGTATGATTGAACCATACTATTTGTTAATCACATATCGAAAGTAGTACTTCGAAACACTTAAGGTTCAGTCTTTCCTGTTTCTTCCATATTTACTGACTTTTGTCATATTATACTTGTCTTATCATTTTCCACTACCTGGCATGCTCTGATTTCATATAGCTTATCTTATACTTTATTGCTATTTACTATCTTATAATTTCTACCATGTATTAGAACTGATGGTAGAGTTGTATTCGTTCTATCCTGACTGGATAATATTTTTAGGAGTTGTTGTGCTCTACATTTTTGGACTTCAGAGTGATGATATAGTTGCGACTGCTTTTGTACTATGCATTATAAGGTAACATCTGTATAGATCTAGACTAGTAATTCTTATTTTTATATCATGTCCTAGTTTATTTCTTTTAGATTGTTGTTTAGATTATCTTCCTTATTCATTCTTCCTAGAATATTATAATTTAGTATATGATAGAACTAGTCGTATTAGTATGATTCCATAGAGGTCTAGACAGCATTCTACCATCGATGTTGCAACGTAGGCTAGATGTACTCACGTACTCATGACCCGATCATCCAGGTACGGGTTATGACAGTGACACTGGTGTATCCTGATATTTTTGCTCAATGAGGAAATTATTCACCACATACAAACCTACATTTGAGAAGATTTTGGTGGTGAACAAGGCAAAAGATGAAGTACTTGGGACCAGGACAGTGGTATTGAATCTGACTTCGACAAAGTCGTTGATGCTTCAAGATTTGAAGCACGTACCAGTAATTTCCAAGAACCTGATCTCTGGGAGTTTGCTATGTAATGCAGGCTTGATAATGGACATTAACGCTGGTCATATGGTTATGTCCTATAAAGGAACATACTTCACAAAAAGTATTTTGTACCGAGGAAATGTTTAAACTTTAACTTGTAACCTGACTAAAAATGTTAATGCAGTCTCTTCTTTTGGTTATCCTCTTGAGTTATGGCATAATTGTAAAACCCCCTTCCTAAAAATCGTATATACCTTTTTATTTATTAATTATTAATTAAATTATAGTAATTAGTGGCTAAATAGGAGAAATAGATTTTTAATAATTTTTATTTTAGGTGTTCGGGCACTTAGAGAATTTATGAGACCATTAGAAATTTTTCGGAATTTATTCCATGTAGGAGACCCCTTGAGCAGTTGCTAGCCTAACGGTGTACATTATTCTAATCTATAAATTTTCTTATGAGTATATATATACGTATATATACAAATATATATACGTATATATATATTTTAAAAAGAAAAAGGAAAAGAAAAGAAAGAATTAATAAACAACTATTAACTAATAATAATAATAATAATACTAATAAAATATTAATAAACCAACTACTAATAACTTAAAGCCAATGCCTAACTTGCTGAAGTTGCTACTTGCTAGAATTGCTAAAGTTGCTAATAAACAGCAAGCAACTTGCTAACAAGCCAGCGCCCCCCTATTCCAGACCCGACCTCCCTGCGGACCGCGACAAACTATCTCTTTCTCTCTCCCTATTATATATATATATATATATATATATATATATATATATATATATATATATATATATATATATATATATATATTTATCTTTCATAAAACCCTAACCTAAAATCTCCAGACCCCCTCTTCTCATCTAGAGCCGCCACCGCAGCCAGAGAACCCCGTCAGGCCGTCCAAACCAATCCCGACGACCCCGACCTCGCGCACTGCAGATTACCACACGAGGTACCTTCGCTCCGGAGTTGTTTTCTGTCGACTCGCTCAACCAAACGCCATTCCGTCTTTACCGGTATACTCACCCCTTAACCCTCTTCCATATTTTTATAATAGCAGACCTCAAACAACATGTACCCATAGGCAAAAATAGCGCCCAAGTTGGCACGAGCAGACCGAATTCTGGGATCGCAGAAAACTTCGGTGACCACCCATGTTGCCGAGTTTGTATCTCCAACCACAGAGATCCGAATTCGGTGATTCTTTTTGTTATGTGTAGAAAACTTGACCTAGTTTATTTTCTGTTAAATAACCATAGATTATTAACTGCTGTGGACGGAATTAAATTCATCACAAAACTCCGCGAACCCACTTTTTCTAAATTTCCAAAAGTTGGAAAACGGAGCGCGCCCCGCCAAACGGGACCACCCCGCCATGTACCAAATGTACCGAACGGTACACGCAGCATAATCGGATATGTAAATATTTGTAGAAACTGATTCGGACGCGTGTGCGCGCCAAAATCAGCCCGTATCCGCGGACACACCCCGTGTTACAACTTTTGTGGAAGTCGTACGTATTTTGTGTATGCTTGTCAGATTATGACGAAACTTGCGCCACTGGACTCGTGGTAACACGCTGGTCCTGTGACCCAATTTTCACACAATTCTGAGGTGGTTGACCAGATCGCCAATTGGCGGGCACCATAGTTGACTTTTTGGACAAAATTGTGTTCGGCCCATCGAAATCCATATTTGTACATACCATTGGGTTCGTATTGACATTTAAAATTATTTGACCTATAGTTTGTCCCATTTAGAGACTGTTACCCTTGGCACACTTTTCGGTGCAAAGTGGGCCATACATTGACACACTTTTTGGTGCAAAGTGGGCCACACATGGACCCCACTTTTATCCAAAATTACCGTTTTACCCCTCTGTCCAAATTGGACGAAAGGGAAGTACTTTTTAGCTATTTTGCTCATTCCGGAAACGTTGGTGATGTTTATTTCAGCATCTGGAGACGTTTGTTCGGAGGCCATTAGTTCCAGATCCCGTGTCCTTGACATTGGACGCTTACACTTTACAGATTTCTTGCCAGGCAAGTAAACCTTGCCATTGTACTGTATTTACATTCCATATGATGCATATATGTTATTTTTGTTTATTTTAGTTTATTTATTTTAACTGTTATATAAGCTGTGCGTCCAAGAAAATTTGGGTGCAACGACGGTGTCGTCGTACTATATTTTTATTTATGTATATGCATTGGATCTACTTTATGAGACTACCCCATCTTCATGAGGCATTTATGTTTCATTGGACATGACACTATTCTTACACGAGTGTGAGTTACTTGTAAGACACGGACTTGAGTACTCGGCTGGCCACTGGTACGTATAGGTCGTACGACGGATAGGGATAATTATCAATAGAAACTTTGTATGCTAGTAGACCTGGCGGTTATTAGAGGTTTATCGTGTCATGGGCATTACATGCTTAGAGCATGGGGTGGGGAGAACAACAAGTAAGGCATTTGGGCTCTTTTACACTTTCCTTCTGTAACCCGGAAGCTCCGCTGGAGATACGGGCGGTGATGACCCCTATACTACTTGGCGGGCCTCCGTCGTTCAAAAGATGACGTGCCTTTGAGGCCCCTGGTTCTCCGAGAGAGTCATGCCAATCCCAGTTTTCAGCCAGATAGCCCACTTGGTGGAAAGTTATTCTCAAACTGCATTCACATAGATGGTTAGGCGACCCCAATGGATGTTTATATTTTAGTACTTTATTGGCATATATTTTTTGTATCTTGTTACGTCCCTCTGAGGACCTGGTCCCTTTCCAGATATAGATGAGCAAGAGTACCCACAGGAGTATAGACCTGGACCTGACGCTAGCTATCAGTCTGAGGCGATCTTACCTTCTGATTATATGTGATTCATTGCAGCTGTTTAGAGATTCTAGTTACTATTCTTTTTCTAGACATTTATTCTTATATTAGAGTTTATTCTCTTCTCTCTTTAGTAGTTTATTATAGTCGATTTGTAGTGAATTTGTTTCCACCCTACTATCACACATTGAGATTCCTATTTGAGACTGCTTCTTTGATATTCAGTTATTGATTTCCATTTACCTATTATGTGTGCTGTGGATGAGATATAGATTGCGTGTTACTTGTTGTGACAGTATATTTCCACTGTGGATTAGATATTCATGTACAGCGTACGTGTGTATATGGTTTCCATATATTGGAGTTTGTATACATATGGCTGGCGTGTTATGTATTCCTAGTCCTACGTATTTTGGGACTGGGGCATGACAATAATAAACTAGGACATGTACATTATAAAAGAATTAAAAAGATGTCTAGCCTGGATTTATCTCCAAATATGGAGGTAAGGAGGTAGAGAAGTGTAAAGTATGTGCGTAGACCATGATAACCAAAAAGTATTTCAAACGGGTAAATTAAAGCACATATTTTTTGGAGTTAGTGCACTTAGATGTATGTGAATTCAAAAAATTCTCCCTAAAGGCTGGGATGAAGTATTTCAATACATTCATCGACAACTTCTTGAAGTACATGTTCGTCTATCTACTCAAGTCGAAGGATGAATCATTTAATAAGTTCAAGGACATCAAAGCTGAAGTCGAACATTAAACTGGATAACAACTTAAGAGACTCAGAAGTGATCGAGGCAGAGAGTATCGGTCTCTTGAATTCGTATCATTTTGTAAAGAACATATAATTATGAATGAGACTACTGTTCTGTATTCTTCTCAATCAAATAGAGTTGTAAAAAGGAAGAATATGGCATTAACAGATGATAATGAACTCAATATTGTTGACTGCGGGACTTCCAAACTGGTTCTGGGAAGAATCTGTGCTTACGGCTACTTTCATTCTGAATAGAGTGTAATATGCAAGTTCTGAAGTTACTCCTCATGAACTATGGTTCAAGGTCAGACCCATCTTGAATTTTATTTGAGTGTAGGGTATCTGGCATATATGAAACTTTCAGATTTGAAGATTCAAAAGCTGAAAACGAGGACTATGAAGTTCATAATCCTAGGATATATTGAAAAGTGAGATGCTCAAAGGTTTCTCGATATTGAATCTAACGATATTATCAAATTTTGTGACAAAGAATTCTTTGAAGACAAATTTACAAGGCATAAGAACATTGTTCTCGCGGATATCCGGAAGAATAGTATGGCTGTAGAAGAGGCTATCGCTTCAAGTTAAAAGATAGTCCAAAAAGATAAAGATTTTGAATAGATAATATTTGAATCAGAACTCAAAAACCTGTTAACTAAGAGAGTGAGGAGGCAGAAGGACTTCAAAGATAATTTTGTCACCTATAATATGGAAGCATATCCTTTTACTTATGATTAGGCGACGAAAACTAGAGATATTATCTTCTGGAAGGAGGCTGTTAACGATGAGTTTTACTCTATAATCTTCATCAATACTTAGATGTTGGTTGATCTACCTGATGGAGCAAAGCCAATCGGATATAAATAGATATTCAAGAAGAAGATAGAGGCCGATGGAACTGTTGACAAGTTCAAGGCAAGGCTGTTAGCCAAGGAGTTTCCTCAGAAGTAGGGCATTGACTACTTTGATACATATGCTCCAGTAGCACGGATGACAACTATCAGGATGTTGATTCCTCTGAGTAGAATTCATAAGCTAGTGATAAATTAGATGGATGTTAAAATAACATTCCTGAATGGAGAGTTGAGAGAAAAGATTTACATTCAACATCCAAAAGAATTTGTCGTTAAGGGTCTTCAAAATAAAGTCTACAAGTTGGTGAAATCATTTTATATTCTGAAGCAAGGTCCCAAGATGTGACATAAAAAGTTTAATAAAGTCATTATATCAATCGGCTACATAGTCTACGAGACAGATAAATTTGTTTACACAAAGTTCGCTGGTGGAAGAGGAGTCATGGTTTGTCTTTTTGTGGATGATATTCTAATCCTGGGTAAGAATTTAGCATCTATCACTGAGATAAAGAAGTTCCTCTCGTCAAAGTTCAGTATGGAGGACTTGGGGGATGATGATGTTATCCTAGGGATAAAAATTACCTGGACAGACACTTGAGTGGCATTTTTACAATCCTATTATATTGAGAAGATGCTTACACGCTATAGATATCAGGATCTTTCAGGGATCGATACTTTATACAGGTGCAACAAAAAGTTGAAGCCTATACCAAAGAAAAGTCCAGGCAACTGGAGTACTCAAGCGTCATCAAAAGTTTTGATGTATGCTACAACTGCTACTAGTCCTGACATAGGTTTCGTCGTCGGGATGCTGTGTCGGTTCATGAGCAATCCAGGTATTGAGCATTGCAAAGCTGTAAAGTGAGTGATAAAATATCTCAAAAGGATTCAGAAGTATGCACTTTATTGCAACGGATATCCGACAGTATTGGAAGGCTTCACTGATGCAAGCTGATACTCAGAAGTAGCGATTAAAATGTCTAAGAAGAATATATCTTCTCTATAGGTGGAGCTTCATGAGCTCATGTATGATCTTCGATCGGTTGGTATACAGATTCTGGCAGTACCGATCTATTGCGACAACCATGCGACTATAGCGATGTTATCAAATAATCTCTTCAATGTTAAGAAGAGGACTGTGTGGGTTAGGCATAAAGCAGTGAATGATCTTATCAATACTAGATTCATTGCTATTATTGATATTTAGAGCCAGTAGAATTTGGCAAATTCGTTCAATAAAGGCCTCAAGAGCCTCTTGATCGAGGACACAGCAAGAAAAATGGACTTCAAGGCATTCTGATATTGTGTCTTTATAATTCTACCATAATTTTTTATGTTATTAGTTCAAAAAACATCTACTAGGCATCAAACTTTTGGTTCAAAGAAGGATCATTGACTAGAAGAATATTTGGTACAATGGGTAGTCCTTTGAGACATTGAGGGTGTCACTACTATATTTTCTAGGAAAAGGTATTTTGGTTATTTTATAATTAATTAAAAATTATGCATGTTGTATATTTATTTATTATATTATTTATTTATTGTTAGATGTTATATTTAATTTCATACTTGTGATAGTGGACCTAACTAGTTTAGATTAGATTCATGGACCAACATTTAATACTAGTTAGATTTGAGCCCAATAGCAAGCCCATTCATTAGGAGGATAAATTAATTAGTTAAACCAATTGGATTAGAACATTTCTTCCTTAATTAATTCCTTCATGACAAGTCCCAAGGGGTATTTTAGACTTTCCATAGTGACTTGGAGTAGGGGGTAAGGTCGGCCATAGTAGGGGGGAGGAGAGAGACTCTCTCTTTAACTATTCATCCCAATTTTAGATCTAGAATTTCTCTCATCCAAATTTCTTCATCCCTACACCAATCCCTACCGAAATTCCTTTCCAATTTCTTCTCTACTCACCATTGGAGGCTATTGGAACATAAGGAGGCAAGGATCTACATGGAGGAGGTAAGAGCACAAGTTGAAGGCTCTTGACACTCATTTGGAAAATTATATTAGAAATCCATCTCCTAATAAGTATAATTCAGTTTTCCCTCTCTAATTAGACTCTAAATCTATAATTTAATTATTAGGAACCCTCTCATATACTAAGGCTACCCATAGGAAGTGGAATAAGGTTCATAGGAGACCTATGGAGGAAGTAATGCTGTATTTTGTGTCAATTTTACGGAAATTCCGAGATTGGCACATGTTGTATTTGTCAATAGGTTAATTAGACCAAATTGAAATATATTTGATTGAATGAGGCTAGTGTCATATCCACAATTGGATACGTGTAGGCCATATCAGGACAAATTGGCGATACCGGTTGAATTGGGGGTTTTCTTTCGACACTGGGATTTGAGCATATCATTTTTTGACACGGATACGTAGTGGTATAACTAGCACTTTATATTACTCTTAATTATGATATTGGACTTGTCCTTGTCCTTCGGGATGCAATTGGTGTGGTGTTGTGGCCATATCGCAAGCATATCACACAATGAGTGTGATACGGGGTTGATGCACTCATTGTGTTTGAATTAATGCTTTGTATTCCTTTGTACACTTAGTGTTAGTTGGTTATATAGCTATTTGGATTATACTACGTGTATATATATATATATATATATATATAATTACTTGATGATATTTATATACATCACTAGTTATTTGCATAGTTATATATATTATGCATTTTGTGCTAAGAATAGTGCGGTATATATGTTGACTGTCATTGCTATAGGTATATATAAGGGGAGATATATTAGTAATTGGGTTGTTTATTCTAGTTTTTAGTTGTGTAAGTGAGGCAAGGTAGAGGAGGGGGACTCGGGCCTGTAAACTTGGTGCACAGGTAGAGAGCAGCAATACATAACAAGTAAGAGCAGCTGCAGCAGCAACTAGAGAGCAGCAGCAGTAGCTAGCGATAGCAGCTGCAGCAGCAACTAGTGAGAGCACCAGCACTAGCAACTAGCGAGAGCAACTGCAGCAACAACTATTGAGAACAGCAACAATGCAATGAGGGGGAGCAACAATAGGCAATATGCAAATTCTGAAGAGGGGGCTCGAGATCTGCCCAGTTGCAGGCTCAGGAACAGTAGCAGTTGGTTAGCATATTAGATGTATATTGGTGTGATGTTTAACTGTTAGCTATGTTAGTATATATTAGAGTAGTTAGCCAATTGTTATTATAGTTAGTTAAGTTAGTTAATATTGTTATATATATATATATATATATATATATATATATATATATATATATATATACTAGTTAGCATAAGTATTATTATTGGTTAATATTATTCCTAGTTTACCTTGAGTTATACCAAGGTAAGGAGAGTTGAGGTATCCTGGGATATTGGTATTGAGTACCAAATATGTAACTAGGGATGATACCGAGTTGGCTCAAGCCAAAGTATCATTATAGTGTTAGAATTAGCTATATGGATACATGTATATTTTGTATACAGTATTTTGAGTATCTTATGATACTGTTTAGCTAAGATACTCTAGTATTCTAATATAGCTAGTATAGTATTAGTATTACTATTAGATAGTTATATTAGTGTATCGAGTACCTTGAGATGCGTAATAGTATCAATACTCCAGTATCCTACTATAGTGTATGGACCAATAACTTGGATTTAGACTCATACAACCTAGAAATAGTTAGTTTGATCAAGTTTGACTAGTTTGACCTAGAGTTGACTTAGTTTGACTGTTTTGACTTATACTTAGCTTTATGACCCAAAATTTAACTAGTTTAGCTTATTTTTATTCCAAAACTTTGTATTGATGTAATATTCCATATTTAGGTCTTTAAGGCACTATTTCAGATAGCTTTGATACTGTTCACCGGATTCTATACATTCTCTGATAGTTTCTTATTTGTGATATCTCCTATATTTTTTATATTTAGCGTAGATATCCTTGATTTCTTGATACGATGGTTACACGGATTGATATATCCGAATCTCATCATAAGATATTATTTCTTTGTATTTATAGTGTATCTTGTGGAAGCCTCGTTCCTTGTTCTTCTTGTACATGTACATACATTAATTCTTAGGAAAACTAGCTACCTATCCAATGAATCCTTTGTCATAACGTACCATGGTTGGATCCACTATACCAGTCGGGACAGGGAGTATTAGTGTAGATATATGATCATACCCTCTTTGTGTATGTCATTATGAGTGTTGATCATATACCGCACATATGATTAACCAGGCGCTAATCTTTGTGCAAGTTCCCAAGCCGATCATATGTTGAAGCTGGTACTCACTCACATAGTAGTAGTATTTCTTGCTCATATTCATGATGCACATTCTTGTATTTAATTCCAGTATTCCTATTTTGTATATCCCTTGTACTTGTATATTGTATCTTGTATATTCGTTCTACTTACTCTTACATAGTTTATATCATTCATTGGAACTTCTGTTAGAGATGTACTTTGCTCCTTTTCTGACTAGATATTTTTTTCTCAGATGACACTGAGGAGTGGTATCCCACTCAATACGGGCCTCAGGACGCAGTTGGCATAGAGTCAGAGACTTTGGCTCAGGAGGGTCTCATCCCGATTGAGACAGACGACCCAGTACTTGTAGCTCAGCAGATTGGTTTTGTACTGGATTTGTCTCCAGTATTTTGATATTAGCATTTCTTATTTTTAGATGACTCAGTGGATATTATTTTGTCTTATTATTTGTATTGTCTTATCAGTTCTTTATATCATATTCGTGCGATTGTTCCATCTTATAGATTTGTGATTGAGTATTCATATTTTATTGGTGGTATTATTATATCTTGATGATCATTATTGCTAGATAGATAGTTTAACCAAACAACGTTATACCACTGATAATGCAGCGTAGTCTTGGCGTTGTTTACTAATCGCGTCCCTACACCGGGTGCGGGTCGTGACAGAGGGGATACGGAAATAGAACCATTGTTCTCTACTATTTGTTCTTTGAATAGAACAAGTCATGTGGGAGGATGAATATGGACCTTAATGAGTTCTCGAGCATTTTGAATATCCGGCATGATTTATAGGAAGCACGGGCGGATCGGTACTACAAAGAGGATGGCACGCCCATGCTACAGTGGCGTGACACCACGATGAGGTAAGAGCCTCGACCTTGGGCAATGTCATAGATGCGGTAGCACCGCACATAGGTAGGTAGCCTAATTTTGAATATATAAAAAGTAGTAGGACAATACTACAAAGAGGCCGGTGATCTCATGCCACAGTGGAGCGACACCAACAAGAGATTGCGGACGTCGACTTTGGGCCATGTCATAGCAATGTAGCACCATAAAGAAGTGCAAGTGTGACCTCATGCTACAGTGGTATGACACCACCAAGTGGTTGTGGGTGTAACACCGCAAGGAAGCATAAGGCTTCATGTTGAAAATTTTTTAACTCTCTGAAAGAACTCACCTAAGTGTGTGGAAAGAGATGTAGGTTGTCTCTTAAGGGTAAAATTGTAGACACCAAGATATCTATACCGAGACCAGGTCAGCACAGTGATTAATGTATGACTAAGCACAACTTATGTCATTGTATGAGTAAGAAGAATAGCAGTGATGGTGCAGAATTTAAAGTTCAGTGCATTCTTGTATTGAACTATTATTTGACCCATATTGCAAGATTCAAGTCCTCGGCGACATCTATCATAATATATAATGGGAAGTCACTACGGGGAGCGCTTGTCATTCCCCATTCCCAAAATAAGTAGGACTAGGAGTACGTAAACATACCAACTAAGTATCAAGGGGACTACAGTCCAACTCAAATACGTATAAGCTATACTATCTAAATAATATAATATAATAAATCTCTAGGTCTCAATCCAAGCATAAATGAATAAAAAAAAGGACAATATGTATCATGGTGTGCATCCCAAACAACACTTGTCCGAATAGACTCACAAAAAATAGCATGAGTCTACAAAACTAGGATATAACAGCAGAGGTGTAAACAACGAGAATACATAAATGTAACAAAGGAATAAATGATACATATACCTAGTTCCAATGCCTGTATAACAAGCTGATACATCCCAATAACTCCAAAAAACTTTACGACCGTCTATGCTGCAAAACTGGTAAGGAACCAGGTCTTGAGAGGGACGTAACAAGGTACAAGAAATAATATGCCAGAAGTAAACTATATGATAATATAATACTCAAGGGTAAGCTATTGTAACCATCTAAGTGATATACAAACAAGTGCATTACTCGTACTCCAGGCTGGAAATACTGAAGATCTCGATAGACACTCCCGTAGGCTAGTAAACCCTCAAGGCTCCGTGTGGGGGAACCTAAAGTAGGCTAATAAAACACTTTAGGCTCTGTCTCATGGAACCTAAAGTAGGCTAGTAGAAAAATAAAGTATACTATTTAGAAATTAGCCCATCGCACGATCTATACTCTCCCATCTCCTGTAACCTCATGTATCGTATATAACATACAAGATCATGACCACTATCTATCACAAAGAGTCATAGTAAGCTAAATATAACTATATTTTTGTATAACACGATTCCTATAGCCCTATCAAGAGATAAAAATACCAAGAACATGTCGAGACAGACTCTACCATATGAAGGTCATGTCAAGTGTCCAACAGTCTGACATACAAAAAATACAAGCACATAATATGGGTTCGTAGTAACAACTCTCTAACTTACGATACTCTACTCCTTTGACGGACATCAACACCCGAATCAGGTTTGAACGTTGAGTATCGTCTAACGATCCTAGGGTAACCATGTAGATCAACAAGAACATATAATAGTAATATCTAATGCATAATATTAAAATAGGAACAATTGTACAACTTGTCAAGGTACACTTGCCTGGATCCTAGTTGAAGGTATGGCGAAATCCAGATAGCGAGCTTGATACGTCCATTACTCCTGAAGAGGTATAATCCACACGAACATCTTAGGATGCTTAAAATAATATTACCAACATTTCCAAAATATGATAAATATCTAGAATTGACAAGCCATAAGTCCAGTTTGAACATAGGTGCAGAAATGGCAGTTTTGGGTCAAAGCAATATCGAAATATTTATTGTTTTAGGGTCAGGGTTAGAGCATTAGGTATATATATAAAGATAGAGCGGGAGAGGTGTTCGCACACCCGGGGGGGGTCGGGTTTGGGTAGGGTATTTAGGTTTTTTTTTAATCTTTTTTTTCCTTTCTTTTCTTTTCTCTTTCATATATATATATATATATATTTGGCATAATCCTAAAAATAGATTTGTACTCAAAATAAATTAAGAATTTACAACAATTTTATGAAATAATTTTACACCCAAAACTATATTTTTCGTGCAATATTTGTAATTAATTAATATAAATAAATATTTATATATGTTATAAAATCAAAGAATTCATATTTTTTCTAATTAGCTATGTAATTTCTAAAATTTCAAATAATTAAACAAATAAAAAAGAATTAAATTAATTTTTTTAAAAATAGGGATGTTTACAATCTACCCAACTTATAAAATTTTCGTCCTCGAAATTTAAAAATTAGCATGGAAGAATAGAGTAAGAGGATTTACTACGATAAAAAGATAAATACTACTCATTTTATCGAGTTTCTCGATATAAAATAAGTCACGATATAAAGATAAGGAATACAAAATATTAGAATTTTTTTTAAGTATGCAAGGTCATTCCTTGATTCTCGAAAGATGTGGGATACAATTACCAATGGGATCCTAGTTTGTCGTCATATTCTAAGAGCAAGGATACACTTTGTTCAAGACACTACCAAACTTATAGAAATTAAGGTTGCAGTGGAAACTATAGTTATGATCATATTTACATGGGCTATAGAAATTCAAATTTTAAGAAAATATACAAGATTATTAGGCTCTTATGACCGTAGTCACATACTATCAAAGGAGATCTAAGTACTACCATTGTGGTATTGAGTCGATAACTCTATAAGGGACATTTATCAGTTTATATTGCTCCCAATCAGGTCATGAGTTTATAAGACAATAGAAAAGTACTTAGTCAAATACAACTAGGGTGAGATGGTACAGATGAATACGATCATCGCATATCATGGATGTTGATGAGATAAGATCGAGAGAATCAAAAAAAGGAGAACTTGCAGCCCCAAGATAATAGAATAATGGTAAGCTCACGAAGTATTTTTATAGGATCATATTCAAAGTTAAGGCACGACTAAGTAGGCATATAGAGAATCAAGTCATAATAACTAGATCAAGAGAGTTAAAATAGAAGGTAATTGGTAGTCCACGGTGATAGGGGCATTTGCAAGGTTTGGTTGTAGGAATTGATAACGACTAGAAAATTAACAAAGATTCTAGTCAATCGCATAATTTGAATGGTTGTTAGGGCAATGCCAAGTGACTAGGACTATGAAATAAGATAAGTAAATCAACATAAAAGGATAATGGTACGGTCAATAAATAACTGCAACTTCTGGTTATGAGGACAATCTCAAATTTTAGCTAATTCATTAATCTAAGAATGCTACACTCCTACTCACACTAACATACAGTCTATCGATTATGGTTTCTTAGGATAACATTTGATTAAGAAATTGCCGGTAAGTAGGCTTTTATCTTTTATTCACCTTATATGTTATTTTCTCTTTAACTAGTTCCCTCAATTACATGTCTTGATTATCTCAATGTTGTTCCAATAACATGGGGTATAAATATCGAGAATATAATCTACCAATGTCATTAACGATCATAGATCTCTGAAATTAAGTATGTCATTTAATTTCTTGTTTCTTTCTCCATATATAATATAACTTCATCTCCAAAAAATTATCGTCCACACTTCAAAAGTCAAACCATAGATATAATTCATCAATCTATTTATGAATACTCTATCTATATTTTATTATTATATCCAGTCTATAATTTTATTTCTTTTATCTATCTAGAAGGTTTTTCTATTCCGCAATCCTTGTTTCCTCAAGAATAGCACCCAGTACCAATATGCATAAAATATTGAGAATAAGATTTGCTAAGGTCCTTAACTGGAACTGATAGTTGAAATTTTAGCATATGATATGATTTGTATCGCATTCAATTATAATGCAAACTTATTTCCAACATATTTCCTATCCACACCTTGCAACTCAACCATACTTACCATTTATCAATTTATTTAATGGCATCTCACTTCCATTTTATTCTTATATTCCAATGTCAAATTTTTTATCTCAACTCTTATCCCATACTATTTCATAATCTTAATCATGAGTCACAAAATAATCTTTGGTTCTACCAACGACTACAATGTTATCATAATATTGCATAATATATACATCCCTATCATTCATCCCAGAAATTGTATAATTTATTTTCTCAAACTAACCTTCTGATTCTTTCTTTAAGCCTCGAACTTAAGATTGAATTAACTGCCACCCAACTTGCTTAAGTCATGAAATATCCGTAATCCTTGTTACATCATTATAGATAATCTTTATTGTAATCTTTGACTCAATTTATCTTTTGACACTCTTCAATTCTATCTCTAAATTTTTTTTACAAATTTTATCCTTGCTCTTCTTCAACTATTTAACGTGAATATATTGCTGCTTTTATAACTCTTCATTATTCATAACCATTATGTTTCATTATTTTAATTTAACTACTCTATTTACTATTAGAGTGGGTGGGGTTCCCAACCTATGTGAAAAATATCCCTGAGTAGGATTGAGTATTTCTACATATAATAGGAATACCTTAATTTATTTGGTTTGGATATTCCTAAATATAATAGAAATATCTCAATGGATTTGGATTGGATATTCCTACATATAATAGGAATATGTCAATGTATTTGAATTTGGATTGGATATTCCTATCTACAATAAGATTGCTAGTTATACGTTTGGGCTATATATAGGTGTCTCCTGGCCCTTAAATATATCTCACTCTCTCTAAAAAAAATAGCAACAAGGAGAGAAAATAAGGCAAGAGTGCCATTGCAACATTGGAGAGAGAAAAGAAGGATTGGAGGCCGTTTCGAAGAAGGAGATCAGTTTTGGATATTTCTCGTAGTCTTTTTTTTTATGGTTATAATCTATTTTATGTTTCAAAAGAGTTATGGTGATCCGTTTGGATCGGTAAGAAGTTTATAAGGAGTCGGTATATTTCTTATTCTATTAGTGGAGGATTTTCAGGATTGGACTCCGATCCTCCCGTAATTTTTCCCGCAAGGGTTTTCTACGTCAAAAATCTCTTTGTCTGCGATTTGTGTTTTGCATTTTTGGTTTGTGTGTTTTGCTTGGTCCTCTCGCAGGTACTCTCTGGTTTGGGGAACGGTTTTTGAACTTTTGTTCCCAACAAAGTGGTATCAGAGCCAGGTTCTAAAATTTCAGAAAGGTGTCAGGAGTTGACAGGTAAACCAGAGAGGATAGATGGACGCGAAGCCGGTGCGCATGGTAAACCTGAATGGTATTAACTATAATTATTGGAGGAGTAAGATGAAGGATCTGCTATTTGTCAAGAAGCTATATCTGTAGGTATTTGCTTCCAATTGGCCCAGTGACAAATCTGAAGAGGACTGGAATTTTTAGCATATACAGGTGTGTGGGTACATCAGGCAGTTCGTTGACGAGAATGTGTATAAATATGTTACCAGTATTTTGTGTATGAGGACACTATAAGATAAGTAGGAATCTTTGTATGCGAAGAAGACCGGGGTAAATAAATTGTTCCTGATTCGGATGATGATAGGTCTACGGTACAAAGATGGGGCATCTATTACAGATCACTTGAGTGAGTTCCAAGGCGTAGTTGACCAGCTATCCTCGATGGGATTCAAGTTCGACGATAAGGTTCAAGGACTATGGCTGCTTTGTACATTGCCAGACTTGTGGAAGACCGTACGGGTGTCTATGATCGCTTTTGCTCCGGAAGGTGTGGTCAGTCTTGAGTTTGCCAAGAGTGCAGTACTAAATAAAGAGATGCAGAGATGTTCTAAGGGCACTTCATCCACATCCCACTCAGATGCACTTATTTTAGAGAGCCACGAAAGGGGTATAAGTAGGGGTCCAGGCGGTGGTAGAGACAAAAGTAGGGGAAGGTCCAAGGGTCGGTACGAGGACTCAGAGTGTTATCATTGTGGCAAGAAGGGCCACATCAAGTAAAATTATTTTAGTTTGAAGAGAGAGAGAAGAAGGGCAACAAGGGGAAGCAAAGTGAGAATACTACAACGGCGATCTTGACACATGGAGGCGACATGATTATTATAGGTGATGAGCTAGTTATGAACCTCACCTGCGATGCAACTCTTGGCTGGTGGACTCATGTGCTTTAGCGCACGTATCTCACAATAGGGCACTATTTGCTATATACACAATATGCGACTGTAGAGTGTTGAAGATAGGCAATGGAGATGTGTCGAAGGTGGTTGCCATTGGCGATGTGCATTTGATGACAATGATAGGTGCAGTTCTTGTTCTCAAAGATTTCTATCATGTCTCTGATATCTGTTTCAACCTGGTATCGGTTGGAAGGTTGGATGATGAGGGTTTCTTCAGTCTCTTCAGGAACAATCAGTAGAAGCTTTCCAGAGGTTAGATGGTGATTGCTAAAGGAAGTTAGAGGTCCGGACTCTACTATATAGAAGGGAGCACATATGGGGCACAAAAGATTAATGCAGCTACTGATGCGTCTACTAAGTTGTGGCTCAAGCGGCTCAGCCATATTAGCTAAAAGTGGATGAGCTACTTAGTGAACATGAAGGTTATTACATGGCTAATGTCTACAAAGTTGGAGAAGTACATGCACTGTTTGCCGTAGAAGAAAAATAGGGTATCTTCCCAAAGTCACCCAAGTTGAAGCATGCGTTGCTCGAGTTGATTAACTCGGATGTCGGCGGTCCTATGTAGGTAAAATCCATTGGTGGTGCTTCTCATTTTGTAATATTTATTAATGACTATTCCAGAAAGGTTTGGGTCTATGCCTTGAAGACAAAGAATCAGGTATTGCCCATTTTCAAGGAGTTTCATGCCTATATTGTAAAGAAGATGGGCAATAAGCTACTATGTACTTGGTCGGACAATGGCGGCGAGTATATAGGTCTGTTTGATGCTTATTGCAGAGAGAAAGGGATAAGACACTAGAAGACTCCACCAAACACACCGCAGCTCAACAGTGTAGCGGAGCGGATGAACATGACACTAATGGAGAGGGTGCGGTATTTTGCTGTCAGAAGAAAACTTGCCAGGCAGCTATTGGGATGAGGCACTTTACACAGCTGCTTATGTTATTAATTTATCTCCTAGTGCTCCTTTGCAGGGTTATGTGCCTGAAAAATTATGGTACGATAAAGAACTATCATACAATCACCTACGAGTATTTGGTTGTAAGACCTTCGTGCATGTACCAAAGGATGAGAGATCCAAACTTGAGCCAAAGACGAGGCGGTACGTCTTTGTCGGCTAAGGTCGGGATGGGTTTGGCTATAGACTCTACAATCCAGTAGGAAGAAAGCTCTATATAAGCAGGGACGTGGTATTCATTGAGGATCAGATTACGACCAACACTCAGGATTCTGAGATGCCTTCTGAGGCTGAGGAATTGCCTGAGTTAGAGTTATTTTGCTTCGAGCAGTTTCCAGAGGATATCGCAGAGGATCTAGTTATGGGGGAGCCAGTACATGGAGTTTCTCCCAACCTTGATCATCAGCCTGCTGATGGTAGTTAGGGTGACCCTTAGGAGGATGAACATGCCAAGGAGGCAGTTCCTGGAGGGAAGGAGGCTATAGATATATAGCCAGCACTAGTGGTTCCATTGAGGAGGAGTGATAGAGAATGTCGACCATCTACGAGATACTCACCAGGTGAGTATGTGCTAATGACTGACGAAGAAGAACCCGAAAGTTTTGTAAAGGCTATAAAAGACGAACATAGACAGGTATGGATGGAGGCCATGTAGGAGGAGATGAGTTCCTTAGAGGGCAACTCTACTTTTGATCTGGTGCAGTTGCCAAAGGGCAAGAAGGCTTTGAAGAATCGATGGGTGTTCAGAGTAAAGCAGACAGATTATGCTACTTGCCCTCGATACAAAGCGAGGATGGTAGTTAAAGGCTACTGTCAGTGGAAAGGATAGATTATGGTGAGATTTATTCGCTAGTTGTCAAGTAGTCGTCTATACGGGCGATGCTAGCATTGGCAGTCAGTTTCAACTTGGAGGTCGAGCAAATGGACGTGAAGACGGCATTCCTTCATGGTGATCTTGAGGAGAAGTTGTACATGGAGCTGCCAGAGGGATTCTGTGAGAAGAGCTTGTATGGTCTGAAACAGGCTCCAAAGTAGTGGTACAGGAAGTTCGAGTCATTTATGGGGAGCATGGCTATGCACAAACGACGTCGAATTATTGTATTTTTGTGAGGTACTTCGCCGAGGATGATTTTATCATTTTGTTGCTTTATGTTAATGATATACTGTTGGTGGGTCGGAATGCAACCAGGAAAGAAGAGTTAAAGTGCCAACTGGGTGTGGCCTTCTCTATGAAGGATTTGGGCACAGTAAAGACTATTTTTTGGATGGAGATCAGTCGAGAGAGAGAGAGTCCAAGCTGCTACACTTGTCCCAAAAAAGTATATTTACCGGGTACTTCAGCATTTCGGGATGGACGGGTCGAAGAAAGTGAGTAACCCCCTTGCGGCTCCCTTTAAGTTCACTGAGGAGCAGTATCCATCTACTAAGGACAAGAAGGAAGATATGGAGCGAGTTCCATATGCCTCAACCGTGGGGAGTCTTATGTATGCTATGCTATGTACGAGGCCAGACATTGCTCACGCAGTTGGCATAGTTAGCAGGTACACTTCCAATCCTGGAAGGGTACATTGGAGTGGGGTCAAGTGGATTCTACGATATCATCAGGGTACTGCCGATTGGAGACTTTCATTTGGTAGTGACAAGCCAAAGCTGGTTAGATATATCGACGCTGATATGGCTGGAGATGTAGAGACGAGGCGATCAACTTTGGGCTATGTGATGATATTTTCTGGTGGAGAAGTAATGTGGTAGTCGCATTTACAGAATTATGTTGCCTTATCGATGACAAAGACAGAATACATTATGGCAACTAGGCTTGCAAGGAGTTGATGTGGATGAAGAAGCTGCTACAGGAAATTGGGCTAAACCAGGAGCAGTATCATTTGCTTTCCGATAGTCAGAGTGTTATTCACCTTGTGCAGAACTAGACATTTCATAGCCGGTCCAAGCACATTGATACCCGATATCATTAGATACGGGATGTGGTTGACAAGAAGGAAGCGACGCTTGAGAAGGTTCATACAGATAACAACGGAGCAGATATGTTGACAAAGGTTCTATCATAGGGAAAGTTTGAGTACTGTAGGCAGATCATCGGGATGATGACCCCCTCCACATAGTTAGAGGATTGAATATTTCTCGGAGTAGGATTGAGTATTTCTATATATAATAGAAATATGATTGAGTATTTCTTGTAGGATTGAGGAAGGAGGAGATTTGTAGGAGTGGGTGGGGTTCCCAATCTATGTGAAAAATATTTCGGAGTAGGATTGAGTATTTTTATATATATAATAGGAATACCTCAATTTATTTGGATTGGATATTCCTAAATATAATAGGAATATCTCAATAAATTTGGATTGGATATTCCTACATATAATAGGAATATGTCAATGGATTTGGATTTGGATTGGATATTCCTATCAATAATAAGAATGCTAGTGGTGGGTTTGAGGCTATATAAAGGTGTCTCCTGGCCCTAAAATATATCTCACTCTCTCTAAAAAAAATATAACAACAAGAAGAGAAAAGGAGGCAAGAGTGCCATTGCAACAATGGAGAGGAGAAAGAAGGATTGGAGGCCATTTCAAAGAAGGAGATCAGTTTCGGATATTTCTCGTTGTCTTTCTTCTTCATGATTATAATCTATTTTCTGTTCCAAAAGAGTTATGGCAATCGGTTTGGATTGGTGAGAAGTTTGTAAGGAGTCGGTGTATTTTTTATTCCATTAGTGGAGACTTTTCATGGCTGGACTACGATCGTCCGTGGTTTTTCTTGTAAGGGTTTTCCACGTCAAAAATATAAGTGTCTGTGATTTGTGTTTTTTATTTTTGGTTTGTGCATTTTGCTCGGTTCTCTCGCAGGTACTCTCTGGTTTGGGGAACGGTTTTCGCACTTTCGTTCCCAATATTTGCGATCTCTATGGAGGTCCTAGCTAACTTGTATCATTCAAGGGTTTATCACAACTATACTAGCCTAGTCATTATATGATCTCTAACCATATTCTCCATCCTTATTTATAGTTATCCATGTAAGCTAGGAAAATAAATTTCAATCTTTAAACTCTATACTATACTCCTATAGTTATCCCTCAAATCTTTTTAATAGCAGGACCAACAATTTAATACTTCTAGCTATAGTACACTATATAATAATTACAAGTAAGTCTAATATTTCTTATACCTAGCTAATTAGGTAAATAATTAACGCTAAACTAGACAGGTGATCAATTCTAATACTTGACAACTATTCGTCTTTTGAGAAAAGTCTACCAGTCATGATTTGATTTTTGAGCACTCATTCCAATATATATATATATATATATATATATATATATATATATATATATATGTATAAATCTTGAACAACTAATCCAATCCATGCAGTATCCCATTACACTATTATTCAACTTTGTCCCAGCTATTATAATACATAATTCTTATATGATCATCAAATACCAATCTCCCTCGGGAGAGTCCTCTTCACTAAAATATTATAGTATTCTAATTTTTACTCCATTCCTAAGCAAGATATTATGCTTATATCCTCAAAGTAAAACTTCTTATTCTAAATGTTGTAATAAAATTTTATACATGCACTAGTATGGTCTTAAGTACATAGCTTATCTATCCATTCTACCAATAAGGATTTCAAATCATACTTTCTAAGGTCTATTATACATATGGTCCTATTTCGTTTAGTAAGCTATATTAACCTCCAAAGTTCAACTATATATTCTATCAAATTACTTCGATCATTATGATTAAGAAATCCCTTGTACCCCAAACTAAACCTTATTATTCCTCTATTCAACTCTATCTAACTTATATAACATGGTTTTGTCCTACGATTATAGAATTTTCTACTATGGTAAAACCATATATATAAGATCGAAACTGTTATTCTGTTCTTACCGTCTATTTAATAGAGGCATCTGTCCAAACCATTCCTGATTTAGATAGTCGCATACTCTAGAAATATTTTATCTACCATAAGCATAAATTCATCATGCACTAAAAATTCAAATTTTATATCCTTCGAGTATAGTCCTCTAATTCAAGCGTAGTTGTACTAAAATTTTATCTCAGCTTATAACCTAGGTATAATGCTACTAATCATTACGTCCAAGTTAACCCATTCTCATAATACGTAGTGTAATTCGTGTCATATATCAAATCATAATGTATTCCTCAAGTTTTATTTTTCTATTGTTATCATAGTATGGAAATGGATACCCTCTAAGCACGAGTTTACTTGAAATCCTTGTATCTAATAATCTTTCCAAGGTGAGAGCCTGAAGTTCCATTTTTATCAAGTTCATAATACACTTTCTTGTATCATCATGGGCTATAACTAATCTCTAACATCTCACTATGCCTTTCCATAAATCATCGCGGACTGCTTATAGTAACCCATCACTTCTAATCTAGGAAATTGATAGAGTTCATCTTGTTTCAGGTTCCTACTGCTAATGTCAATTCCTTACCCTTAGTATATTATAACTCTAATATCTAGAAAATATCTATCATCATCTGTCCTACTTAGGTAACGATCTACTTACAACTATTCTATCAAATGTTCCTTCTTTGCCTTGACGAGAATCTTCTTTCGAGAAAATTACTGCGCATAAACGTTCATCTATCCGAGATAGAAAAATACGAGAATCAATGAATAAGAGTTTAAAGAAAGTATGATTGAATAGTATTACGAAGCTCAAAGACAATAATAGAAATCAAAAGAAAGTTCCAATATCAATTGTGGATTGAGATCCTAGTACTATTATCCTACTGCAGGCTCGATCATTGCAATAATGTAACCGAAACGATATATTCTAGACTTGTATGGGCCACCATAAAAATATATTATCCCCCAATTCCAAAATACGTAGGACTAGGAGTATGTTAATATACCCGATACGTATCAAGGTGACTCAAGTCTAACTCAAATACATATAAGTTAAACTATCTATATAATGTAATAAATCTCTAAGTCTCAATGCACAAGTAAATGAATAAAAGAAAGGATAATATGTATCATGGTATGCACCCCAAACAACACTTGTCCAAATAGACTCGAAAGAAATAGCATGAGTCTACAAAACTAGGCTATAGCAGTAGAGGTATAAATAATGAGAATAAGTAAATATAACTAAGAAAGAAATGATACATGTACCTAGTTCCAATGCCTGCATAATAAGTCGATAAGTATCAATAGCTCCAGATAACTCCACGACCATCTATGCTATAAACTGGCAAGGAACCAGGTCCTCAGAGGGACATAACAAGGTACAAAAAATATCATGCCAGAAGTAAATAGTATAATAGTACAATGCTCAAGTGTAAGCTACTTTAACTATGTAAGTGAGAATTACTCGTACTCCAGACTGAAAACATGGAAGATCTCGATAGACACTTCGGTAGGCTAGTAAAAAACTGAAGACTTTGTATGGGGGAACCTAAAGTAGGCTAGTAAAACACTTTAGGCTCCGTATCATGAAACCTAAAGTAGGCTAGTAGAATAATAAAGCATATTACATAAACATTAGCCCATAGCATAATGTATACTCTTTCGTCCCATGTAACCTCATGTATCATAAAATAACATACGAGATCATGACCTCTATCTATCAATATGAGTCATTGTAAGCTAAATACTATATGTATATATAACACGAGTTCTATAGCCCTATTTAGAGTCCAAAATAATAAGAACATATCGAGATGGACTCTGCCACATGAAGGTCATGTCAAGTGTCCTAAGATATGACATGTAAAGAATACAAGAACGTAATATGGGTTTGTGGTATCAACTCTCTAACTAACGATACCCAAATCTGGTTCGTCGGCACCCGAATCTGGTTCGGACGCTAAGTATGTCTGACGGTCCTATGATAACAACATACATCAAAAAGAACATATAATAGTAATATCTAATGCATAATATTAAAATATGAACTATTCTACAACTTGGCATGGTACACTTGTCTGGATCTTGGATGATGGTTTGATGAAGTCTAGGTAGAGAGCTCGATACCTCAACTACTCCCAAAGAGGTATAATTCGCACGAACGTCACTGGATGCTGAAAATAATATTACTAATATTTCCAAAATATGATACATATCTAGGGTTGACTAAACATAAGTCCAGTTCGGACATAGGGGCATAATTGACATTTTTGGGTCAAAGCGGTGTCCAAATATGGCTCACTTTACACCGAAAAATGTGCCAGAGATAAATTCTTCACATTTGGTAAACATAGTGTCCACGAGTCCAGAACGACAATATGAACTCAACAAAATATCCATAATTAGATTTCGATGAACCGATCATAAAATTGTCCGTCAAGTAAAACCGTAGGGCCCGCGTAACGATATTCTGGTTAACATTCTCAGAATTAAACCAAACTTGGGTCACGGGACTAGCATAATGCTACAAATCTGATGGCACAAGTTTTGTTTCAAAATGACATGCACATACAAAGAAATAGGATAAATTTAGAAAAGACCGATATAGAGTATTTCGGCGGATACTGGTTGATTTTGGCATACACACACATCCAAATCAAGTTCTGTGAAAGTCCGCACGTCCGCGTTTACTATACCCGTCTTTTGGTGCAATCCGTATACGACAAAATTATCTCGTTTGGTAGGACAAACTCTGTATCGAAGAATTTTATATTTTAGAAAACAAATTTTTTGTCAATTTCAATGCTGAATTAACAATAATATAAAAATAAATTAAAATAAACTATTTAAAGGGGTTAAAACTTGATTATGTTGTCTAAAATACTTTTTAAGTAGAATCTTAAAATAGATTTTTGTCCAAATTTGTATCGATTTTTCTCTCGATCCAGGGCATCATAAATTAATCAATTTGAAGGGATTTGTATTCATTCATGTGGTAAACGCATACGAAGAAAGAGATCAAAACTGGAACAAGGAGGGATATATCTCACTTGTAAGGAGGGGTCGCTGATGTTGTTATGCGCCTGTTGTGTCTGACTGTGCGGCGCTGCTCCGATGGCGGTAGGGCATGCCGACGGCATGAAGTCGACAAAGTCGGGGGTGGAGGTGATGGTTGTGAGACCCTTTTCACAGTATCTGTATTTGTAAATGGATACATATTTTATATTGTATATTGTGTTTTATTGGATCTTGCGGAATCTTAAAATTTCTCAAAATTGAAACTTGACTCACTAACCAGCATACCGTCGGTAGATTGTTGTTTTTCTTTTAAGATTTTTTGAGATATTTTTGAGATATTTTTATTGAGATATTTTCGTGTATAGTAGCATATACTTTCTATTATCCGTTGATTTCTTTGTTTTTTATTTGAATGGACAAGATTGATTTGGCGAATGACTTGGACCGCTGACGTGACAGATCGGACGATTACGATTATATTACCTCTTATATATATATGAATTAATTTTCTCTCTCCTTTTTTCTTTATTTCTTCACTTCTTCATTTTCTCTCCATTTTCTATAGGAGCTAGAAGCTTGATCTTGAGGCCTAAGAGTGGTTTCTGAACCCCGATTGGTGGTGGAGTTGAAGGTTTAGGCTGGAAGCTTGACTTTAGGCAAGTACATCTTGTTGAACTTCTAAACAAAGTATTTTATTGCCATTTTCTTTTTCCTTGATATCTATACTAAGAATTTTATGGAACTTGTTTTGTTATATATGTTTCTCTAGTGATTTTCAACCCTATGCATGTATCAGAAAATATTTTGAGCTTGGTTTTATTTTTTTCCTGTAGTAATCCTAATATTACCTGCTAGGAAACTTGGTGTCGAAAACAATAACCAGAGTGATTTCCTTGAGAGTCTCTATGTTATATGCGACTTACCCTTAGTCTTGACACCATGATACACCAGCTTTTGTTGAGTTTTAGAATAATATTTTGGTCCCAAAAACCCATCCTTCTTTGAATTTTTCTAGAATTGCCTCTGGGAACCGGCATACTGACAGTATACTAGCATATACCTGCGGTATACCAATTTTGGCCGACTTAGAATCCTAAAATTCTGCTTTGACCTAAATTGGCATACCGTTGGTGTACTGGTCTATACCGACGATATATTGATTTATTGGAATCAAAAAGTTGCTTTGATTATTGACTGGCATACGGACAGTGTACTGGTGTGTACCGTCAGTATACCGATTGACCTGACATGTTCTTTCTGTTTTTCTTGCCTTTTCTTGGATGGCATACTGACAGTATACCGGTGTTTTGCTCTCATGCATATGTTTTGCTTTCTATTGTCATTTTTACTGTTTTTTGCTTGGCGGCCGTGCATGTATTACCTGTATATATTTTCTTATGATTCTTTTTGTCTTATCTATTTACTATATCATACATGTCCCACCTTGACATTATGTATAGTTTTGCGGCCACCTACTCATTATATGCCTGCCATATATAGTTTTGGGGAAACCTACCTATTATACATCTATCTAGACATGTCTTGGTAAAGTTTGGGATACCTACCCATTATACACCTGTCCTATACATTCTTAATAGTGACCCGTTGTGGTGCACTTTTGATACTTGACCATATCTATAGTTTGGGACATCTATCCATTATACACCTATCTTGGTATAGTTTGGGATACCTATCCATTATACACTTGTCTTGTACATACCTGATAGTGGCCCATAGTGGTACACTCCTAATTCTTGATTTGAATATTAACTGTTATGGCTTGTTATAGCGTACGCTCATCATGGACATAATCGCGTGGTTATTTTCTTGTCTTGACTTATTCTTGTGCTTGTCAAATCATTATCCTGTCTCGTTCATCCCTACGGGGTGCATCATGTCTAGGATTGATTCTGCAGAATGCCACACTAAGAATCCTGAAATAAATTGCTAAGGATTAATGACAAGTTTAAATGATTAGAGCATTGGGTGGAGAGAATCTCTGGGTTGCATGTAGTCCCATTATCTTGACGTCATCCTGAATAAATTTGTAGCATGCCATCGAGTAGGGCACATTTCTAGCATACCGTTGAGTGGAACACCAGTACATAGTTGTTTATTTTTTTGGTTTGGATAGCTAGGACAGACTGCAGGGCATGTAACCATACAATTTCTCAGCTATTGTATTTGGTTAGTAATTAGGACTTGTGATAAGCCTAGTTAGATAACATTGCAAGCCATATTATTGTTTGGCAGTAGATGTTGGATGGAGTCCATTCTTGCTATGTCAGTTAGAGTACTTGTACATGCCTTGTTTACTTTCCTGTTCTATGTTCTGAGTATTTTCCAGTTTACTTATATGTTCTTGTTTACCTGGCAAGATCCAATACTATACTCACATGATCCTTGTACATGTTTCCTATCTTGGTTTTACTTACATGTTCTCGTTCACTTGATATGATCCCGTACATGCTTATATGATTCCCGTACATTCTACTTGTCTTGTTACTGTATATATTTTATATGTTCTTTATATGTTTCCCTATTTTTCTTTCCTGTTTCCCTACATACTTTAAATTAGGGTTGTTACATACTGGTTAAGACCCTGTAGCTTTGTGTTGTATTGCTAGTTTTAGTTCATAGTTTTACCTCCTTTGTGGTACTTGCAATTTGGGTCCTGACCCCACTGGTTTTGCTTGGCCAGATCCGGTAGCTGAGCCAAAGGATCTTCTATTTCTTTCCGAGGATGGTGACCATACGGAGCTTCAGACCGATTGAGTAGGTTTCTATCTTGTTCACCCACTTGTTGTACATATTCTTTTATGGCGTTTAGCCCCGAGCACTTGTTTAGCTCATATTTTAGACTTCATACATAGCCTACTAGGCATGACATGATTAACATATTCTAGATTATAGCTAGAGTTGATCATGTATGACTATTATACTTGCTAGTTCTTTATTTTCTATTACTAGATTCATGATCATCTATGTATAAATAGTTTATGACGCTTTAGTATCTTGCTTTTTGTGATCATATATCTTGTTTATTTCTATATCTTTTAATGATTGATATACTAGGATTGCTTGACCCAGGATTGACTGATGGCTTGTAGGATTAACCTCCCATGTCTATTTACAGCCGTGACCATATCTCTGGGTAGTAGAGTACTCTGGTGTACGTATCTGACTTTGTCATCCTCACTCTCCAGTATTCTAGTTCTGGGGCCTAACAAGGTTTTTCTGCAAGCCTATACAGGTCTCGTTATCTGACATGTGGGGGTTATCAATGTTTATATATCTCAATCATAATTTTTCTTCTCTTTTTGCTCTATCCTATGCCACTGATCTTTGATCTGTTATCAACTTCCATCCTTGCTATATCATGTTCCTCGATTTGATCCTTGTGTCATTTGACTTTTAGAGGGCACTGTTCATCATATCGTTCGGGCTCAATAAATGGTAGATCAGCGTCAAGTAGGCCAGCCGATTCTTGAGGTTTAGCGTCAGCATTCAGGACTGATTTAAGGATTGATCCTGGGACAGAAAAGCATGTTCATCCCGATCAGTCGACAGTACCCGTACAACCAATTTAGCTAGAAGTTGCTTAGGCACTAATGGATGTTCTGAAAGGCTTTCTGGCTACTCATCAGCAGTAGAGTGACATTCTTATTTAGTCAGTTCGGATGACTTTGGAATGAGGTGGTCCTCAGATCTATAAATCTATGAACAATTTTAGGTGTATCCATCCCCCGTACTTCTATGATATTGAAGATGCGATTGAGTCAGAAGTTGACTCTATTATATTGAGGCCATACTTGAGGAAGCTGGGGTTCCGTCTAGGGAGCATGTGGCAGTGGTTTTGCTATTGTTGCTGGATTTAGCTCGCGACTGGTGGGCAGCATAAGAGGTTTCACTAACTGCGTCGATCACCTGGGAGGACTTCATTGAGAGGTTTTAGACTCGGTACTACGGTACAATATCGTGATATGATATAAAATAGAGGTTTAACAAACTCTAATAGATGGGAAGGACCATTGACAGCTATATAGCAAAGTTCTGTACGCTCAGTCAGTTTGCTCCCACCTTGGTGGCGACCGAGTTGGACCAAGCTAGGAGTTTCTAGCAGGGACACCATCTGGAGATCATTCTGGTGGTGGAGTAGCATGATTTTCAACCATTCGACTATGTGATTAGAGCAGCGATTAGGCACGAGTATACCTCCTAGAGGATATTCGTAGGATTGGAAGCCAGAAGAGGTCGTATATTTTATGGGAATATTCTACCTAGTCTTCAGCACCAGCTATTGTAGTTTGAGCTTTGTCGATGAGAGCGACTATGGTTTAGCACTCTTCTCAGCCTCGTCCTCAGCAGCCGAGGCAGTCGTCTTCTTCGGTTGGATGTTCCCACTATGGGAATCCATGCCACGTCTTCGCAGAGTGTCGTACGATACATGGTTTGTGTTTGACATATGGTAGTGCAGGACAAATGATTAGTACTTGTCCCTGGAGAGCTCTAGTTGGATCATCACTAGTCCAGCCAACAACTCCGCAGTTTAGGTCATAAGTGATGGTACAACAACAGACAAGGAATTTATAGGCACGATCCCAGATATTCCAGCAGTAGAGGCTGTAGAATTATGTACAGTCCCAAGCTCAGGCTATATAGAGAGTCCAGGAATAGAAGGGACCAGCTCCGAGGGGGCAAGGATATGCTTTCAGGATATCTTATAAGGAGGCTCTAGCTACTGAAGAGGTGGTTTGTAAAACCCCTCGATTAATTCTATAGATAGTCGGAATTGGACTGGGAAATTTTTTTGGATTAGTAGCAGATGTTGAGGTTTAGAGTAGAGTTGTGTTTGTCTGCTAATTTATTTTATTTAATTAAATCCTTGGCGCGCACTATCATTGTCTATTTATTTGGAGCCCATTTTCAGCCCATAAATTCCATACAAATATTGTTCTTCTGACTAGACCTGCCAAATTAGGCACTGTATTTTTCCGTCACAAAAAGTCAGATTCCGTTGTGCTCTAAATTAATTGCACAATTTTTCGAATTCGAAATTCATATTTAATTCGGTGTCGGACTCCTGTGTCGTTACTCTAAATTTTGGGATACCAACTTAACCCGTTGAGCCGGACCAACAAAAGGGTCCAAGACTAACTCCAAGCCCCCACCATTTTTGGCTTCGCCGCCTTTTCCGGATTTTGACCCCAAGTGCCCCAAATTAAATTAAATTCGCGGGACGCTTATTTCTATTTAATTTAAGATTACCAACTTGGTAAATCCTATTTAAATCCTAAATTAATCCCAATGCCCATTTAATTATACCCGTTCCTCACCCACACTACCCCCTCGTCATACAATTTAATAAACGCAATTTTTGGCACAATTTTTGCGTCATTTCATGTGTTTGTACAAGTTCCCGAACTTAAGGGGCTAATGTGCAAAAGTAGCAATAAGTGTCACTTTCTCATTGGTTTGGGCCAATAAAGAAAGCCTCCCCCCCTCTTGGACGGGTCACAACCCACCCCCTCTCTCTTGGAAGCATTCATCCATCATATTGAATCTCAACCATCCATTCAAATAATTCCATTCATTTCTAGCCACACATTCACACACTCTCTCCTATTTAATTCCCCCTTCACAACACCTATCCGTAGGCCGGCCCTAATTTCTAGGAGTCTTGGAAACCCCCCCTCCCCTCACTCTCTTTCCTCCCTCTCCCCATTCAGCCGATGGGTCTAGCCCTCCCCTTCCCTTTTCCTTCTCTTTTCTTCCTCTCCTCCTCTTCTTCTTCTTCTTCTTCCATCCAACTTCACCACCCACTTCACCACCTCACCAACACCCATACCAGCCATTCCACCACCACCTCAGCCCCTTCACCACCCCCACGGCCACGTGCACAACCCACCCTCATCGTGGACACTGTGCACAGCCTTCTTCCCTCACCACTTCATTCCACATCACCACCTCCACTTCACTCTTCATCACCACCACCATCCAACTTCACCACCACCAACCAGCCCCTTCACCACCCCCATCCAGCCACTCCACCACCACCATCCAACCCCACGGCCACCACGATCACCATCAACTTCGGCTAGCCTTATTGAGGTTCACTCCTCCACCTCTCATGTATTAATTTCCAGAATATTAATTGTGTTAAATAGGAAGTTTATATAATGGAATGATGTTAATATTGGAGATGTTCATATATAGTTAGAGTGTATATTGTGTGGATTAGTTTAGTATATGTTTGAACATGAATAAGTGTCATGGAGAAATGCATGGTTGAAGGGAATGATAAATAAATTACTTGTGGGTTAATTACATTTGAAAGAAGGTCCTTGAATATATATAAATGGTTAGTGTAGGTTTACTTTGGATTATGTGATAAGATATACTTTGGTTAATTCAAATAAGGTTTTATGTGAATGCATATGGAAAATTAAAATGACTTGAGGATGGGTTAAATGAGGTTGACATAAGTTTAAATATTTATAGTGAGCATGTATCTCGTATTTGATAAAGTTGGACTGTGGATTAGAGATTGTCTTCGACTTGAAATATAACAAATAAATTAAATTATAAATTTAAGGTAAAGTGAGTTTGTGACATTTAAATAAATAATCGGGATGTATGGTTCATGATAGAATTTATTAATTTAATATTGGAGAATTAATTTGAGGAGAGCATATAGAGGACTAGTTGTTTTGACTATCGTACCGAAAGTCAACTGTAGTCAACCCCCTAGTGTCTTGTCCCTGTGAGTCGTAGCTGAGACTGAGTTTAGGTGTAGATGCGTGTCGCATCCCTGCTTGGCGTAGAATAGATTATTGATTTTGGGTTGTATCTATCTCTAGGTACTGCGGGACCCGAGGACTTGGACGCGGTACTGGGACCCCGTCATCAGCAGCCTCGCGCAGGCAAGTATACCTTGCCTTGTTGTACTGTTTAAATTCAGTTATTTTAGTTGCATATTTATTTAATTAAATATTTTATAACTGTGTGCCCCGAGAAGACTCGGGTGCAGTCAACGAATGCGTTGACGTTAGGACTTGTGTCTAGTAGACCCACCTAAAGTTGTGGAGTTATTGGTATGACTCTCAGGCCTTGACACATCTCGTACACGTGTTGTGAGTCTCATGTAGGGCATGGTCCTGCGTATGTGGTTGGCCACCTGTACGTATAGGCGTGCGACGGATAGGGAATAACTGCTATTAGTGATGCAGGATAGAAGACTTAGCAGTTATTAGTAGGTGGAGCATAGACTAGCGTGGTACGATGGTCCTATCCCTGTCCTTGTTTGGTTGTAGGGATGGACCCTTGCTCTAACGTTGACTATGAGCCAGAGTTACGACGCCCCGGCGTAGTAGCGGAAGCGTGTTATGGATACAACATGCTTAGATCATGGGGCGGGGAGGACGACTAGTAGGCGTATGGGACACCCACTCCTTCTATACAGATACCGCATTCGACGGAGTGATACGGACGTATATATATTGCAGATACCACGTTCTCTAGAGTGTTGAACGTTACTTGTTACATATTGCAGATACCATACTCTAAAGAACGTTGGACGTTATACTATTTCAGATACCATGCTCCTCGGAGATGGACGTTATCAGGTGCCCGTGTTATACGGGGCATATGTAGCATACACTAGCCGATTGTCACGATTGGTGAATTACGTTAGCATATGTCTAGCCTACACATTCCTATACACTCAAGTTGTCCTTAAATTGCATTCACTTAGATGGTTAGCACACCCCCCTTTATTTACTCAGTACTTACTTTATGGCATATATTTTTGTATCTTGTTACGTCCCTCTGAGGACCTGGTTCCCTTCCAGGTTGTTTGTGCAGTTGCAGGATACTTGATCTAATAAAGTGTGGACATCATTGCAGGTATATTTATATTTCTAGCTATTTTAATCTTGTATTACTTCCATTTTATTCTGTTTATATAGCCTAGTGTTTATAGACCTATATTGTTCTTCTGGTCTATTCGAACGGATGTGTTATTGGGCTGCAGACTGATGATGCGTATCGTTCTTTCTTGAGATTACTTACCCTGGATGGAGATTTAGATTTAGTTGTTGTATATTAGAAATAGATTATTACTTGGATCACTTGACCATGGACAGTGTAAGTGCACTTCGTCGGGTCCATTAAATTGGAAAGCCCTACAGAGTCATACCAGCTGGCCATTGCCACGTGTCTGGTCCCATAGATTTTGGGACTGGGGCGTGACATGGTTTTAGTGGTAACCCATGCAGGTCTGAGCAAATCGTATCGGTTACGTTACTGTACCGAACGAGCCTGCAACTTAGGATTAATGTAAATAAGATCTCAATCCATAACCTATTTTAAAACTCCTCTTGTATTCGATTATCGCCCTTGGACTTTCAATTTATATTCGTTCAATCTTCGTCAATATTACCATCCTTGTTCCTCGTCCCCTATTGTTCAAGGAGACGAATGCTTGTGACTGATGACTTCCCTCCAGAAGAAGATCGAAGACCAGACGACAAGAGATAGAATTTGTATACCTTTCTCGGAGAAGATTGTTACCTTATCAGAATAGATTGATGGGTTCTTTGGATTCTAGAACTAGTGTGAAAGGTTGGCAAGAGAGTTGGACCCAGTAGTACCCTATTCGTACTCGAGATAGCAGTGATCTCGAAAGTACAAGGAGCTGGAAGGATTGTTGATCAAGGCCTAGAATAGTCTAAGAAAATGCATAGCCCGATGCTGGAAACTAGTGGTTGCATATTATAGCAATATCAGGAATAATATTATGGACTAGAGAAGATAAAATTCCAGGCTCTCAATTGGAAGATAATGATCTGATTTCAAGAAATGTGTTTGAGTGATACCATTATTGTACTATGTGACTTGGATAGATAAATAACGAAAAGAAGAAATTTGAGGAATGAAATTTTAGAGAAAATTTGAGAAGAGAAATTATATTTTAGACAGGGAAGAATTTTTTTCTTCAGAGGATTAGTGTGGTAAACAGAACAGGAGAATTTATTTTGAGGATTAAGTCTGGACGATGACACCGTCCTAGCATGAGTTGATTGAGCCAATACCACGCGACACTAGATTGTCGACGTAATTAAGTTATTTATGGCCACCAGATTACCCTGAGTTGAGTTACTTCAGGGAGCCTGGGAGCATGGTGCCCATCTACCTTAGGAGTATACAACGCATGAGGTGAACCAGTGTACCACCATATTATATCAGGGTTGAGGATGTGATTCTAGATAATCTTCCAGGCCTGCCACCTGACAGAGAGATAGAGTTGTTAGACTTGACTCCAAGAGCCGAGCTAGTAAATTTTCTGTCTTCAGACTAGCACCGATAGAGTTGGTTGAGTTGTGGGTCCGTCGTGGAGGATCTCTTAGACAAGGGTTTTGGTCGGGCTAGTGTTTCTCCATGGGGCAATACCCATCTTAATTATGCCGAAGAAAAATAGGACGGTACAGTTGAATCAGCTAAGTGGCGCATATGTATTTTGAAGATCGATCTCAGATCCAGCTATCATCAGATCTAGGTACGGAGAGAGGGCATTCCTAAGACGACTTTTTGGACGTAGTATGGACACTATGAGTTTCTAATCATGACGTTCGGTTTAACCAAGCGCCAGCAGTATTTGTGAGCTAAATGAACAATGTCTTCCTCCAGTACTTGGATAAGTTCGTGGTTGTATTTATAGACTACATCTTAATATATTCCAAGAGCTAGGAGGAGCCTGAGAGGCATCTCAGAATCGTGTTGGAGACGCTGAAACATGAGAGGCTGTATGCCAAACTCAGCAAATGTAAGTTTTGCTTGGATAGAGTACCATTTCTGGGGTACATAATCACCGAAGATGGACTATCAGTTGATCCGGAGAAGATAGCTGCAGTAGAGACCTGGCCTACCCCTACATCAGTTACAGAGGTTAGGAGTTTCCTCGGACTTGCCGGATATTACTGGAGGTTCGTGGAAAACTTTTCGAGGATAGCTGCGCCTATGACGCGACTGACGCGTAAAGGCGAAGAGTTATCTGGACCGACGAGTGTCAGGCGGCTTTCGATGAGCTGAAGAAGCGACTGACATCAGCACCGATTTTGACACTACCCTCAGGATCAGAAGGATTTGTAGTGCACAGTGATGCATTAGGGAGCGGATTGGGATGTGTACTGATGCAACACGGCAGGGTGATAGCCTACACATCGAGACAGTTGAGAGTTCATGAGAAGAACTATCCGACGTACGACTTGGAGCTAGCTGCGGTGATATTTGTACTAAAGCTATGGAGACATTACCTTTAGGGTGAGCGTGTTGAGATTTATACAGATCATAAAAGCCTGAAGTACGTCTACACGCAGAAGGAGCTCAACAAGAGGCAGAGACGTTGGCTAGAGTTGATGACCGATTATGACATTGAGTTGCAGTACCACCCTGCCAAGGCGAATGCCGTAGCAGATGCCTTAAGCAGGAAGCCCATGGCATACTTTTGATGACGCAGCGACAATTGCTAGAGGATCTCCAGGGGCTTGGGATAGAGATTGTAATGCCAGGCATGGATGGACAGATGGCCAGTCTCGAGGTTCAGTCCACATTTATTGAGAGGATCAAGGCAGCCTTGCCTACAGATACGAGATTTAGACGATTGCAAGAAAGGACAGAGGTCGACATGCAAACAGGACTCAGGATTCATGGAGACGGAACATTGAGGTGTGGAGATCGCCTATATGTTCCGAGCGGCGAGCTACGCCAAGAATTGATGACCGAGACACATAGCTCGATTTATTCCATTCATCCCGGGGGTACGAAGATGTACCGAGACTTGAAGCAATATTACTGGTAGCGTGGGATGAAGAGAGAGATTGCAAGATTTGAGGCGTGGTGCTTGGTATGTCAACGAGTCAAGGCTGAATATCAGAGAACTGCAGCGCTTCCAATTCCCGAGTGGAAGTGGGAACGTATTACCATGGACTTCATCGCAGGATTCCCGCAAAGCCCTAGCGGGAAGGACGTAGTTTGGGTTGTCGTAGACAGACTCACAAAGTCTACATATTTCTTGCCCTGCAGAATTGGAAAGTCCACGGAGATTTTAGCTGACATGTATATAAGGTAGATAGTACAACTACATGGAGTGCCTGTCAGCATCATATCGGATCGTGATTACAGATTCACGTCACATTTTGTCGGACTATACAGGAGAGCCTAAGAACTTGTCTCAAAGTTCAGCACTGCATATCATCCACAGACTGATGGCCAGTCAGAGCGCACGATGCAGATATTAGAGGATATGCATAAATGATTTTGGAGGATCTTGAGAGGACCACCTACACTTGGTGAAATTCTCCTACAATAACAGTTACCAGGTTAACATACAGATGGCACCTTATGAGGCACTGTACGGCAGGATATACAGGTCGCCAGTTCGTTAGAGTGATGTAGGAGAGCGTCAGATGCTTGGTCCTGAGTTAGTGACACAGAGAGTGGAGAAGGACAAGCAGATTCTGAGCCACCTGCGTGCAACACAGGACAGACAGAACATTGGGCAGATGCGTACCGCAGGCCATTGGAGTTCAAGGAAGGTGACCATGTATTTTTGAGGATATCGCCTACTCATGGTACCATCAGATTCGGAGGTAGAGACAAGCTGAGTCTGAGGTACATCGGAACTTTTGACAGCTTAGAACGAGTTAGCGAAGTGGCTTACCGTCTTGCATTGCCTCCATCATTAGAAGGAGTGCATGACGTGTTTCACGTATCGCAGCTAAGGAGATATGTCGCAGAGCCTAGCTACATGCTTGATCATTCAGAGATTACAGTCGGGCCCAGTCTGTCTTACGTAGAGCAGCCAGTTGAGATTCTCGATCACAGCGAGAAGACTTTGAGAGAGCAGACTATCCGACTGGTCAGGGTTGCCTGGAAACACCATTCACCAAACGAGTCTACATGGGAGCGCAAGGATTCTATTCGACAGCGGTTCCCGTACTTATTGGAGGAGCAAGGTACGAATTTACGTACGATATTTGATTACTAGTAGTTTTAAAAATTCGCTTAGCTATTATCGTGCTTTACTTTTAATTTCGAGGACGAAATTTTTCTAAGTTGGGAAGAATGTAAAACCCCTCGATTAATTCTATAGATAGTCGGAATTGGACTGGGAATTTTTTTTGGATTAGTAGCAGATGTTGAGGTTTAGAGCAGAGTTGTGTTTGTCTGTTAATTTATTTTATTTAATTAAATCCTTGGCGTGCACTATCGTTGTCTAATTATTCGGAGCCCATTTTCAGCCCATAAATTCCATACAAATATTGTACTTCTGACTAGACCTGCCAAATTAGGCACTGGATTTTTTTGTCACAAAAAGTCAGATTCCGTTGTGCTCTAAATTAATTGCACAATTTTTCGAATTCGAAATTCATATTTAATTCGGTGTCGGACTCCTCTGTCGTTACTCTAAATTTTGGGATACCGACATAATCCGTTGAGCCGGACCAACAAAAGGGTCCAAGACTGACTCCAAGCCCCCACCATTTTTGGCTTTTGTGCCATTTTCGGATTTTGACCCCAAGTGCCCCAAATTAAATTAAATTCGCGGGACGCTTATTTCTATTTAATTCGAGATTACCAACTTGGTAAATCCCATTTAAATCCTAAATTAATCCCAATGCCCATTTAATTATACCCGTTCCTCACCCACACTACCCCCTCGTCATACAATTTAATAAACGCAATTTTCGGCACAATTTTTGCATCATTTCATGTGTTTGTACAAGTTCCCGAACTTAAGGGGCTAATGTGCAAAAGTAGCAATAGGTGTCACTTTCTCATTGGTTTGGGCCAATGAAGAAAGCCTCCCCATCTTGGACCGGTCACAACCCACCCCCTCTCTCTCTTGGAAGCATTCATCCATCATATTGAATCTCAACCATCCATTCAAATAATTCCATTCATTTCTAGCCACACATTCACACACTCTCTCCTATTTAATTCTCCCTTCACAACACCTATCCCTAGGCCGGCCCTAATTTCTAGGAGTCTTGGAAACCCTCCCTCCCCTCACTCTCTCTCCTCCTTCTCCCCATTCAGTCGATGGGTCCAGCCCTCCCCTTCCCTTTTCCTTCTCTTTTCTTCCTCTCCTCTTCTTCTTCTTCTTCTTCTTCCATCCAACTACACCACCCACTTCACCACCTCACCAACACCCATACCAGCCATTCCACCACCACCTCAGCCCCTTCACCACCCCCACGACCACGTGCACAGCCCACCCTCACCGTGGACACTGTGCACAGCCTCCTCCCCTCACCACCTCCACTTCATTCTTCATCACCACCACCATCCAACTTCACCACCACCAACCAGCCCCTTCACCACTCCCATCCAGCCACTCCACCACCACCATCCAACCCCACGGCCACCACGAGCACCATCAACTCCGACGATCCTCATTGAGGTTTACTCCTCCACCTCTCATGTATTAATTTCCAGAATATTAATTGTGTTAAATAGGAAGTTTATATAATGGAATGATGTTAATATTGGAGATGTTCATATATAGTTAGAGTGTATATTGTGTGGATTAGTTTAGTGTATGTTTGAACATGAATAAGTGTCATGGAGAAATGCATGGTTGAAGGGAATGATAAATAAATTACTTGTGGGTTAATTACATTTGAAAGAAGGTCCTTGAATATATATAAATGGTTAGTGTAGGTTTACTTTGGATTATGTGATAAGATATACTTTGGTTAATTCAAATGAGGTTTTATGTGAATGCATATGGAAATTAAAATGACTTGAGGATGGGTTAAATGAGGTTGACATAAGTTTAAATATTTATAGTGAGCATGTATCTCGTATTTGATAAAGTTGGACTGTGGATTAGAGATTGTCTTCGACTTGAAATATAACAAATAAATTAAATTATGAATTTGAGGTAAAGTGAGTTTGTGACATTTAAATAAATAATCGGGATGTATGGTTCATGATAGAATTTATTAATTTAATATTGGAGAATTAATTTGAGGAGAGCTTATAGAGGACTAGTTGTTTTGACTATCGTACCGAAAGTCAACTGTAGTCAACCCCCTAGTGTCTTGTCCCTGTGAGTCGTAGCTGAGACTGAGTTTAGGTGTAGATGCGTGTTGCATCCCTGCTTGGCGTAGAATAGATTATTGATTTTGGGTTGTATCTATCTCTAGGTACTGCGGGACCCGAGGACTTAGACGCGGTACTGGGACCCCGTCATCAGCAGCCTCGCGCAGGCAAGTATACCTTGCCTTGTTGTACTGTTTAAATTCAGTTATTTTAGTTGCATATTTATTTAATTAAATATTTTATAACTGTGTGCCCCGAGAAGACTCGGGTGCAGTCAACGAATGCGTTGACGTTAGGACTTGTGTCTGACTTAGTGTCTAGTAGACCCACCTAAAGTTGTGAAGTTATTGGTATGACTCCCAGGCCTTGACACATCTCGTACACGTGTTGTGAGTCTCATATAGGGCACGATCCTGCGTACGTGGTTGGCCACCTGTACGTGTAGGCGTACGACGGATAGGGAATAACTGCTATTAGTGATGCAGGATAGAAGACTTAGCAGTTATTAGTAGGTAGAGCATAGACTAGCGTGGTTTGATGGTCCTATCCCTGTCCTTGTTTGGTTGTAGGGATGGACCCTTGCTCTAACGTTGACTATGAGCCAGAGTTACGATGCCCCGGCATAGTAGCGAAAGCGTGTTGTGGATACAACATGCTTAGATCATGGGGCGGGGAGGACGACTAGTAGGCGTATGGGACACCAACTCCTTCTATACAGATACCGCACTCGACGTAGTGATACGGACGTATATATATTGCAGATACCACGTTCTCTAGAGTGTTGGACGTTACTTGTTACATATTGCAGATACCACACTCTAAAGAACGTTGGAAGTTATACTATTTCAGATACCATGCTCCTCGGAGATGGACATTATCAGGTGCCCGTGTTATAGGGGGCATATGTGGCATACACTAGCCGGTTGTCACGATTGGTGAATTACGTCAGCATATGTCTAGCCTACACATTCCCATACACTCAAGTTATCCTTAAATTGTATTCACTTAGATGGTTAGCACACCCCCCTTTATTTACTCAGTACTTACTTTATGGCATGTATTTTTGTATCTTATTACGTCCTTCTGAGGACCTGGTTCCCTTCCAGGTTGTTTGTGCAGTTGCAGGATACTTGATCTAATAGAGTATGGACATCATTGCAGGTATATTTACATTTTTAGCTATTTCAGTCTTATATTACTTCCATTTTATTCTGCTTATATAGCCTAGTGTTTATAGACCTATATTGTTCTTCTGGTCTATTCGAACGGATGTGTTATTGGGCTGCAGACTGATGATGCGTATCGTTCTTTCTTGAGATTACTTACCTGGATGGAGATTTAGATTTAGTTGTTGTATGTTAGAAATAGATTATTACTTGGATCACTTGACCATGGACAGCGTAAGTGCACTTCGTCGGGTCTATTAAATTGGAAAACCCTACGGAGTCGTACCAGCTGGCCATTGCCACGTGTCTGGTCCCATAGATTTTGGGACCGGGGCGTGACATGGTTACAGGTACCATTCTTATTCATTCGTATTTAGCTTCAGTTTTATTTGATTCTGGCGTATTGTACTCCTTTATTTCTACACGATTTGTCATACGAGTAGGCTTGGAGTTTGATTCCTTACTTGTAAGGTTAAATATACTTAATGGTAACTGTCTTGTAGGAGTAGATAGAGTTTATGTCTCGTATCGAGTCGTAGTGTACGGTAGAGAGTTTTCTGCTAGGCTGATAGAGTTTTCTATGGGCGACTATGATATACTCTTGGAAATAGATTGGTTGAGTGCTCGATAAGTGATAATAGATTGACGTACTGGCAAGGTTATCTTTTGTATCCCTGATGAGGAGGAGTTCTTATTTTTAAAAGGAGAAATAGAATCTCCGTCAGTTATCCTGAGGATAGAGTAGGGAGGAGTTGTAATTACCCAGAGTTGTCAGTGAGTTCCCAGAAGTATTTCTCGATGAGATACTAGGCTTGCAACAAGTTCGAGATGTAGAGTTCTATATCGATTTAATTCCAGGTGCTGAGCCAATTTCAGAGTGAGTCTACAGGATATCACTATTGGAGTTGGAGATTTTGTACCAGATGATTGAGGAGTTGAAGACCAAGGTATTCATTCATGTTAGTAGATCACCTTGGGGAGCCTCGTTACTTCTTATTAAAATAAAGGATATTTCATCGCATGTATGTGTAGATTAACATACATTAAATATGGTAGAGGAGTAGAGGTTAATCCAAAGAAGGTAGAGGCTATAAAGAGTTGGCCAGTACCTCATACAGTTTCGGACGTACACAGTTTTCTAGGATTAGCAGGCAACTAAAGAAAGTTTATGGTAGACTTTGCTAGGATCTCCGCACCCTTGATACGGCTGACGTGTAAGGACGAGCACTTTGAGTGTACAAATTCTTGTCAAGTTTTTTTTTTTTGATAAGCTCAAGTGGAGTTTGATATCAGTTCCTATTTTGACACTTCCCGTTGGACCAATTGAGTTGATGGTGTATTGTGATACAATACGCATTGGGTTAGAGTGTGTCCTTATGCAGCATGGTAGGGTTGTTGCTTAGGAATCTCGTCAACTTTGAGACCATGAGAAGAACTATTCGTCCTATGATTTGGGGTTAGCCGCGATGGTATTTGCACTCAAGCTCTGAAGGCATTATTTGTATGGTGAGCGGATGGAGATCTTTACAAATCATAAATGCTTGAGGTATATATTCACTCAGAGGTACGTTAATATGCGATAGAGGAGATAGCTAGATTTACTGACAGATTGTGATATTGATCTTCAGTATCATAAGGGGAAGGCCAACGTCATTGTAGATGCCACGAGCAGGAGGGTGGAGCTTATTTCTTGATGGAGTAGCGTCACATCCTATAGGATCTTCAGGAGATGGGTATCAAGATAGTGTTACCTAGTAATACTAGCTTGATGGCTGGACTAAAGATTCAGTCAGGTGATGCCAGGCTATATCGACTTAGTTTAGAGTGTGAGGCAGGACACCGAGCAGAGTTGAGCATTCATGAGAATGAGACTCTTCGGTTCGAGAGTCAACTTTATATGCCCAGTGGAGATATCCGATACGAGATTATGTCTTTCGGTGTTTAGTCTGTTAGCAGGTTAAGGCTAAGCATTAGAGACCGGTCTGGCTTCTTCTTCCTTTGCGGATTCCAAAATAGAGATGCAAGCATATCACCATGGGTTTCGTGAATGATTTTCCTAGATCCCCAACTGGTAGAGATGTCATTTGGGTGATAGGGGATCAACTCACTAAGGTTGCTCACTTTCTATAATTCAGAGTTGGTTAGTCTACTGAGCAGCTAGCTGAAATATACTTGAGGCAGATTGTCAGACTACATGGTATGCCAGTTAACATAGTCTCAGACAAGCATTCCAGATTTACTTCGCATTTTTGATAGAACCTTCAACAGAATCTTGGCACCTGTCTGAGGTTCAGTTCATCTTACCATTCACAAATAAATGGTCAGTCGGAGCGTACGATTTAGACTTTGTAGGATATGCTTCGATCATGTACTCTAGACTTCGGTGGTTCATGAGAGGATCACTTGTACTTGGTAGAGTTCTCCTACCACAACAACTTCTAGAGGAGTATTCAGATGGCACCCTTCGAGGCATTGTATAGAAGAAGATGTAGATCACCGTTAGCTTGGGATAAAATCGGAGAGAGGCAAATGCTCGATCCCGAAATGATAGCTTAGTCAGTTACGGTTATTAGACAGATCAGAGAGCATCTCAGAGTAGCGCAGAATCGTCAGTGTCATTGGACAAATTTGTATCGGCAAAATATTGAGTTCTTTATCGGCGACACATATTTCTTAGGATTTTGCCTACCCACGGAGTTATCATATTTAGAGTACGGGAAAAGCTTAGTCCTAGGTTTATTGGTTTGTTCGATATTCTCGAGCACGTATGATATGTCTTCTATCGTCTAGCTCTTTCGTCGACGCTTCGCATGGTATATGACATATTTCACGTATCTCAGTTGCATCAGTATATTCTGGATCTAAGCCATATCCTAGATCATTCCGAGTTGGTCATTGGTACTGACTTATCATATGAGGAGAGAACCATATCTATTTTGGATAGGGGGAGATGGTTCTCAAGAACCTGACTATCTGATTAGTTCGAGTGTCTTGGGGTCATCACTCATCGGACGATTCATCGTGGGAGCGCGAGGATGATATCCTTGCACGTTACCCACATCTATTCCACTCAGGAGGTATACTTATTTTGTGTCCTCCGTACCTTATCCTATCTTGTGTATGATTATGGTTTGCTATAAATAGTTACTTTTAAATATTTTATTCAATTTACTTGCCTAAATTTTGTAGATAGATGAGTTTCCTGTTTAGTTCTTGATAGTATAATTTTTTGGATTTTATTGTTTGATTTGGAGACTTATTAAAATTTTGAGAATGGAATTTTTATAAGGAGACGACAGTTCTGAGACCCGTCTCACAGTATCTGTATTGGTATATAGATACTATTTTATATTGTATACTATATTTTATTGGATCTAACGGAATCTTAAAATTTCTCAAAATTAAAACTTGACTAACTGACCGGCATACCGACGGTATACCGTCGTCAGATATTTTTTTTGCTTTTAAGATAATTTTGAGATATTTTCATTGAGATATTTTTGTGCATAGTAACCGATACTTTCTATTATCCATTGGTTTCTTGGTTTTTCATTGAATAGACGAGATCGATTTGACTCATGACTTGGATCGCTGACGTGGCAGATTGGACGGTCATGATTAAATCATGTCTTTTATATATGTGAATTGATTTTTCTCTCCTTTCTCTTTTCTTTCTTTCTTCACTTCTTTATTTCCTCTCCATTTTCCGTGGAAGCTAGGAGCTTGGTCTTGAGGCCTAAGATTATGGTTTCTGAACCCCTCTTGGTGGTGGAGTTAAAGGTTTAGGCTGGGAGCTTAACTTTAGGCAAGTACATCTTGCCAAATTTTTGACAAAGTATTTTATTGACGTTTTCATTTTCTTTGATATTTTATACTTAGAATTTTATGGAACTTATTTTATTAAATATGTTTTTCTAGTGATTTCCAACTCTGTACATGTTTCAGAAAATGTTTTTAGCTTGGTTTTGATTTTTTTTCTTCATGTAGTAACCTTGACTTTAACTGTTAGGAAATTCGGTATCGAAAACGATAACTGGAGTGATTGTCGTGAGGCTTAGTCTATATGCTAAATGAGGCCTATCCTTATTCCTAATAACTTGCTAGACTCATTTTTGTTGAGTTTCAGAATGATATTTCTATTCTGAAAAGCCATCCTTCTTTGTGTTCTCATAGAATTACCTATGGGAACCAACATACCGATGGTATACCAATTTTGGCAGACTTCGAATCCTAGAAACCTGTTGTGACATAAATTAGCATACCGATGGTCTAATGTGTTGGCCCAATGTTTATATTAAGTTTTTGAATATGGCTATTCGATTAATTTTAGCATTATGATAAGCATTGATAAGCATGTCCCAAAGATGATATTTTACAGGAAGATGTCCCAGAACCGCCTACGACTTATTCGGATCCTCGCACCCGGAGGTTCAGCTGCCATCAAGGGAAAAAGAATCTTCAAGTAAGCAAATATTTTATAAGAATTGGCGTCATCAAGTGCTCTTGGTTTTCAGTAATATAATTTAATATTTATTTATTCTAAGACTTACGTACATCGAGTTGTACTGGCATAACCTAAGTCTACTCAAAATAGCCTAAAATGCGTCCACCTATACAAACCCAAAATTAGACTAAAACTAACCTAAACCAAAGCTAAGAGCAGTCTGAAATAGGCCAACCGAACTCTGGCCAATTCAGACCGAACTAGGTCTTCCTTTAATATAGAATCTGGCTAGTTGTTAATCCCTGATTCTGTGGTTCCAAAGTTCGAAAATTCAAAATATGTAAACTAAACTCTGACCGAATTTGGTTTGCTAATACCCTATAAATAGCCTTGAATTTTCATATTCCTACTCACTTAACCATTCTCATTCTTTCTTTACCGTAGTGAATAAACCCTCAGAGCCTAAACTTTCCTATCTCCAAGATTAACTCCTCCAAGATCAACTCCTCAGCTGTCTATGTGCCAAGTGCGATATCGGTTAGAAGTTATTTGAGTTGTAATAGCTTCGTTCATCAAGCCCCTATTTTGTTTAATGTTTGTGTGCTCTTCATATCAAACACACGTGTGTAAAGTTGCGAGCCTTCGGATCAAAACTCGTGGTTGTAAAGAAGTGAGAATCCTTCGGATCAAAGCTTGTGATTCACTATTGGTGATTATAATTGATACAACTTCTAGCAAGAGTTCTCGGGACTAGAGGAGTCCCCTTAGAGAAAAACCAGTATACATCATGGTGTTTGTGTTTGCTCTCTCTTACTATTACTACTTCATATTACTGTCTTGTATATACATTATTAGCTACCATCACAATGCTTAATTTTTAATTGGGTATATCACGCCCCAGTCCCAAAAATACACGGGACCAGGCCACGTGGCAATAGCCAGCTGTCACATATGCGAGGATAACCCAATTTAATAGATCCTAACGAAGAGTGCTACGCTGTCCTAAAATACTAACATGTCCAATATCAATCAACAACAGGTAATCTAATCTCATCTACAATATAAACAGCAAGAATGTACTAATAATAACTGCTGAAAGATAAATGCCAGTCTCAAAATACCATAGTACAACCAAGAATGTTTGGTAGGGACAAACCTACTACTATGACGAAATAAAAGTACTCAATGATAGATAAAAAGAGTAGGGACTAAGTCATCGGCTGACTAGATAATGATGCTCCCAAATCCTAGGCAGAAGGCCTACCAACTGATTACGAAAACTCTGACGGTAGTACCTCTAGATCCTTCTCAGTAGCGTACCTCGTCTCCTTCTCTGGTCCGTGCACTGTGGGATAATATTCCTCGTCCAAATCTGGAAAGGTACCAGGTCCTCAGAGGGACGTAACAAGATACATAGAAGCATGCCATATATGAATACTGAATAAAATAAATAAAGGGTGTGCTAATCATATAAGTGAATGCAATGTGAGGACAACTTCGGTACGCATGGGTAGGCATAGGCATAACGTCCAACACCTCGAAGAGCGTGGCAGCAGTGTAGTATATCGTCCATATTGCTCCGAAGAACGTGACAGTAGTATAGTATATCGTCCATATCGCTCCGAAGAACGTGGCAGTCGTGTAAAGGGAGTTATTAGATCCGTGGTTCCTCTGGATACTACGGATTCCAATGTGTGTATCCCATACGCCTACTAGTGTCCTCCCCACCCAATATAGATACAGAAGTTGAATACTCGACGTGCATACCACGTATCTATATGCCAAGTCTCTACTAATATAAAATCATGAATTATGTACTAACCGTGATGCATGTCACACGCACCGATAGCTAGTCGAGTACGCGAACTCGCATCCTAATATGAATTTGTCACAGTGAAATGTGTAAGAGTGTCAGGTCACGGAAGATATCAGAGTATCCTTCCAACGGGGTGAGTCTACTAATGACTAGGTCAAGTACACTAATCATCGACGCATCCGTCGACTGCACCCGAGTAAATCTCGGACGCACACAGTTATATGAAATAAAGCAACAGGATATCATACAACATATGCATAATTTAAATTAGACAATAAATAGGGCAAGGTATCTTGCCTGAGTCCTCAAGCTATGAATGCCAATAGCCTGCTCCTGCAGTGTCCCTTGTCTGGTCCAATGACCCTAAACACACAATATAATATAGCAAATACTGTCATCAGACACAAAGCAATACATACACTACTACGACGCTGCTCTTAGGTACTGTCGTAAGATCACGGTTGGTCGACTACAGAGTCGTGTGTGCACGTAGCTCGGGTGCGCATGTGTCCTGCCCTCAGTTACCGTGTCTTTTGTAATAATAAATTACTACGTTATGGGTTTTACGGAACTATTTATGTTTGTATAATTATATGTCCTTATTCCTCATGTTAAGTGTACTAGGTCTATGTCTACGTTTTAAGGTAAAATATAAGTTCCTTGTACAAGTCATATGATTGGGATAATTATTATCTTATTAATTACCAACTAATCTAGTAAATCATACAAACATACACACGCATAGGGTTTAACATATTTTATTTTGTGTTCTTTTAATGATACCAAGATACGTTGATACGATGACACGCCGATACAACTATACCACAAAATAGGAAGGAAGAGGCAAAACGAGGTTTACATAATCGAGGCTGAACGGGCGGGGGGGGGTTTGTGCTCCTTAACTGCAAGCTCGCCAGGGGTCAGCGGAGCTCCGACGTCGGGCAGCGGATCACGATAGCAGCGACAGCAACACCAGCAGTTGCAGCAGCGGCTTTGCAGCGGCGGCAATGACGGCTTTGGGTGGCTTTGGGTGGTCGGGGGAAGAGGTGATGCTCCACCTGATTGTGGTGGTCGGCGGTGCTGGAGGCGGTGGCCGGGGCCGGGGGCAGTCGAGTTTAATGGGGGATGTCGGGTTTAATGGAGATGGGGATGGTGATGACGGGATGGCGGCTAGGCGGCGGTGTAAACGGCCTGGGAGGGTGGTCCAGCGACAGTGCAGGAGGAAGGGGGTCTACGGTGGTGGCCCAAGGGGGTGGCGGTGTTGGGATGTCGGAGAAGGGATGAAGGTGGTGCACGACTAGGGTTTCGGCTAGGTGTAGAGGTGGTGGTAGGGTTTATGAATCTAGGGTTTTCAATAGGGAAAGATGTTTACTTATATAGAAGGGATTTGTGGGCTGACCTCCGGACTTGGGCCAACCTGGCTCCTCGGTGTGGGGGCTGGTCCTCATGCGAGGGTGCACATGGGCTTGGTTAGGTCTTGTTTTTGGTGAACTTGGCCACCAATTAATTAAATTACCAATAAATGCACCTGGCGTTCTTTTTGTCAATTGAGAACACATGGGATTAAAATTGGGTGGAACACAAGAGTCATAGCATAGTAGGCTCCGAAGAGGTTAATACCCTAATTTAGGTTATAGGGAATTGGGTTGTGGTTGTCCTCAATCTCAAAAATAGGAATGGGAAATTATGAGAAATTAGGTTTATTGGAATTATACATGAACGTTTGTGACAAATATTGTGCAGCTAACATGAAGCGCAATATCGAGCATCTAAAAGTTACACAAGGGCCAGATGGATAGTCTGGCATGTCTAGAAGTTGATTATGAACTTTGTTTGGAGGTAACTGCTAGTGTAGTGCTCCAAACATCGAAGCAACGGTGAGGTATATTAAGACATATAACTGTTGTACATTAATAATAATTGTATCCAATTTAATCGTATTCTCTCAATCTAATTTAATTAAATCCTAAATTGGTCGAGGGGGTTAAAATCTACCCTCCTTAGAGCATTTTGTCCTCAAAATTAAAACATACGTATGGTAAGAACTACTGACTGAAAAAAAATGCTACAACATACCTAGGCCTTCGAAGATATGGGGGTAACGCTGTTGAATATCCTTCTCACGTTCCTAGGTCGACTCGCCTGGTGCATGATGTCTCCATGCGACACAAACTTGGGGGATAGTCTGACCTTGCAACACCTTCTCGCTCCTATCCAGAATCTGTACAGGCTCTTTTTGGTATGATAAACTCTGGCCGACTGTGATCTCGGAATGTTCAAGCACATGACTCAGATCTGGCATGTACCTCCTCAGCTGAGATACATGGAAGACGTCATGGACTCCTTCCAAAGTCTGCGGTAAAGCAAACCTGTAAGCAACCTCTCCGATGCGTTCTAACACATCGAATGGTCCGATGTACCTCGGACTCAGCTTTCCTCTGCCTCTAAATCTAATAGTCCCTCGAGTAGGTGAGATCTTTAGAAATACGTGATCACCAACCTGGAACTCTAGGGGTCGTTGATTCGCATTCGTCCAATGCTTCTGTCTGTCATGTGCTGTTCGCAGGTGCCCTTGGATCTTTTACCTTCTCTATTGTACGAACAACCAACTCTGGCCCAAGAATCTGTCTCTCGCCTATATCGCTCCAACATACTGAGGAACGACACTTCCTTCCATATAACGCTTTATAGGGAGCCATCTGGATGCTCGCTTGATAGCTGTTGTTGTAGGAAAACTCGACTAAATAAAAATGGTCCTCCCATAATCCTCCAAAATTAAGCATGCACGCTCTAAACATGTCTTCCAATATCTGAATGGTGTGCTCGGACTGGCCATCTGTCTGCGGGTGATACGATGTGCTAAACTTCAGGCGGGTACCGAGACTCTCTTGCATACTCTGCCAAAAGTATGATATAAACCTCGTATCCCTGTTAGACACTATGCTAATTGGTACTCCATGTTGTCGCACAATCTCCCTCATGTATAAATCTGCTAAAACCTCTGTAGATTGCCCAACTCTGAAGGGTAAAAAGTTTACGAACTTGGTGAGTCTATCCACGATTACCCAAACTACATTGCGACCACTAGGAATCCTCGGAAAGCCCGTAACAAAGTCCACAGTGATATATTCTTATTTCCATTCCGGTATCGGGAAAGGTTGAAGTAATCCTGCAGATCTCAGATGGTCAGCCTTGACTTGCTGACACACCAGGCACTTCACCACAAAGCGGGCTATCTCTCTCTTCATTCCATGCCACCAGTAGTACTGCCTTAAGTCTCTGAACATCTTCATACCCTCTGGATGAATAGAGTAGGTTAAACTATGTGCCTCTGACATCAACTCCTGACTAAGTTCTCCATTTGGAACATAGAGACGGTCTTCGCATCTCAAGGTTCCGTCTTCATGTATATGCAGTCTTGTCTCTATTCCAGCCTCTATTCTCTCTCGAAGCCTCTGAAATCTGGCATCTGTCGGCAAAGCAGCCTTGATCCTCTCCACTAATGTCGATTGCAACTGGAAACTTGACAACTGTCCGTCTACTCTGGGCACAACGACCTCTATACCCATCTACTCTAGATCTCTCAGCAGATGCTGCTAGGTAGTCAAGAAGAATGCCATGGCTCTTCTGCTCAACGCGTCAGCTACTACGTTGGCCTTTCTGGATGGTACTGTAGCTCAATCTTGAAGTCTGTCATCACCTCGAGCCAACATCTCTGTCTCTGGTTCAGGTCCTTCTGAGTGTAGACATACATTAGGCCTTTGTGATCAGTGAATATCTCTACTCTTTCTCCATATAGGTAGTGTCTCCAAAGCTTGAAAGCAAAGATAACTGCTGCAAGCTCCAAGTTGTGAGTGGGATAGTTCTTCTCATGGGTCCTTAACTGTCTAGAGGCATAGGCCACAACCTTCCTATGCTGCATCAAGACACATCCTAATCCTTTCCCGGATGCATTACTATCACGAATCCTCCGGGTCCATAAGGTATGGTCAAGATAGGTGCTGTAGTCAGACGCTTCTTCAACTCATCGAATTTTGCCTGACACTCCTCTGTCCAGGTAAAATCTTGCTCCTTACGGGTCAAGAGGGTCACCGGTTCTGCGATCTTTGTGAAGTTTTCCATGAACCTCCGGTAATATCCGGCAAGTCCTAGAAAACTTCTCACTTTCGAGACATTAGTAGGGGTTGGCCATGTCTCTACTAATGAAATCTTTGTCGGATCTACTGAAATACCATCTTCTGAGATAACTGAAATACCATCTTCTGAGATAACGTGTCAAATAAAAGCGACACAATCTAGAAGAAACTCACACTTGCTCAGCTTGGCATAAAGCCTCTCTCTCCTTAGCGTCTCTAACACTAGTCTCAAGTGCCCTTCGTGCTCCTCGTGGCTCTTCGAATACACCAAGATGTTGTCGATGAAGACTACCATGAACCGGTCTAAGTATTGGTGGAATACTCTGTTCATCAAGTTCATAAATATAGTAGGCGCATTCGTCAGTCCAAAAGGCATCACTAAGAACTCGTAATGACCATAACAAGTCCTAAATTCTGTCTTTTGAATGTCTTTTCTTCGCACCTTTAGTTGATGATAACCCGATCTCTAGTCGATCTTTGTGAACACCACTACTCCTGTCAGCTGGTCTAACAAATCATCAATCCGCAGCAGGGGGTACTTGTTCTTGATAGTCAAAGCATTAAGGGCTCTGTAATCAATGCACATACGTATTGTTCCATCCTTCTTAGGTGCAAACAACACTGGTGCTCCCCAGGATGATGTACTAGGATGGATAAATCTCTTGCTCTATAACTCCTCTAATTGTAGCTTCAGCTCATCTAGTTCCTTCTTTGCCAATCGGTATACTTTAGAAGATACCGGTGCTGCTCCGGGTACAAGCTTAATAGTGAACTCTACGTCTCTATCTGGCAGTAAGCCTGGCAATTCTTCCAAAAAAACATCCTAGAATTCTGCCACTATCGGTGGGGGTACCATCTCCATAGCCATGTAAGCTCCAGCTACCTGTCCTACTCCTTGCTCGACGGTCCCTCGCATGTACTCGAACTCCGGTTGATCTTGCGATCTAAAAATGATGCTACCCTTTCGGCAATTCAGTACGGCATTATACTGGCTTAACCAGTCCATGCCTAGCACAACATCAAAGTACGGCATGGGCAATACCAAGAATCATGCTCTCATCTCTACAACACATGACTATCGAGAATATTCTAATAGTGCTGGTAATCGATACGATACCTCCTCCGGTAAAAATCTTCCAACTCTTGGGTAAGGGGGAAGTAGCTACTCTATGCATAGCTACGAATCTACTAGAAATGAAAGATAGTATAGCTCTAAAATCAAACAATGCAGTCACAGGTAATGATGTAACTAAAATGGTACCAGTGTTAGCTTTTCCTTTTGTTTCCTCCTCAGTAGCTGCTAGTGCAAAGGCCTGTCCGTGCCTCTGCCCTCCGGTCTGCTGTCGAGCTCGATTAAACTGTGCCTCCTGTGGGGCCAAAGGTGGTCCCCTCTGAAATCCTCCGGGTGCTGGTGGACGTTGACCTCCTAGCGGGGGTAGTATCCTCGGAACTGGTGTTGTTGGCCTCTGTCCGGTCTGTGGTGCTGCCTCTCTGCGCTGTGGGCAATCTCAGACTTGGTGCTGGCTCGATCAACTAATCAGGCATGTCCTCAGTCTCTTCCGACAATCCTTCTCGTAATGTCCTTTCTTACCACAGTAGTAGCAAGTCGGAAGCTCCTTTTGCTGGTATGGCATTGTATTTTGCTGTGTTTGTGCTCCGGGACGACGGATCGGTCCTCCTGCTCCGGGCTGGGCTCTAGCTGGTGTGGTCGTGCTGGAACGTCTTGCTCCTCTGTCGATGGCCTCCTGGATCCTTGCCTCTGAAAGAACCTCCTCATAAGAAATCCTCGTCTGTGTGGTGGTACACCTCTGTAGCTCGAACGTAAGATCGTGATAGAATCTCTGGGCCTTCTCTTTGTCGTTGGGTATCAGGACGGCACCAAATATGCTAAGATGGCTAAACTCTACGTCATATACGTCAACAGTCATATTCCCTTATTTTAGATGTAGGAACTGGGAGTACAGGACATTTCTGACTATAGCCAGGAAATAGTTCACATTGAAGTACTCTAAGAACTGTTCCCAAGTCTGGTTCTTGCCTATACTGCGCTCAATAGAATCCCACCAGTAATGGGCGTTGCCTTTTAGTTGGGCCCTCACAGCGGTCATCCAGAGGTCTGGATGCAGTTGTGAAGCCTCTAGTAGCATCTCCGTGTTGGCGACCCAATCGGAGATTTGCTCTACAGTATCGTTGCCCAAAAAAGTATCTGGTCCCATCTGCCGGAACCATCGTACAGTACCACCTATCTGAGCTGGTGGAGGTGCTGGTACGGGTGTTGTGACAGGTGTCCTCTCCAGAACTGCCATCAAACTCTGTCTCAAAGTCTTGGTCTGATGCCACTGTGCTTGCATCATAGTCTGGAAGAACTGAAGCATCTGTGGTTGTCCATCTGATTATGGCATCTAGGGTGAATAAGGTAGAGGTGGTGGTAATGGAACCTCTGGATGTGCGTTAGGTGTCTTCTCAGATGTCGGCCTCTCGGTCTGTGGCATTGGCGTAGCCCCTAAAGTCTGGCCCTCAAAATGCTGTGTGGGGATCGTCTGGAAAGTCTGTCCCTCGTGCTGCTATGTAGAATCGCCTAAGAGGTCCCGCACCAATGTATCAGCGGGGCTTGTAGTGATGGTTGTCCTCCAGGTAGTTCTTGGGGTACCTCCTCTCTTTGGGTGGTGTCGTCTGGCACCACGGCACTGGGTGCTCCTCGTCCACTGTGCAAGTTCATCTTGCTGCAAGAGATAGAACTTTATTAAAAGAGTACGGAATCAAGCAAACAAGATGCAAATATTTAGAAGCAATACGAAGGAAGTTTAAAGGCGCAATCAAAGTGGATGAGACCTAGTAATTTATATCCTATTGCAGGCTCACTGGGCATGTTACCATACCACAAACGATAAAGGAAGACCTGCATGGGCCACCACTCAAACCATGTCACGCCCCAGTCCCAAAAATATACGGGACCAGGCCACGTGGCAATAGCCAGCTGTCACGTCTCCGAGGATAACCTAATTTAATGGATCCTAACGAAGAGTGCTACATTGTCCTAAAATACTAACATGTCCAATATCAATCAACAACAGGTAATCTAATCTCATCCATAATATAAAAAGCAAGAATGTACTAATAATAACTGCTGGAAGATAAACGTCAGTCTCAAAATATCATAGTACAACCAAGAATGTCTGGTGGGGACAAACCCACTACTATGACGAAATAAAAGTACTGAATGATAGATAAAAGAGTAGGGACTAGGGCATCGGATGACTAGATAATGATGCTCCCAAATCCTAGGCAGAAGGCCTACCAACTGATCACGAAAACTCTGATGGTAGCACCTCTAGCTCCTCCTGGGTAGCGTACCTCGTCTTCTGTCCTCGTCCGTACACTGTGGGATAATATGCCTTGTCCAAACCTGGAAAGGTACCAGGTCCTCAGAGGGACGTAACAAGATACATAGAAGTATACCATATATGAATACTGAATAAAATAAATAAAGGGTGTGCTAACCATCTAAGTGAATGCAATATGAGGACAACTTTGGTACGTATGGATAGGCGTAGGTATAATGTCCAACACCCTGAAGAGTGAGGCAGCAGTGCAGTATATCGTCCATATCGCTCCGAAGAACGTGACAGCAGTATAGTATATCGTCTATATCGCTGCGAAGAACGTGACAGCCGTGTAAAGGGAGTCATTGGATCTGTGGTTCCTCTGGATACTATGGATTCCAACGTGTGTATCCCATATGCCTACTAGTGTCCTCCCCGCCCAATGTAGATACACAAGTCGAATACTCGACTTGCATACCACGTATCTATATGCCAAGTATCTACTAATATAAAATTCTGAATTACGTACTAACCGTGATGCATGTCACACGCACCGAAGGCTAGTTGAGTACGCGAACTTGCATCCCAATATAAATTTGTCACAGCAAAACGTGTAAGAGTGTCAGGTCACGGAAGATATCAGAGTATCCTCCCAACGGGGTGAGTCTACTAATAAGTAGGTCAAGTACACTAATCATCGATGCATCCGTCGACTGTACCCGAGTCAATCTCGGATGCGCACAGTCATATGAAATAAAGCAATAGGATATCATACAATATATGCATAATTTAAATTAGAAAGTAAATAGGGCAAGGTATCTTGTCTGGGTCCTCAAGCTGTGAATGCCAATAGTCTGCTCCTACGACACTGCTCTTAGTTACTGTTGCAAGATCACGGTTCGTCGACTACAGAGTCGCGTGTGCACGTAGCTAGGGTACGCACGTGCCCTGTCCTCAGTTACCGTATCTTTCGCGACAATAAATTACTACATTATGGGTTTTACGTAACTATTTATGTTTGTATAATTACATGTCCTTATTCCTCATGTTAAGTGTACTAGGTCTATGTCTACATTTTTAGGTGAAATACAAGTTTCTTGTACAAGTCATATGATTGGGATAATTATTATCTTATTAATTACTAACTAATCCAGTAAATCATACAAACATACACATACATAGGGTTTAACATATTTTATTTTGTGTTCTTTTAATGATACCAAGATACGTTGATACGATAATACGCTGATACAACTATACCACAAAATAGGAAGGAAGAGGCAAAACAAGGTTTACATAATCGAGGCTGAACGTGGGGGGTCTGTGCTCGTTAACTGCAAGCTCGCCAGCGGTCAGCGGAGCTCCGACGTCAGGCAGCGGATCACGATAGCAGCGATAGCAACACCAGCAGTTGCAGCAGCGGCTTTGCAGCGGCGGCAACGACGGCTTTGGGTGGCTGGGGATGCTACTGGTCGGGGGAAGAGGTGATGCTCCACCTGATTGTAGTTGTCGGCGGTACTGGAGGCGGTGGCCGGGGCCAGGGGCAGTCGGGTTTAATGGGGGATGTCGGGTTTAATGGAGATGGGGATGGTGATGACGGGATGGCGGCTAGGCGGCGGTGTAAGCGGCCTGGGAGGGTGGTCCAATGACAGTGCAGGAGGAAGGGGGTCTGCGGTGGTGGCCCGAGGGGATGGCGGTGTTGGGACGTCGGGGAAGGGATGAAGGTGGTACACGACTAGGGTTTTGGCTAGGTGTAGAGGTGGTGGCAGGGTTTATGAATCTAGGGTTTTCAATAGGGAAAGATGTATACTTATATAGGAGGGATTTGTGTGATGACCTAGGGACTTGGGCCGACCTGGCTCCTCAGGGTGGGGGCTGGTCCTCATGGGATGGTGCACATGGGCTTGGTTAGGTCTTATTTTGGGTGAACTTGGGCTCAAATTAATTAAATTACCAATAAATGCACCTGCCGTTCTTTTTGTCAATTGAGAACACATGGGATTAAAATTGGGTGGAACACAAGAGTCATAGCGTAGCAGGCTTAGAAGAGGTTAATACCCTAATTTGGGTTATAAGGAATTGGGTTGTGGTTGTCCTCAATCTCAAAAATGGGAATAGGAAATTATGAAAAATTAGGTTTATTGGAATTATACATAAACATTTGTGACGAATATTGCGCAGCTAACATGAAGCGCAATATCGAGCATCTAAAAGTTACATAAGGGTCAGATGGGTAGTCTGGCATGTTTAGAAGTTGAGTATGAACTTTGTTTGGAGGTAACTACTAGTGTAATGCTCCAAACATCGAAGCAACGATGAGGTGTATTAAGACATATAATTATTATATATTAATAATAATTGTATCCAATTTAATCCTATTCTCTCAATCTAATTTAATTAAATCCTAAATTGGTCGAGGGGGTTTACAGGGTAGATTATTTTGCTGTACTCTATTCACCCCCTCTAGAGTTGACCTACAGTCCTTTAATTAGTATCAGAGCAGGTACTCTCTGAATTGGTTTCGGATCCCAATTTCTCCTTCAATTGGTACCAGAGCTAGTTCTCTTGATTATCCGGATTAACATCCTAAGAGACTTATGACAACTGTTAGATCTATCCACACCAACAATGTTGAAGACCAAACCATAAATAGCTCACCCCTATTTGATGGTACCAACTACACGTACTAAAAAATACGCATGACCTTTTATCTCAAATCAGTAGAATTTCACCTTTGGTCAATAGTTGAGGATGGCTACGAAAAGCCTGCTAGAAATATTATAGATGATAGTCATAGATAAGCCTATAGATAAGTATAATGATATAGAAAAAAATAATTCTGGCTTGATGTTAGAGCTATAAATGCTTTATTTTGTGCCTTAGATAGTACAAAGTTCAACAGAGTATCTACATGTACCACTTCGCATGAGATATGAAAACTTTTTGAGGTGACTCATGAAGGAACAACTTAGGTGAAGGAGTCTAAGATAAGAAGACTGACACAAGAATTCGAGGAATTCAAGATGAAGTCAAATGAGACCATCACTCAGATGTTCACAAGATTTCTTGACATCGTCAATCCTCTATCCTCTCTCGACAAGGAGTACAACAACCGAGAAAAGATACGCAAGGTGCTTAGGGGACTTCCGAAGTACTGGAACCCAAAAGCAACGATGATCATTGAAGAAAATGATCTTACTACAATGACGCTAGAAATACTCATGGGAAAGGTGATGACATATGAGCTTGACCTCAACGACCTAGTAGAAGAGTCAACTCCCAAATTGAAGGCTATCACACTCAAGGCACACCATAAAAGATTCTCTGACGATACCTGTCACGATCCGAACCCATAATTTGGGCATAAGCCGTGGGTACGTCCAGCCTACGCCGTAGCATCGACGGTAGAACGCTGTCTAGGTCTCAATAATACTAAACCTAACTCATAACATGTCAATAATACCAACTCCATAAGGAGGACAATAAAAATAAAGCATCTTTTAACAGTTCATAATGTATACTCAATCACAATAACTATAAGAAATAAATGACACGATAAAAGATAAGAAGTACTGACATAAGTCAAGCACAACAACTCAAAATAGAGATAAAACTAAAGTCTAGCTGTCCAACATAAATAGTCTCAACAAAGTCTCAACATAAGTCTCAACATAACCTCAACATAAGTCTTAAAATAAGTCTCAAAGATGCATAAATTAACTGTCTAAATAGCTGCAGGTAGTGTCTCCTCTAAAGGAAGGGTCTCCTCTAGAATCTCTGGTGTGTAGTCTCCATCTACACCTGGCCCATAGTGTGTAGGACAGAAGTCCTCAAGATCCTCTGGAAAAGTGTTATCCAGTCAGGATTGGAGCGAAGTACAAGCTCTAACAGCAGTTCCATGTATATTGACAAAAGCTATAATATTGTGTATAGAAATATACGATGGAGATAAATACTGGAAATAAGAAATACTGGTGAGTATGAAATAATGGAATAGGAAATACTGGAGAATATATCATCATCAATAACTTAACTAGAAATGAACATAAATATAAGTAAATGCTAGAACAATGAACTAGAAATACAGGAATAAATATCTAGCTAAGTGTGTGAAACATCCATCTATCATATGATCGGCTTGGGACTGATCAGGCTTGTTACATATAATTAGATATAATTTATGTAAGGTCAGGATAACCATCCGGTTAGCTATGATACGAGCAATAGTCAGGCTAATCATATATAACAGGCTTTGAGGCATATAAATGGTCAGGCTGCACCCGACATGATGTGTGGGGTGAGCTATGATGCATGTAGAGTGGGGTATGATCACATAATCTACTAATATCTCCCCGTCCCCCAGCTAGCAAGATAGATTCCAATCACGACACCTCGTGACAAGTATCGATGATGCTAACCCGTGTATCCATAGTGTCAGAATCAAGTAAGCTATATAACTAGAATCATAGAGATGATTAACATAATAAAAACTGTCAGAGAATATACTCGCATGTGATCCTGAGCTGGCAATACCAAAATCCTATTTTTGAAGTCTTGTTTGAACAATCCAACAATCCTATATACATAATATAATAATAATATAGCATCAGTCTTTATACTAGCACACACCCAAACATAATTACACTGAACTTAGGGACTACGCTAGGGGTGATAATGGTCAACTAGCAGGATCAAGTGTGTGTCTAAATGCACTGGTGTCATGTCCTTGATTACTGTGCATAATAAGATAGTAACTGGCACTAAAATATGTCTAGCCAGTACGCTAGTGTACACACGGCAGACGGTTCACTAATACTCAGGGTCATATAGTCATATGTAAATACGGGATACACTACTAACACTTATGGCCATACACATATATAGTACTAGAAATCAATTTTCTATGAAGTATTTGCACATATTAAACCTAATTATCATACACACATACACACACTAGTTATTAGGTTTACTAAGACAGGGTCTTGCATTCATATCAACTAATTATCATGAAGTAATATGCTATCCTTAGTACCATTCATACATGTACACATAAAATCACGAAGGAAGGCAAGTCCGAACCTGTGGGTGCACGGGGTCGAGGGAGGATGATACTGACCAGAGACGGTGCTCAGGCTCCGGCGAGGGTGGCCGCGTGGTCGGCTATGCAAGGCGGTCGGATTCGGAGATGGCGTCGTATCGTGGTGGTGATGATGATGATGATGTAAGGAGAGGCAGTGGTGCGGCTGTGTCGACGAGGAGAGGCTCAGGCAAGGAAGTCAGGGTCGAGTCGTGCTGGTGGCGGTAGAGTTTAGACAGGGCGGTCGTGGCCGGGGCTGAGGGGAAGTCGATTGCAATCAGCGGTTAGGACGGTCGGGAAGGGGGAGATCTGTAACCACCCTAAATTTCCGAAGAGAAATTAATATAATTTTCCGTATATTTTAGGTATTTTCCTGGATGTCTGTCACTAAGGTTTTGTGGGTTAAATAATTTTAAGTGTGGCTTAATGGGGTTAAAATATTCTGGAAGTAAAAATTTATTGTGTATAATGGAGAACCGGATGCATGGCATTTTTCGGTGAATTTATTGGACACCGGAGCAACTTATCGAGGACCAAAAGCTATTTGGATTGTGAACCAAACCAAACCCGAACCAAACCAACCCAAAACCCGCAGGGAAAACCCCTACCCGCCGGATTTTATTGTAGCAGTATAAAACCCCCTCCTTGGCATACGTGCCCAGCCGCAACCCTAGCAAAACACCCCGCCGTCATCTCCTTGTCAGCAACAGTACCCCGCCGAACTCCAACCGCGAGGCTTCACGCTGTTCGACTCCGGCGAATCTGCCCGAGTCTGCCCCAACTCCCTCCCATCTCGACAAGCCGCTTCCTCCACGACTGTGACTCCGGCGCCGACCGCTCCGGTCTGGACGCCCCCCCGCAGCGGCTGAACAGCCGATCAGCAGCGCCTGTCCCCCTCGACTCCAGCTCTGCCCGTCCCACTCGACAGCCTCCGCTCAGCCATCCGCAGATCTGACGATGACACAACTCCGGTGCCGTCGTCGATCAAGCTACTTCCCTCGCGTCCACCCGGCCCTGCTCGACCCTCGTCTAGTTCCAGTCCCCTCGTCGACCTCGACAACCCGCTGCTCTCAACCAGGACACAGGGTTGACGTTCGGACACTTGGAATTCAGCATCCACGGAGTCCTGTTCAGGTATTGATTTCTCCCCACTCGCAACTCCGTTTTCAATTCCGTCGATTGCTATGCGTAGACTGTATACCCCTCTCGGTGCCCGTGTAACTCGCTCGGTGCATCGCGTCTTGTAGTGGTCGTACACCGCGATCCAAAACAGGAAAAAACAACGCCCTGTTTTACCTCGGAACTGAGTCCGCCCCGCCAATCGGGACGACTTGGTCGCATGCGGTCTTTACCAAACTGTGCGTGACATTGACACGGTCGTGTAGGATTTCGCAGAAGTCGATTCGGAGGTGCGTGCACCCCGGAATCAACGCGTATCCGTCGACAACACCCCGTATCCGTCGATTCTGAAACATGCTGTAACTTCGTATACACACGTTGGATCGAGACGAAACTTACGCCATCGGATCCGTAGTAATACGCTGGTCCTGTGAGCCAAGTTTGGTTCGATTCTGAGAACGTTGACAAAATCGCGTATCGTGGGCCCCAAAGGCTCCACTTGACGGGTGATTTTGTGATCGGCTCATCGGAATCCAATTCTGGAAGTTCCGTTGGGTTCGTATCGTCGTTCCTGACTTGTAGACACTGAGTTTGCAGAATTTGGAGACCTTTGACCCTGACACGCTTTTCGGTGCAAAGTGGCCCACAGGTGGAACCCGCTTTGGCCCGAAAATGACCTTTTTGCCCCTGTGTCCAAATTGGACGTAAGGACAGGCATTTCCAGCAGTTTGACATCTTCTGAGACTGTTGGTGATATTTATTACAGCTTTCGGAGTAGTACCTACCGGACCCACAGATACCAGGACGACAGTTGACATTCAAACATCAGGTAAGTGTACCTTGCCACTCTATGCAGCTTAGTTATCTATTTTCCTTGCTTATTATATATATATTGCTGTGCATGCTCAACCTAGGACCGTGTGACGTACTTAGTGTCCGATTATCAGTCGGGTGCCGACACTGTACGCAGTGTTGGGTACGGTCATCTAGAGATGGACATCCGTGACACTTTATTCTCGTACTTGTCTTATCAAGTACTCTATGACCCAGGACACTGGACACTATTCATGAGACAGGATTTTCCTGAGATATTCGTGGTGATTCTGTATAGGATATAGGACATGGACATTATATTCTTAGATACTGTATGACTGGTTGCATTTAGCTATGATCACGCTTGACATGGGCATGAGACGTTATGGTCATAATATGCGTGGTTACATTGGGTGGGGAGAGACACACAGGCTACAGGCTGTTTACATATATATATCTTCTATTATTGAGAGGTCGTAGACTCTCGTAGCAGAGCTAGACCCACTACCGGTTATTACCGCTACCGGCTCTCCGACACAGAGCTTGTAGTGGCTCAGCCTGAGACTAGTGCTGTTCTCACTTGCATTTACACTTAGATGGTTACATATTTACCCATTGTTCATTTGGTTATTTAATTGCTGCACTGCTTATCTGTATTTATTGGCATGAGCTTTCTTGTACCTTGCTATGTCCCCTGAGGACCTGGATCCGGATTTTGTCCCCAGATTTTGCAGACGAGGTTTATCCCGAGATCTACAGGACCGGTGCAGGAGCTGATCCAGGAGTTGTACCACCATCCGAGGACGAGGTCTTAGCTGAAGACTTCTCTTGAGCATCCTTGTTTATGCTCAGCTTTTATTATTTATTTCAGTCTTTTATATTCTGGTCAGATGAACCTTTGTACTAGATATTTATCGGGTTGTTTCCCCGAAGTACTTTGTGAGACTTGCTGATGATTTACATTCCTTATTTGTTCTGTGGATCATATTTTATATCTTGTGTGGATGAGATTAGTTGTGCCATGATTGTCGAAGACTTGTTTTACAGCTTAAGTATGCCCTGATGGATCCATATTATTGAGTTGGTCCATCGGTGCGTACTGCTGGCCGTTGACACGCGTCCAGTCCCTCGGTATTTTGGGACTGGGGCGTGACATGGTTTTTGTGGTGGCCTATGCAGGTCTACGACAAAATTGTTCGGTTTCAACTTAGGGACCGAACCAGCCTGCCCTAAGGATAGGATAAGTTCTAGGTTCTCATCCATTATTTAACCATTGTTGAACTCTATATCGAACTCGAAATTTGTTACTTGAACTGCATCCTGTATTGATTCCTCTGAGCGTTCTTACAGTTTATATTTTGATTGCAGAGTAATGGATTCCGGGAACAGAGAGGATATTCCTTTGGATACGCCACACGACGTTGTGGTTACTTATGGAGACGGAGTGACACCAGGGGATGGAGGACAAGCATCGCAGAGTGATCAAACCGGTCAGCCTAATCCAAGGTTCCGGAGAGATGACATCCCACCTCCACCACAGTTCACTCCCCAGATGCCAGTATTCCCGCCAGGACAAGCCATGGACGGGCAACAAATGTTCCAGATGATGTATGCTATGATGCAAGCACAGCAACAGATTCAGCAGGAGGCCCATCGGCAGGAGGCCGAGTATCTGACGACCAGCCTGGTATCCGCATTGGAGCAGGCAAATCCCCCAACGAGGCGAACAGCGACGGGATCTATCACTGATTTTAGTCACCTCAAACCTCGCACATTTTCTGGTAAGGAAGGGCCAACGGAAGTTCATGAGTGGCTCACCAACATTCAGCATCAGTTGGAAGCCGCTGAACTTCCGAGAGAGAAGTGGATGACTGCAGTTAGAATGCAGTTAACTGATAATGCGCATCACTGGTGGCTAGCAGAAGAGAGGAGACTTGGACAGGACAGAGTCACATGGGAAGAGTTCTCTAGACTCTTCCAAGAGATGTACATCCCGGCAGTCGCACGGTCAGAGCTCAGAGACAGGTTCAACCGCCTTATCCAAGGCAGCATGTCAGTGGAGGAATACAATGCGGAATTTATTCGCCTGAGCCGCTTTGCCCCAACACTGATTTCAACGGAGGAAGAAAAAGCAGAAAAGTTCTTTGACGGCTTGAAGTTCGAGCTTCAGAGAGTGATTGGAACGGTAGCACCTACCTCTTATACCGATGTCCTTGCAGCAGCCCGACGCTTGGAGCGCGTCACCAGGAGGGAATCTAATCTGAAGAGGCCTATCACATCAGCACCATCCAGGCCAGCACATGGGGATTCCGCAAAGCGAGCCCAAAGGGGTATGCCAGATAGAGCAGCACAGAGAGACAGACCTCTTCCTACTTGTCACCACTGCGGCAAGGTAGGACACATTGAGAAGGAATACAGGCGTAAGTTGGGACTATGTTTGAGCTGCGGATCCAGCCAGCACTTTTCCAGGGACTGTTCCGAACGCCGAGACGGAGCACCACGACTAGCATTGCCTGCACCACGACCAGCTTATCCAGCAGCAGGAGCCCAACAGACAGGAGTTGGTGGGGTCAGACCACCAGCCCCCGGAGGGAACCAGCAGAGACCACCCCTGGCACCACAGGCAGCCCTATTTCATCAGCAGCAGCAGCAGCAGAGAGGTCCAGCTCAGGGACGGGGACAGGCATTCCCATTAACTGTTGAGGAGGAGGCTACAGCAGGTGAGGTCATCGCAGGTACTATTTTAGTAGCTTCATTACCAGCTGTAGTTTTATTTGATTCTGGAGCATCGCATTCATTTATAGCAGCTAGCTTTGTAGCCACCCATAGAGTAGCTACCGCACCCCTTCCGAAGATGAAGAGAATTCTTACGGGAGGCGGTATTATTCCGGTTAGTGACGTCTGTAGATCATATTCTGTAGTAGTTTGTGGCCGAGAGATGCGAGCTCAATTTTTGATCTTTTCTATGCCTGACTATGACGTTGTACTTGGTATGGACTGGTTGAGTCAGTACCATGCGACTCTTGATTGTCGGCTTGGAAAGGTTATATTTAGACCGCCTGGCCATCCAGAATTTGAGTTTCTCCGAGGAGCAGTAGAGCAAGGAGTTCAGCCTACTCTTAGGGTATTATTTGTAGAAGAGGAGACAGGTTACCCAAGAGTCATATCAGGTTTTGTGGATGTATTTCCTGATGATCTTCCAGGTTTACCGCCTGATCGGGAAATAGAATTCACAATAGACTTAACTCCAGGAGCAGAGCCAATCACTTCATCGGTTTATCGGCTAGCACCTAAGGAGTTAGGGGAGTTGAAGGAACAGGTTGATGATCTTTTGGAGAAGGGTTTCATTTGGCCCAGTGTTTCACCTTGGGGAGTACCCATCTTATTTGTGCCGAAGAAGGATGGAACAGTACGGTTGTGTATTGATTACCGGGCACTAAATGCTGTCACCATCAAGAACAGGTATCCCTTACCACGCATTGATGATCTATTCGATCAATTGAGTGGTGCAAGGGTATTCTCGAAGATTGACCTTAGATCCGGCTATCATCAGATCAAGGTGAGGAAGGAAGACATCCCGAAGACAGCTTTCAGGACGAAGTATGGGCATTACGAGTTCTTGGTGATGCCGTTTGGTTTAACCAACGTGCCAGCAGTGTTTATGAGCTTAATGAACAGGGTCTTTCATCAGTTCTTGGATAAATTCGTAGTGGTGTTCATTGATGACATTCTCATATATTCCAAGAGCCCTGAAGAGCACGAGGAGCATCTTAGAATCGTGTTAGAGACCTTGAGGCAAGAGAAGTTATATGCCAAACTCAGTAAGTGTGAGTTCTGTATGAACAAAGTGCCTTTCTTGGGATACATCATATCAGGAGAAGAACTTTCAGTGGATCCAGAGAAGGTTGCAGCAATTGAGACATGGCCTATACCCACATCAGTCGCAGAGGTGAGAAGTTTTCTCGGACTTGCGGGATATTATCGAAGGTTTGTAGAGAATTTCTCGAGGATTGCAGAACCAATGACGAAGCTGACACGAAAGGATCAGGAGTTTGTATGGACAGAAGACTGCCAGAAGGCTTTTGAAGAACTAAAGAGAAGATTAACAACAGCACCTGTCTTGACTCTTCCTTCAGGGTCAGGAGGTTTTGTTGTTTACAGTGATGCATCAGGCAGCGGATTAGGATGTGTTTTGATGCAACATGGGAAAGTTATTGCTTATGCGTCAAGACAGTTGAAGGACCACGAGAAGAACTACCCGACACATGATCTGGAGCTAGCATCAGTGATATTTGCATTGAAGATATGGAGACACTATCTTTATGGAGAGAGGATAGAAATCTTTACCGATCACAAGAGTCTAAAGTATGTGTATACAAAGAAGGAGCTTAACATGAGACAGAGACGCTGGCTGGAACTGATAGTAGATTTTGACATAGATCTGCAGTATCACCCGGGAAAGGCGAATGTGGTTGCAGATGCACTCAGCAGGAAGCCTACGGCGTATTTCTTGACGATGCAGCCCGAGTTATTGAGAGATTTACAGGAGCTACAGATAGAGGTTATCGTACCGGGACAGAATGGATTGATGGCTAACCTTGAGATTCAGTCATCACTCGTGGAGAAGATTAAAGAAGCATTGCCCACCGACGCTAGATTCCGAAGACTCAAAGAAAGGACAGAAGTAGGTATGCAGACAGGACTACGCATCCACGAAGACGGGACATTGAGGTTTGGAAATCGCCTGTATGTCCCAAATGGAGAATTGAGACAGGAGTTAATGACTGAAGCGCATAGCTCTATGTACTCTGTTCACCCAGGAGGAACCAAGATGTATCGGGACTTGAGACAGTATTACTGGTGGCATGGAATGAAGAGAGAGATCGCAAGATTTGTGGCCAAATGCTTAGTATGTCAGCAAGTGAAGGCCGAGCATCAGAGAACTGCAGGTATGTTACAGCCGCTTCCGATACCGGAATGGAAGTGGGAGCACATCACGATGGATTTTGTCACAGGATTTCCGAGAAGCCCCAGCGGAAGAGACGCAGTATGGGTGATAGTGGATCGACTCACTAAATCGGCACACTTCTTGCCATTTAGAGTTGGACAGTCCACAGAGGTACTAGCTGACATGTATATGCGATAAATCGTCAAATTACATGGAGTACCTGTTAGTATTATATCGGATCGAGATTCGAGATTTACACCTCATTTCTGGAGAAGCATGCAAGAGAGTCTAGGCACCAGACTCAAATTCAGCACGGCATACCACCCGCAGGCAGATGGACAATCGGAGCGCACCATTCAGATCTTGGAGGACATGTTGCGATCATGTATGCTAGATTTCGGAGGATCTTGGGAAGATTATTTGCACTTAGTAGAGTTCTCCTACAATAACAGTTATCAGGCCAGCATTCAGATGGCGCCATTTGAAGCTTTATACGGACGGAAGTGCAGATCACCTGTGTGTTAGAGTGACGTTGGTGAACGTCAAATACTGGGTCCAGAATTGGTAACGCAGATAGTGGAGAAGGTAAAGCAGATACAGAATCATCTAAGAGCAGCTCAGGACAGACAGAAGCATTGGGCTGATACACACCGGCGTCCCCTAGAGTTCAAGGAAGGAGATCACGTGTTCTTGAGGATTTCGCCCACTCGGGGTACTATCAGATTCGGGAGCAGAGGCAAGCTGAGCCCAAGGTATATTGGGCCATTTGACATCCTCGAGCGCGTTGGTGAGGTGGCTTATCGGCTTGCATTACCTCCATCCTTAGAGGGAGTGCATGACGTATTCCACGTCTCGCAGCTGCGAAGGTACGTGACCGACCCAAGTCACGTAGTCGATCATTCAGAGATCGCAGTAGGCCCAAGTTTGAGATATGAGGAACAACCAGTTGACATCCTCTACGTCAGTGAGAAGACATTACGGGGACAGACGATCAGACTGGTTCGAGTAGCTTGGAAGTATTATTCACCAGGCGAATCGACTTGGGAACGAGAAGATAGTATGCGCCAGCGATACCCCCATTTGTTCGAGGAGGCAGTTGTAAACTAGGCCACCTTGTATTTCCATAACTCTTTCTTTAGTAGCTTATTCTTTGATTGCGAGGACGCAATCCTTTTAAGGAGGGAAGATTGTAACCACCCTAAATTTCCGAAGAGAAATTAATATAATTTTCCGTATATTTTAGGTATTTTCCTGGATGTCTGTCACTAAGGTTTTGTGGGTTAAATAATTTTAAGTGTGGCTTAATGGGGTTAAAATATTCTGGAAGTAAAAATTTATTGTGTATAATGGAGAACCGGACGTATGGCATTTTTCGGTGAATTTATTGGACACCGGAGCAACGTATCGAGGACCAAAAGCTATTTGGATTGTGAACCAAACCAAACCCGAACCAAACCAACCCGAAACCCGCAGGGAAAACCCCTACCCGCCGGATTTTACTGTAGTAGTATAAAAGCCCCTCCTTGGCATACGTGCCCAGCCACAACCCTAGCAAAACACCCCGCCGTCATCTCCTTGTCAGCAACAGCACCACGCCGAACTCCAACCGCGAGGCTTCATGCTGTTCGACTCCGGCGAATCTGCCCGAGTCCGCCCCAACTCCCTCCCATCTCGACAAGCCGCTTCCCCCATGACTGTGACTCCGGCGCCGACCGCTCCGGTCTGGACACCCCCCCGCAGTGGCTGAACAGCCGATCAGCAGCGCCTGTCCCCCTCGACTCCAGCTCTGCCCGTCCCACTCGACAGCCTCCGCTCAGCCATCCGCGGATCTGACGACGACACGACTCCGGCGCCATCGTCGATCAAGCCACTTCCCTCGCGTCCACCCGGCCCTGCTCGACCCTCGTCTAGTTCCAGTCCCCTCGTCGACCTCGACAACCCGCTGCTCTCAACCAGGACACAGGGTTGACGTTCGGACACTTGGAATTCAGCATCCACGGAGCCCTGTTCAGGTATTGATTTCTCCCCACACGCAACTCCGTTTTCAATTCCGTCGATTGCTATGCGTAGACTGTATACCCCTCTCGGTGCCCGTGCAACTCGCTCGGTGCATCGCGTCTTGTAGTGGTCGTACACCGCGATCCAAAACAGGAAAAAACAATGCCCTGTTTTACCTCGGAACTGAGTCCGCCCCGCCAATCGGGACGACTTGGTCGCATGCGATCTTTACCAAACTGTGCGTGACGTTGACACGGTCGTGTAGGATTTTGCAGAAGTCGATTCGGAGGTGCGTGCACCCCGAAATCAACGCGTATCCGCCGACAACACCCCGTATCCGTCGATTCTGAAACACGCTGTAACTTCGTGTACACACGTTGGATCGAGACAAAACTTGCGCCATCGGATCCGTAGTAATACGCTGGTCCTGTGAGCCAAGTTTGGTTCGATTCTGAGAACGTTGACAAAATCGCGTATCGTGGGCCCCACAGGCTCCACTTGACGGGTGATTTTGTGATCGGCTCATCGGAATCTAATTCTGGAAGTTTCGTTGGGTTCGTATCGTCGTTCCTGACTTGTAGACACTGAGTTTGCGGAATTTGGAGACCTTTGACCCTGACACGCTTTTCGGTGCAAAGTGGCCCACAGGTGGAACCCGCTTTGGCCCGAAAATGACCTTTTTGCCCCTGTGTCCAAATTGGACGTAAGGACAGGCATTTCTAGCAGTTTGACATCTTCTGAGACTGTTGGTGATATTTATTACAGCTTTCGGAGTAGTACCTACCGGACCCACAGATACCAGGACGACAGTTAACATTCAAACATCAGGCAAGTGTACCTTGCCACTCTATGCAGCTTAGTTATCTATTTTCCTTGCCTATTATATATATATTGCTGTGCATGCTCAACCTAGGACCGTGTGACGTACTTAGTGTCCGATTATCAGTCGGGTGCCGACACTGTACGCAGTGTTGGGTACGGTCATCTAGAGATGGACATCCGTGACACTTTATTCTCGTACTTGTCTTATCAAGTACTCTATGACCCAGGACACTGGATATTATTCATGAGACAGGATTTTCCCGAGATATTCGTGATGATTCTGTATAGGATATAGGACATGGACATTATATTCTTAGATACTGTATGACTGGTTGCATTTAGCTATGATCACACTTGACATGGGCATGAGACGTTATGGTCATGATATGCGTGGTTACATTGGGTGGGGAGAGACACACAGGCTACAGGCTGTTTACATATATATATCTTCTATTATTGAGAGGTCGTAGACTCTCGTAGCAGAGCTAGACCCACTACCGGTTATTACCGCTACCGGCTCCCCGACACAGAGCTTGTAGTGGCTCAGCCTGAGACTAGTGCTGCTCTCACTTGCATTTACACTTAGATGGTTACATATTTACCCATTGTTCATTTGGTTATTTAATTGCTGCACTGCTTATCTGTATTTATTGGCATGAGCTTTCTTGTACCTTGCTATGTCCCCTGAGGACCTGGATCCGGATTTTGTCCCCAGATTTTGTAGACGAGGTTTATCCCGAGATCTACAGGACCGGTGCAGGAGCTGATCCAGGAGTTGTACCACCATCCGAGGACGAGGTCTTAGCTGATGACTTCTCTTGAGCATCCTTGTTTATGCTCAGCTTTTATTATTTATTTCAGTCTTTTATATTCTGGTCAGATGAACCTTTGTACTAGATATTTATCGGGTTGTTTCCCCGAAGTACTTTGTGAGACTTGCTGATGATTTATATTCCTTATTTGTTCTGTGGATCATATTTTATATCTTGTGTGGATGAGATTAGTTGTGCCATGATTGTCGAAGACTTGTTGTACAGCTTAAGTATGCCCTGATGGATCCATATTATTGAGTTGGTCCATCGGTACGTACTGCTGGCCGTTGACACGCGTCCAGTCCCTCGGTATTTTGGGACTGGGGCATGACAAGATCGGGATGCTGGCGTGAGGGGTCGCGGGGAAGTCGCGGTGGGGGCACTGCCGGGGTTGCTCAGGCGGTCGGGATATCGAGGTGAACGGGATGGATCTGTCAGCGGTCGAGGCGGTGGGTAGGTCGATTGCTGCTCAGGCTGTCGGGATGGCGGGGGATCCGGCGAGATGGATGATGGGTCGGCTGCGATATGAGGTTTTGGGTTTGATGTTTTGATAGAGAGAAAAATAAAATAAGAAAAAGTTTTTATATATTTGGAGAAAAAATAGGGTGATGTACACCTAGGGTTTAGGGTTCGGCCAAGTATTCTAGGGATTTGGGGTTTGCTTGCTACATGAAGGAATTTGAAGGCTAGGATTGAGTGGGTTTGAATGGATGGCTAAGATGGTGAGATAGCAAGTTTTGAGTATTGCATATTCCAAAAAATTAGAAAAAATCACATGTGACCGGTCAAAGAAAAGGGGGATGTTTCTTCATATGTTGGGTCCAATAGAAAGTGGACACCTCACTGTACTTTTGCATAAAAGTCCCCAACATTTAGAAAATTGCATAAAAGTTGGGTTTGGGATTGAATGAGGGAAAACACCATATTTGGTGTGATGTAGTGGCTAAAAAAAATGTTTGGTGTTTAGTATGAACCTTGAGGGTGTGAGTGGGGGTTTGGCTTGGTGTTGGGTCTAGTTTTGGGTTAGTTGGGTCCTTACACCAATTTAATTAAAATTAATATAAATTATGTACTTAAATTAATTAAAAGTACAAAGGGTTAAAATTAGGTAGGACACAAGTGTCATGGACATAGAAGACTCATAATAGAATATTGCCATAATCTGGGTTGCACAAAATGGTTCAAGATTTTTTCTCCAATTTTGATTAGAACGCACAAAGATGTATAGTCAAATTTATTTGGAAATAAAAATAAATGTCTACGATGAATATTGTGCGACTAAAATAAAGCACAAAAGGGCATATTTATAAGTTATACAAAGATCAAAATGGAAGACTGGTACGTCTAGGTCAAGGGTGTGAAATATGTTGGAAGGCAAAAGCTAGTGTAGCGGTCCCAATATCGAAACAACGGTAAGACACAACAATTGAATAAAATTGCAGTGGTGAATATAACCCCCAAATAATTAATCCCGAAAATACTAATAAAATCAATAGTCCTATAATTTGGGTCAGGGGTTCAACTAGTGGGCTTCTAGGTCTAGTCCACTAACCCATGCATTAATAAATACTATATATATATATATATATAATATAACATGTAATATAATATACACAATACTTATAATAATTAAAAAGACAAAAATAACCCTATTTTAGAATGTGGTAGTGACAATACCTCTGAAGATAAAGGAACCGACGATGATTCAGAGAACAAGGATCTGGCCCAAATTTCTAGGAGCTTCAACAAACGATTCTTGAATTTTATAAAATCAAACTGAAAGAATAATGATCTTGAAGAAGAATCAATTTGCTACAACTGCAAAAGGCCAGGCCACATGATGAAATATTGCTCCAAATCAAAAAGGGAGGATGGATATGAACGATCAAACAAAAGAGAATCTTTATCTCATAAATATGCAAATGCAAGCATCTGGAACGAAAGTGAAGCTGGTGATTCGAAAAAAGAAAGCCCTCGACATGCTGAAAAAGTATGCTTAACGACATTAACTAATGAGGTACATGATAATTCTTTATTTGAAGAGTTTTCTTATGATGAATTATCTGATTCTTTTAATTTTTTATTTAAAGATCACAAAAAGCATATGAATAAGTATAAGAAAGTTAGAAAAGATATTAAATCTTATCAGCTTAAGAATGAAAAGCTTACATGTTTACTAAATGAAGCTAGAGACTATTCCTCATTTGACGACTATGATGATATCTCCAAACTTAAGCTTAGCTTACAAAAAGCACTTGACTGCTTTGATGAAAGTAATCAAGAAAATGGTAAACTTAAGAAGGATTGGAACAAAATAGGAAGAAGTACTCTAATGCCTAACTTAGAATTTATGTTTTTACTGCTAAATATGATGATTTATATGTCACCTCTAAAAAGTTAGAGATTAGATTGGGAAAGCAGGTCTTACAACCTATTACTCAGTCTAACATGAATCACGTGGCTAAACAAAAGATCACTCACAATAAGACACCAGAAAGAAAACCAAATGTTCCACACTTTCATACATGTAGAACATAATATAATTCACATAATCATGCATTTTATTATAAATATCCATGTACGACACATCACACAACTTCACATACTCATGTTTACCCATTTACACCAAACACAAATGCCTATGCTACATGTTATTATTGTGGTTTCAAAGGACATATTTCACATCAATGTAAGGCTAGAAAATTGGTTAATATTAATATTTATAAGTGAGTTCCCAATGCTAACAAATATGGATCCAAATCTTGGAAATCAAAGCTCTGCCTAATGATGTAGGTAGAACACTTTGTGTGGGAATTTAACACCAAGGAGAATGTTGGTAATTGTAAAGCTACAAAGTTTGTCTTTCAAGCAATTGCACCAATATAAATATGGCTACTTAAGCCACTTTGGTAACGTGCTAATTGATTTTTTTCCTATATGGCTATAATTATAGAATCTAGCATATCTCTTATTGATATCTTTTAGTTGTTATTTAGTTAAATCAATTTGAGATATGATACTGGCATGCTTAGTTAATTTTCTTGTATTTTTTCTATTCAACATGACTAGTTAATTAAGTGATTAGTTATCACTATGGAGTTATTTACTTTCTATTAGTATGACACAATTGTCTATGCATAATTTATAACTTTAGTAAACTTTATTCGTTAAAAATTATGATTCTGGATTTTGATGTTGTATGATGTTATAATTATCATATATACCTATATAATTTAAGTTATTTAAAGTTATGATTACTTTTGGTTATAAGATGAAAGAGCCCTTCTGTCAAAAATGTGTAAATAGCCCAAGCGACACGAAACTTAAGTGTCTTGGGACCACCACTATTTAGGATCCGGCCCTTACAGCTAACCCAAGATGATCAACTCTTTATTGAATAATGATTCATTAAGGTCTATTTGTAATTGTTTCCAGAATACTGTAGTGAATCTGAGTCCTACATTTTGACTTAAAGTTGATAACTCTTAGTATAGACTGTGACACTATAACTTTTAGTAAAGCACTACTAGTCACTTCAGGTATTTTGAATTATTTCAGAACTATGTCAATTAGTTTGGACTTTGGCTAGTTGCAATGATCTACATATTCCTTTTCTACTATATAATTTTTGTAATATTGTTTAAATGCTTCGATACATGCCTCCTACATACTTTTTGAGATTTATTTGACTTATATCTTTAAGTTTGGATATCTAAGAGAAGTTATTTAATTGTCTGACTAAATTTGAATATTCACTTATGCTTTTTTTGTATTATTATTACCAAATATTTTTATAGTAATAAATTTAATATGTCTGCATCTAGATACCTTGATGGTATGCAAGGTAACTATTCAAGTCATTATTATACATGTCATTATTCTACATGATTTCTTAAGTTGATAGTCTAGATACTTACTCTTTATCGCATGATCGTATTATATGCTTTATGCTACTCACCTTGTCTTTATGATATACTCTTCATTTGCTGGGGAGCAGTAAACTATATATTTTAACAAAGGAGAAGAAGTATGTCAAATATGTGCATATTCGCCAATGTCTCAAGTACTACGGGGGAGCTTATACACATGTAGAAGCTAAGGTAATATCAAATGTTTTAATATCTCCTATTATGGGGGAGCTTCTTTTTTATCATGTCAACGGGGGAGAAGCAAGTTTAAGTATGTTAGTATATGTTTAAGTAGTATACTTATAGTGATTTGTGCTTATTGTTTTTGATATATGCATCAATTATATATGTCTTAAACTTAACTGATTTGCCATAATAAAAAAAGGGGAGATTGTTGGCCAAATGTTTATATTGAGTTTTTGAATATGGCTAATCGATTAAGTTTAGTATTATGATAATCGATCAATCACTATAGTATCTTCTACTTAAACTCAGCATTATTCAAATATGCATTAATGTTTTAATATTTTCTTCTGTATATTGCTTTGTTCGTCTAACATGCATATGCAGGAAGCAACAAGGAAGATAAGCATGGACATATGCTATAAAAAAATATGATGAGCCAAAGATGGCGTTATACCAGACGCTGACTCTGAACCGCCTACGACTTATCGGTGCCTCACACATAGGGGTTCTACTGCCGTCAAGGGAAAAAGCATCTTCAAGTAAGCGAATGTTTCAGAAGAATTTGTGTCATCAAGTGCGCTTGGTTTTCAATAATGTAATTTAATATTTATTGTTCTAGGACTTATGTACATCGATCGCACTAGCATAACCTAAGTCCTCTCAAAATAGCCTAAAACCCATCTACCTATACAAACCTAAAATCAGACCAAAAATAACATGAATAAAAACTTAGACCATTCTGAAATAGGCCAACCTTAAATATAAAATTTGGCTAGCTGTTAATCCTTGATTCTATGGATCCAACGTTTAAAAATTCAAAATATCTAGACCAAACTCTAACAGAATTTGGTTTGCTAATATGCTATAAATAGCCTTGAATTTTCACATTCCTACTCACTCGACCAATATCATTCTTTATATTTTATAGTGAGTAAACCCTCTGAGCCTAAACTTTTCTATCTCTAAGATTAACTCCTCAGCTCTCTAAGTGCCAAGTGCGATCTCAGTTAGAAGTTGTTTGAGTTGTAATAGCTTGGTTCATCAAGCCCCTCTTCTGTTTGAAGTCTGTGTGCTCTTCGTATCAAACATACATTTATGAAGTTGCGAGCCTTAGGATCAAAACTCATGGTTGTAAAGAAGTGGAAAGCCTTCGGATCAAAACTTGTGATTCACTATTGGTAATTATAGTGGATACAACTCCGAGCTAGAGTTCTTGGGACTGGACTAGTCCTCTCAGAGGAAAACCAATATACATCGTGGTGTTTGCGTTTGCCCTCTCTTACTCTTACAATTTCATATTACTGTCTTGCATATACACTGTTAGCTTCCTTTACTCTGATTAAATTTTAATTGGGTAGATTATTATGTTGTACTCTATTCCCCCCTCTAGAGTTGTCCTATAGTCCTTCATATTGGTCTATACCGACGGTATACCAATTTAGTGGAATCAAAGTGATTATTTACTCGCATACTGACGGTGTACTGGTGTGTATCGCCGGTATACCGATTGACCTGACTTATTCTTTCTAATTTTTTTGCCTTATTTTAGACGGCATACCGACAATATACTATAGTATACCGACGGTATATCAGTTTTGTACTCTATTGCATATGTTTCGCTTTCCGTTTGAACAGAAGTAATAGAGAAGAGAATATAAAGTGAATTAGTGAATAAGAATGGTGAATTCTTTCTCTATTTATAGTATTTTGTAAACCAAGTTCAGGGCAAATTCAGATGCCAAACGTTCGGATTTTTGATCGTTGGAGCCGAGTCTGCAGGAGGAACTGGTTTTCAAGAAATACAAAGTCAGGGAACCGAGATCAGAACGAACTCGCACCGAGTTCGTCCTGAGTTCTTTTCTCTTAAACCCGGTTAATTTCAAAATGAGGTTGGGTTGGTTTGGGCTAACTCGATTTTAGAAACATAGGTTTGGGCTAGTTTCAAAAATTAAAATTTTTTGGCTAAGAATAATCTAGGTTTAGAAAAAGTTTTGGGGTAGCCTCTAAATGCCAAGTGCAACTCAATGTGCATTTTTTCTATACTCAAAAAATAAAAAAATAACATTGACTCGATACAAAAAGTAAGTCGCATCCCATCCTCTGAAACTGTAGATAAAGCAGCATCGTCTTTGTATCATTGTTCCTCGTAGGTTATCTTAAGTACGAGTTTTAGACGATTATCGAAATAAGATGTGACTATGACAAATGGGCCAATAATTTCCTCTATTTTGATAATTGACAAACTCGGACTAATATAGCGGAGAATAAAACTCAAAATATGATAATTCTCATCTTCTTTTTTCTTTGCATTATGCTAGGCAAAGATTACAAATCTTTCATGCTCTCTCTCTAGAAATAATAAAAAGTATGCCAAGTAGCTTACAACTGGGGATGATACATAGGAGATGTTCCAATACTTTACATCATGTATAAGTACTTCAGCTCCTGCCGCAACGCTCCAAGGCTCGAGAGTTAGCTCCATTTCTTATCGTGCACGAGGAGAAATTTTATACCGAACGAGATTCTTCCGCACCCTTCAAGCAATTTGGTGGGTTATCGATACATTAAATGCACTGGTGGGGAGGCTTCTCAGCAACTCAGCAAAACCAAATATATTATATAAGTTTTGTGCACCATCTATTATGTTCTCTTTCTAGTATTTCCTTAGGATCAATTTTATGGCAATGTTATAAAGACTAATTCATGTTGCAGTACGCTATGCGATATGAATAACATGCACAAATAATCAACTTACCATTTCTCCTTTTTTGTCCAAGGTAAACCATGTTAGCCAGTATATAATAAATAAAACTAGTCGAAAGAGTGTGCATATGAACATAGTATTATAGATGCATTTTTGACTCGGGTGTGATACGCTTGAATGGTATAAAGTGTCGTGCCTCCATTCTATGAAAATACATATGTGTCGTGTATTATTTACCTTGGATAATTAACGAGCTACACGATGAGTTCCATGCATTCCTTGCCTCGATGCAATGACTCACACGCGGATTGCCGCAATCAAGCTAACTTAATCTATATGAAAGGTCACTGGCATAGCCATAAAGGACTAGTCTTATGTTGGAGATGTACGAGATACATGAATCTCTATATGTCATCTTTGCCTTTTATTAGTGAGAGAGTACAGTTGAAATAGTCAGGTAGCCAAGTGTAGGATGCGCTAGCAAGGGCCCGACTACCGGTATTACGTCACCCCAAACCGGTGGAGCATCCATGAACCGTTTGGTTGTACAATACCCAAATGATTCCGCCTAGGTCGGTACGATCCCAGTGCCTCAGTGTTCATCTGAGGAATCTGTATACCTCATGTTCGAGTTGTCTGTGACCATGCAGATCTTTTTCTCATTTTTTTCTTTATCTTTTCTTTTGTGCAAACGACGATGGCTGTAGACGCAGGTATGAATCTGCTACAAGCCACTCTGAGCCTAATTTATGTTGTAGTGCCTCGCTGAGGTACGACTAAGTTGGCGGTGCTCCATGCAGCGCTGATAGAGAGCCCCGCTACGCGTCTCCGTCATATTTGTGGCTAATCTTTTCTTTTTTCCCTCTTCCATTCTTTATTTCTTATAATATTATAGTTCCCTAGTTTGAGAACTATCTTGGCAACCTAACCCGAATACTTTTAGGTTCAGACTGGCATAGAACGACTATTCAATAGTCTTCAGGCAAAACTATATGAATTAAGACATATATCGTATCATCTGACCGTGGCATAAAACTATGTGATGAGCGTAGAAATCGTTTGGAGACATATACTACGGCACAAAATATAAATTCTATTCGCATGAATGAATCACATAAGAAGGTTACTATCTTTTAGCAGCAAGTTACATTCCATGTTCTATGCAAGTAATACAAGTTGTTCCTTAACTAGGTTCGTTGAATTTTTTTATTAGCATGCATCAAGTTATTCTCCTAGCGACTAGCATGTATCATCAATATTATTTAGGTGTGCAAGCTAAGTAAAGACAGGGTCATCGGAGCCACCCACCTTAGCGATGTATCGTATTGGCTGAGCAAGAATCCGAGCATGCCTTTGAAAAGTCTAAGACTGAACTCCTGAAGGGCAAGTATGAATTCCTTTGCATCGATTGAGTTATCTCGCTGGACAAGGCAGGTTGGGTCATTGCACTTGCTCCATTTGAATTGGCTCTCTGGGTTGAGAGGAGCAGGTTATTACAATACCACCCCCATTCCTACAACAATATTGTCACTAGATCCCATTCTTGATGCATCGTTAAAGAAATTTCATGGATTTCGAACAGGCTGAGTTCAGATAACTATAGTCTATGCAGAATCGAATCTTTTTATTCTTCTTTATGATGAGAACAATATTAGCTCCCTAATCGGATGTTATTCCTCATGAATGAAGCCGCTTACTATCAGCTTATTGACTTTTGCTTCAATTGCTTCCATGACATCTGGATGAAACTGTCGCTGTTGTTGCTTCACTATCTTAGCAAATTTGGAAGGATAATGAGTTGAAGCCCGACATATCTGCGTAGCTCCATGAGAAGATATCAATGTATTCTCTTATAAACCATATAAGAGATTCTTGATCTTCTCTAGAAAGACTTTTGCTGATGAAAATTGGCTTGGAAGATGATTCTTTACCCAAGTTGACTTGAACTACTTCATCTTCAGTAGGCGATTCGTGTTGCTCGAAACATAGCTCGTACTGAGACTCCAGCTTTTGAGCCAAGGTTTAACTTTAAATAGTCTGAGTGAATGATCATCATCTTCAACTAAGTTTCCTAACACCATGTATCATGACCCACACCCAAATATTCGGGCACGAGTATGTGGGTACGCCCAGCCTAGGCCACAACATCTGTAATAGAACACTGTCTGGGTCAACTCTAACTAACTAACTAACATCTCAACAATATATATATGGTACCTGTCAATCATTTCAACTACAAACAGAGGAACAATATGGTATCTCATAAATGTAACTAAACTCAATCACAACGAAAACTAAGGAAGATAAAGCACGAATGGAATAACGAAGAAAAAAAATCAAGATACAATCCATAAGTCTAAAATAAAATACATGCCATGAATCGCAATAACAGTCTAATACAAATCCATCAAAACATAAACTAAACCTCCTCAGGCTCTGCAACTAACTCCTCCTAGTCTATAGGAGTATCCTCTAATGGTAAGCCCTCCTACGGCCCGTAGAATGTATGTCACTGATCTATGAGCCAATCATCTGGAAAAATATATCCAGTTAGGATTAAAACGAATTATATACCTCTAAAAGCAGTTTCAAATACATAATCGAGCATATAAAACAGATAATAGAAAAGAATACAAGATAACTAAACATCAGAAAAAATAAACTAGAGTGAACAGGTAATGTACTGGAATGAAGAACAACAATATGAATATATATAAAGGAATAACTAAAATCTAACTATTGTGCCTCAGAATACAAGTTTATTATGTGATCAGTTTAGGTTGAACACGAATATAATAGGGTAACTCGATTACAAGTGTGGTATATAATCGACATGTACACGAATGCACTGGGGCTTTGATCACATAATCAACTCCTACTCCCCCATCCCCAACTAATACCAATGGATCCAATCATGACACGTTACGAATACGAATATGGGCATACTAAACACGAGCAGTGTGTGTACACGAATATAAGCACACTGAACACGAGCAGTGTGTGAACACGAATATAAATAATCAATAACCAATACACACAATAATATACATATGAATGAGTATCCGCTGAACATGATAGGAGATAACATCTTCTGACAGGATCTATGTAGTACCAGTCCATGAAACCACTGTGTCAAAATCAACTATACTGTTCTAGTACTTGAGATATATACACTATTATAAAATAAAAACTAACAGAAAATGTACTCGCCTGAGATCCTGAGCAAAGTGTGTCTCTCGATGCCCAAGCTGGTGTCACAAAGACCTATATATGGTATATTGTATCAATACAAGATTTTGGAATGAAAATAAGTTAAAGTAGTTCAATTCTAGGTCATAAAGCCATTTCTAAGTCAAAATAGTCAAACTAGGTCAACTCTAGGTTAAACTAGTCAAACTTGGTCAAACTAGCTATTTCTAGGTTGTATGAGTCCAACTCAAGGATATAAGGTCCATACACTATGTAACTAGACCATACTAGCTAAGCTAAGATACTAGGATACAAGCCAAGCACCTTATCGTAAGATCCGCAAGTTTTTAGATATAAAAATATTAATACATATATATACAAGACTATATTTATATTACTCTTAGCTAACTAATGCAAAGTGGATACCTTGACTTTGAGCCAATACGGTATCTCACCACCTATACACCCATCTTAATACTCAAACCCAAAACCTTGAGTATTCACCAATACCTTGACATTTCCTTAGTATCACAAGGTAATTCAAATCCTAATATGCAATTAACTACCCATACAATAACTATAGACTAACATGCATAAACTACTATAATACTACTAACATATCAATACTTATATACATATAGTTACTAGTCTAATAAGTATATATATATATATATATATATATATATATATATATATATACTTAACAATAACTAACTAACAACTAATAAAACTAACTAAACCATACCTTAACTAGATGTCCCTGCCTGTAGTTGAGCCCCTTCCTAAATGCATTGCTGTGCTGCAGGCTTTCTTGATGCAGTACTCCTCAATTGTTGATACTGTACTGCAATGCTGGTGCTTAATGCAGTTGCTGATACTGCACAAACTTGCTGCTGTAATGCTTCAGTTGCATGCTGCAGATGCTGTAGTGATGGTTGTTGTGCTATAGCCACTGTACTTCAGTTGTCTGCAGTTGCTCTCTGCTGATTTTGTGCAGTTTGCATTGCAGCACAATGCATAAGCTATTATAGGCTTGTAGCTGCTGCTCAGGGTCTTGCTGTAGTTGCTGCACACCCTCTGCTGAATCTGCTGTTGTATATGCTACTGCCTCTTGTATACTGCTCAGTTGGTTGCTGCTACATGCTGCTCAGTGCATGCCTTGGCTGCACACTACTTTTTTTGCTGCCTGCAAATTTACTAGTTGATGCATTGTACAGTTTGCTGCATGCCTCTTCCTGTTGTGTGCATTTTACTAAAACTGCTATTGTAGGAATTCAGTTGATGCCCAATCCCCTTCTCACTGCTCACTCACTCACTATGCACACATACACACACACCATATATATACTTATACAGATATCAATATATATATATATATATATATATATATATATATATATATATATATATATATATATATATATATACACACTCATATCTATACATATATAGATATACTCTTATAAGAATAATCATACATAAATATATATACAACATACCCATATATATATATATATATATATATATATATATATATATATATATATATATATATATATACACATATCACTACACATATACACATAGCTATATACATATATCTATATAATAAATTAGAGATACATACACATATACATATATCACTACACATATAATATATCATTCTAATAGATATAAATAATTCAAATTGAATTAAAATACAAGAAAACAAACACGTGGAGTGCACCGCACCCATATCACACGCATTCTATGATACGCTTGCGATACGACTCCACCACACAACCAAACATATCTCGAAGAATACGAGTAAGTATAAAATAATAATTATGAATAATACGAAGAATTAATTACTCAACTACGTGTCCGTGTCAAGATGTGACATGCTCAAACCCCCGTGTCAGAGAAGAACTTTCAAATTAACCCGTATCGCCAAATTATCGGGATACGGCCTACATGTATCCAATTTTGAATACGACACTAGTCACACACAATCAACACGTCAATTTGGTCTAATTGATCAATTGACAAACACAAGATGTGCCAATATCAGAATTCTTCTAAAATTAACACAAAATACCACATAACTTTCTCCATAGGTCTCCTATGAACCTAATTCCAATTTCTATAGATAGCCTGAGTATATGGGGTGGTTCCTTATGGTTAAATCATTGATTTAGAACCTAATTAAAGAGAAAAAATTAAATTGTACCTATGGGAGATGGATTCCCAATGAAATCCTAAATTTAGTGAAAGTATCCTCCAACTTGTAGATCCTTACTCCTCCTTGTAGATCCTTATTCTACTAGCCTCCAATGAAGAATAGGGAAGGAATTAAGAAGAAATTTAAGTAGGGATTGGTGTGGGAATAAAGAATTTAAAAGTGAAAAAATTCTAGATCTAGATTGGAATGTCAAATGAGAAGAGAGAGTCTCTCTCCTCTCTATAGGTGGCCGGCCTCTATCCCTCCTCCAAGCTACTATGAATTGTCCAAAATACCCCTTGAGGTCTCTCATGAAGAAAATAATTAAGGAGGAAAGTTTTTAGTCTAATTGGTTCTACTAATTAATTCATCCTCCTAATGAATGGGCTTACTATTAGGCTCAATCTAAACTAGAATTAAATGTTGGGTCCATGGATCTAAACTAAACTAGTTAGGTCCACTACACAAGTCCAAAAATAAATCTAACATCTAACAATAAATAAATAATACAATAAATAATATTTACAACATGCACAACTTTTAATATTATGATCCTAAAAATATAAATATTCATGCTAATTTAACAAACTACCCTTAGTTGAAAAAGTGAGGGTGACACCATGTTGATGGATAATATTTCTTTGAATACTTCATCAATGTTGGAATCAAAATCCTAAATAGGAGATTTAGAGGAGTGAGAATGCGTCTCGGCTTCAACATTTGAGCATTCAGGCGTTGTTTCGAGAGTGATATAACCTAAACCATGCTAAGTTTGTTGGTAGTAGGTCTCTGGCTTACCTTCTGGAGCAAAGTAACGTATTGGCAGACGTTGTCCTTTGCCGTAGTTAAGGCCTTGGTTACTTTTTAAATTTTAACCCATCTTTTGGATGAGATCCTTTGCCTGAGGAATGTAACATTAAAGTCATATTTTACCATTGTCTGGTTCGGGATCGTTGACAAGAAAATTTCTTTGTCCTTCTACCCGACCAAAGATGATATTTTTTTCTTCTTTTCTCCTTGCTGGAACTTCAAAGATGACACCATCATATGGGAAGACATCGATCTTTGTGTGACCTTTTGTTACTAGCATACAGAGATATAGTTCTAAACCATACTCTAGAGAATATCTAGTACTTAGACATTAGACAACAAAGTTGTTCAAAGGCATTCCTTTATTCAGGATGTACAATATTTCCTCCTCAAGAATAACATCGTCCATGGAGGGTACTTGTATTCAGGTTGTGCACTTATATATTCTTCAAGTACGTCTTCTTCTTTAGTCTCAGAGTGACATATAAGAAGTGGTTCTAGAGTTGGAGTCTTTGTCATGACCCGTTCCCGAAATTTGGGCATGGCTCATGGGTACGTCCAGCATACGTCGCAGCATCAGCTGTAGAATATTGTCAAGTTCATAATACTATCTATCACAACTCATAATAATATATATATATATAACTTGTCAATAATCTCAACTCCATTAGGAGGACATGATGAATATAAATATGACAAAAATATCAATACTCAATCACATAATTCTATAAGGAAGAAAAATGGCACGATAATGATATAAGGGAAAGAGAAGTCAAATAAAATATACATCACACATCCAGGAGTCTAGTGTCTAAACAACAACATAAGTATACAAAAAATATACAACTCAGAGTATCTGAAGTCTATAATCCAACTACCAATAAATACTAGACTCTAAGTCTCAATTAATGGATCCAATACTGGAATGGGATTCTCCTGAAGCTCCTGGGTGACATCCTCGTCTACTCCGGGTCCGTAATAAGTGGGGCAAAAAGTCTCAAGAACCTCTAAAAAATATTATCCAGTCAGGATTGGAGTGAAGCACATAAACTAACAACAGTTCCATTAATTTAACCACGACTATAAAACAGTAAGCAATAAAAATACAAGATAGGAAAAATACTAAAAAATAAAAAAACTTGTACACAGATAATTCTCTCAGAGGTAATAATAAACTATAAATGAACAAGGACATACCAGTATCAATAGGTATAAACTTCAATAGAGATATGAATAACTACTAAGTACCTTAAAATATTAATTATTATGTGATCGACTTGGGACGTATCAGGCCCTACCATATATGATTGACTATGCACAAGTACAGTAACGGATCAGGTCAATCAGGTATATTGACTATGCATAAGTACATGTAAGTGGATCATGCCAATCATTTACGGGGAGCAATGCACAAGTAATAAGATCAGGCTACACCCTTGTGTAGTGAGGGTGAGTTATGCACAAGTAGGTGGTGTATGATCACATAATCAACTAATCCTTTTTCATTCTCGGTTAGTACAAGGGATCCAATCATGACTTCTCATGACCGATATCTATGATTTTAACCCGTGTATTTACTGTGTCGGGAATCAAGCATAACACTACATACTAGAATCATATTAATCGTCAAAATAAGAACACTGTCAGATAATGTACTAGCATGTGGTCCTGAGCAAGGTGTGAGAATCGATGTCCAAAATTTAGTCACAAAAATCTAAATATCAAATATCAATGTTAAATGGTGGTTGAAATGATAATTATTTTTAACTATGTTGAAATATGATTTCTAGGCCAAAACTAGGTCTTGGAAGTCAAACTAGGCCAATACCTAGGTTCCTTGGTCGATACTAGGTTTTCTAGGCTTTGACAAGGTCAATTAGTCAATAATAGACTGCTACTAGCTATTACCTAGCTAGTACTAATTAGTACTAAAGTATTCTAGCTATATTAGTATTACACTAGTTACTAATTACTATACTAGATACTATTAATATCATTTACTATGGTATCAAGGTAAACTTAACTTAGCTTGATGTTAGAAACACTAGACTGAAACTAACCCATGACACCCTTAATACCCTCACTTAACATTTATAACTAATATCAACACCCATTACCTATACACTGAAAAATGACACTCCATCTAACCTCTGAACTAACACACCCTTAAATACTCACACACTAATAAATCCATGCTTGACTCACTCTTGCAGCGCACAAGGGTGCATTGCACTCCCCATATCTGAACACAAGAAACCAAGTCCAGACACACAGGTGCACATGTACACAAGCGCACAAGTGTTCGAGCATGTATCAGTCAGTCCCCCATCTTGCACCTTGTTGTGCATTACCAAACTGGACTACTAAACTAAATATTGTTAAGTCTCCTAAGACCACAACTTGGTTGTAGTAGATAATGTGATGCACTACCAGATGAACCATACTCCATTTCATGGTTGCAACACCTGCTTATCCTGGCCTGCACACAACTCAACTGCAGGCATTGCCACTTTAAATATTCCCTGCACCAACTACTCGAGCCCAACTGTCAACTAGAGCATCTACTGCATCATCAGGTAACACCTGATACTTGAGCACCCAAACTTTATTGATACCAACTTCCAGGAAATATCTGATACTCCCCCTATGATTTGCAACCATTGAATGTACCCACTTTAATCCCATTGTCACAGTTCAATTGAACTGGTACTATGTTCTTCAGTTCCTACAACTGAAGGAAACCCCCCCTGAGTGCACATCAAGGTACTATTGCTTCCAAGCTAACCCGACAACCCAACTCCTTGCACAAGTGCACACTGTTACTTCAAAGTATAAGTATCTAAATCTCCCATTGTAATGTGATACACAGTGTATCACACTGTCAAGCCCACAAATACTCCTTAATACCTGTTATTGCTACTTCTATTATATTTTCTCCTTCACATTTCTAACTAACCAAAATACAGTTGCTCCACACTAGTGCAGAGACACTGCACTCGAGCAAGGTGCATCCCATCCACATAATCCTCTTTCACACACTAAATAATTATATATACCTTAATATATATATATATATATATATATATATATATATATATATATATATATATATATATATATATATCACCAATAGTGTTGAGTGTATACAATACATACTCTAATAATCATTTTCTCAAACACTTTGAGGGCACCAATAAGATACTCTCTTTAGTGTCATGATACTCTATCAATCTCATGCCAAATTCTTCCAATGCTCTAATAATAATGAAAATACATATTAAATACATATATTTATAACTGTTATGATTAGTTACCATGTATATTAAAGAGCAATACATCAATAAGAACAAAATCTCCAAATCAAAGCCCAATATCACATCGTATTATACCGTATCGTGATACACCATACTTGTATCCATTTGTGGACACGATACTACCCCTATTTGACCAATATAACTTTAATTAGGTCTAGCAAACCTAATAACAAATACTTGGTGTCCTATTCTCGGATTTCCTCCTAAATGGATATCAAACTCAATGTGGAATTCACAAATAGGGTCAATAGGAGTTCAAACTCATTCCTATGGGTAGCCCTAAATCATGGGTATATTTTATATGCTCTAAAATAATATATAGAACTAATTAGAGAACAAAAATTTATAATTTATCTATCGGGAGATAGATTCCTAATGAAAGCTTAATAGGACAAGATTTGGACACAATCACCAATTCCAACTCTTACTTCTCCAAAGCCTCTTGCAACCACTAGCTTCTAATCTGCTTAGATGGTAAGGATAAGAAATTGGAGAGGAATTTGGGGTAGAATTGATGGTGGAATAAACTATTGGGAAAGAACACTAATAGGGAATAAAATGAAATGAGTGAATGGAGGAGAGAGATATCCACCCTCAAAATAGGGCTGCCCCCCACCCTCTTCCCCCTTTCCCAAGTAATATGAATAGTCTAGAATGCCCCTATTGGGTTATCATGCTGAATTAATTAGTGGATGTCTATATTCCTAATGTGGGTTCAAACTAATTTCTAATTAATTTGGAGGGTTAACTTAGATTGAGTCTATTATGACTAGTCTAATAAGTTGGTTAAGTTATCATGTCTGGTTAGGTCCACTAGGGTCTTATCTAACTAAATAATCCAATCCTTAACCAATACTAATATTAATCATAACATATGGCATACACATCTATATAAATAAATATAACCACATTATTTACAATAATACACAATGACAACAATTATTCTATTCAAGAAATATGGTAGTGACAAGTCTACTCTTCTTAAAATAATTTTGTCCTCTAAATTAAACTAAACTAGCACAAGACGCAACAGGACAAGAAGAACTATACCTCAAGGATTGAAAAGATATGGGTACTGCTCACGTATTTTATCCTCCCTTTCCCAGGTTGACTCACCTGGAGAGTGATACCTCTATGCGACGCAAACTAAAGGAATAGTTTGGTTTTGTAGCACCTTCTTCCTATGATCCAAAATCTCCATAGGCTGCTCTGGATAGTTGAGAGTCGGACCAACCTCGATCTCCGAGTGAACGAGTACATGACTAGGATCTGCCATATACTGTCTCAGCTGTGACACATGGAACATGTCTTGTACTCCCTCTAATGCAGGCAGAAAGTCTAGTATGTAGGCCACATCACTGACCCTCGCAAGAATACTGAAGTGTCTGATGTACCGTGGACTAAGTTTTTTGCCTCCACCTAAGCGAATCATGCCCCATGTCTGAGAAATCCTCAGAAATACCGGATCGCCCACCTAAAAAAACACAGCCTTAATATGTAATATAAAATAAAGTAATCACAAGCAATAAAAAATTTAACTTTTACCTCAAACTCTAGAGGTCTTCTGTGGCTGTCGGTCCAATGTCGTTGTCTGTCCTGTGCCACCCAAAGTCTATCTCTAATCAGCTTCACCTTCTCAGCTGCATCCACAACCAGCTCTAGCCCTAACAAGGCTCTTTCTCTAATATTATCTTAAGATAAAGGAGTGCGATACCTCCGACCGTATAAAGTCTCAAATGGTGACATCTCAATACTGTCCTGGTAACTATTATTATAAAAAAACTCTACCAGGTACAGATGATCCTCCCAAGAACCTTTGAGATCCAAAACACAAGTACGAAGCATATTCTCGATAGTCTGAATAGTTCTCTCTGACTTCCCGTCTGTCTGGGGGTAATATGCGGTACGAAACTTGAGCTGAGTAACCAAGCTAGACTGTAAACTCCTCTAAAAGTGGGAAGAAAAATGACTATCCTGATCCGAGACAATACTCATAAAAACTCTATATAATCTGATAATCTGCCATACGTACATCTCCGCTAGCTTATCCGTAGATGTACCCACTTTAAATGGTAAAAAGTGGGCTGATTTGGTCAACCTGTCTATGATGACCCAAATCGCGTCTTTCCCTCCCGGGGAACACAGAAGCCCTAAAACAAAATCTATGTCACATGCTGCCACTTCTACTCTAGAATGGGTAAAGGCTGAAAGTGGGCTGATTTGGTCAATCCACCTAGCCTCTGTTTAACCGTCTTTACCTACTGGAATACCAGATATCTGCATACGAAGCTCGTCACCTCCCACTTCATACAATACCATAATACGTGCTCTCTCAGATCTCGATACATCTTATTAGCACCTGGATGCATCAAGTACTGAGAGCGATGCGCCTGCTGCAGAATCTTCTCACACAACTCCCCATTCGGCACACATAATCTAGTACCATGCTATAAAGATCTATCATCAGCAATAGAAAAATCTTTCAATAATTCCATTTGAATCTGTGCTCTGATGCTCATCAGTCTCATCATCAAACTGCATGTCCCTAATCCTATCCATTAGCTAAAACTGTATCTATAATCCCCACATTTGCATCTCGATACCAGGAACTAGCACCTTAATCTCCAAACTCTCAAGATCGGCCAACAAATATTTGTTTGTCGTAAATTACATAGCCACCAGATACCTGCTCAAGGCATCGGCAACTATATTCGCCATCAATGGATGGTATTACAAAGTTATGTCAAAATCCTTTATCAACTTCAACCATCTCCTTTGCCTCATTCCCAGATCTTTCTATATGAACACGTACTTCAAGCTTTTGTGGTCTATGAAGATCTCCATATGCTCACCGTACATATAGTATTTACACAACTTAGAGCAAAGATTACCGCTGCCAACTCCAAATCGTGGGTGGGGTAGTTCTTCTTATGATGATATAATAGCCTGGAAGCATAGGCAATTACCTTTCCATGCTGTTGAAGAACACAACACAAGCCCTTCCCTGAAGCATCACTATAGATATTAAATTCACCTGACCCTGATGGCAATGTCAACATTGGAGCTATCGTTAATCTCTTCTTCAGCTCATCAAAAGCGGCCTAGCAATCCTCTATCCAGACGAACTCAACATTCTTCCTGGTCAGCCTAGTCATTAGTTCTGTAATCCTGGAGAAGTCCTGTATGAATCTCCTATAATAACCTGCCAGCCCCAGAAAACTCCTGATCTCTATTACTGAACTCAGAGTAGCCCACGACTTTACTGCTATTTTCTTCTTCGGGTCAACTGTGATCCCGTCAACTGTAACCACATGCCCAAGGAATTCAACCTTGTCAAGGAAGAATTCATACTTTGAAAGCTTTTCGTAAAGCTCCTCCTTCCTGTGAGTCTCCAAAACTATCCTCAGGTGTTCTTCATGCTCCTCAGGGGTCTTCGAATACACAAGGATGTCATCAATAAAAACCACCACGAACTTATCAAGGTACTGGTAGAATACCTTGTACATAATGTTCATGAATATCGCTGGGGCATTAGTCAATCCAAATGACATCACCATAAACCCGAACTGGCCATCCCGAGTCTGAAAAGCAGTCTTCGAAATATCTTCTTTCTTCGCATTCACCTCGTGGAAGCCTGACATCAAGTCTATCTTTGAAAATACGTTCGCTCCGCACAACTGATCGAAGAGATCATCTATCCTTGGCAGAGGGTATTTGTTCTTGATAGTGAGGTTGTTCAGACTCTTATAGTTGGTATACATACATTGTCACCCTCATATTTTTATTTAAGAGTAGTTTGGAAATTAACACGGGTATTTTAAATTTAGGATTTTTTTGTATTTAAATATTATGCATGTGTAAATATTTAATTATTGTATTATTTAATTACTGTTAGTTGTAGATTTATTTTGGACTTGTGTAGTGAACCTAACCAATTTATTAGTTGCATGAACCCAATATTACATATTAGTCTAGATTGAGCCCATGAATTAGGCCCATTGTTAGGAGGATGGATTAATTAGTAAAACTATTAGACTAGAACCTTTCCTCCCTAATTAATTTCTTCATGAAAGGCCCCAAGAGGTAAATAGGACATTTCATACTTGCTTGGGGAGAGGACTAGGTCCGGCCATTAGAGGAGGAGAGCGAGTGCCTCTCTCATTTCAATTTTCATCTCCAGTAGATCTAGTTTTCCCCTCTTTCCAATTTCCTTCATTCTCTCATCAATTCTCTACCAATTTCTTCACAAATTCCTTCCTTATTCTTCATTAGAGGCTACTACATCAAGCATCTATAAGAAGGAAGTAAGGAGCAACAAGGAGGAGGCCAAGATCTATAAGGAGAGGAGCTAGATTTTAATTTAAGAATTTTTATTTGGAATCCATCTTCCAATAGGTACATTTTAGTTTTTTCTCTTGTATTAGACTCTAAATTTGATATTTAAACATAAAAAACTAACCCACATGCATAGGGTATCCATAGGAATTGGTTTTAGGTTCATAGGAGACCTATGGTAAAAGTTGTGTGTGTTTTAGTGCCAATTTTGGAAGAATTTCGAGATTGGCACATGTGGTGTTTGTCAATTGGTCTAATAGATCAAATTAATATATATATATATATATATATTTATTTGTGACTAGTGTCATATCTACAATTGGGTACGTGTAGGACGTATCTCGTCAATTTGACGATACGGGTTGATTTTGGGAGTTTTCCTCCGACCCGAGAACTTGTGTATATCATATCATGACACTGGCACGTAGTTGATATAATTATTATACGTATAATTCATATTTAGTGTATTAGACTTGCACGTGTCATTCAGGATGCATTTGGTTATGTGTTGGAGCCGTATCGCAAGCGTATCATAGAATGAGTGTGATACGGGTGCGGTGCACTCCTTGTGTTTGATTTTTGGTCTTCATTCCTACTGTGCTTGTGTATATATAGATATATGATATATTTAATTGGTATATATATATATAAGTATGTTTATGATTTTGTATATAGGTGCTAGCTAAGTGTACGTAGATATGTATGTACCTAAATGTATTTATGTGTGAAGGTGTATATGTAAATACATATAGGGGTATTGTGTATGTTATTTATATATTTATGTGTGTTAGAGTGTATATATATATATATATATATATATATATATATATATATATATATATATATATATATATATATATATATATATATATATATATGTGTGTGTGTGTGTGTGTGTGTGTGTGTGTGTGTGTGTATTTATATATATATAGAGATGAGTATATACATAGAGGTATATATATGTGTATGTGTTATATATACCTATATATATATATATATATATATATATATATATATATATATATATATATATATATATATATATTGATAGTATATACATGTGAGAGTTTATATATAAATACATATATGTGCATAGTGTATGTTATATGCATGTGTTTATATACATATAGATATATTAGTATTTATGTAATAGAGTGTATATATAGCTATATAGATATTGATATATACATAGAGGGATAGTTGTGTGTGTGTGTGCTACGTAAGTGTTTGTGTTTAGTGTGTGTGAGCGTGTGAGCTAGTGAGTGAGAGTTCAGTGGCATAGCAGGGCAGTATCAGTAAGTAGTCACTGCAGTCACTGTAGTAGAGGTATCAGCAATGCTCTGTGCTCATGATAACATGAAGAGAGCAATAGCAGCAGCAGCTTCAAATAGAGGCGAGAGGAGTCAGTGCTCGTGCAGCCATCTGCATGGTGTGCTTTCGGTCATAGTGGCAGCAACACAAATCAGAGATACTGTTCAGTGCCCACGAGGAGAGTATGCAGGGAGATCGGGCATGGTTCAGTACATTAATGCATCGGGTTTAAGTTCTGCAGCAGGAAGAGAGCAGTCAGAGATATATCTGCACAGCGAGCAACAACTCATGAATTCTTCAGAGCAAGGCAGCAGCATGCTCTTCACAGGTGGATGCAGTAGTAGTACAACTCGTGCACACAGGGAGCAATCCTACAAGAGTACAACAGAGGAGTTTAGCACTACATCAAGAGCACAGCAATCTGTAGGGAGTGCATTCAGTTCAGCAGGGACTAGGAGTGTCCACACTGTAGTTCAGCAAGAGAAAGGTTTTCAGTATCAGAGGTTGGTATCAATATCAGGTGTTCAGGTCAATACACAGTTTCAGTATATGTTAGTAGTTATCATGGTTTATGGGTAGTTAGCTAATAGTTGGTTAGTTGGGTAATGGTTTAGTTGGGATAGCTAGATGGTTTAGTGTATAGATGGTTTAGCTGGTTTAGTTATTAGGTGTTAGTTTAGTATACTTGTTTATGTAAATATTTAGCTAAGTATCTATAGTATCTATGTATATATGTAGTATTAAATATAGTTAGTTAGATATGTAATGTATTAGTATATTGTATTGTTAGTAGATAGGATTGTATATACTTGTTAGATTAGCTATATATATGTATGTATCTATGTATGTTAGTAAGTATACGGGTTACTAGTTAATAGGTACTATATGGATATATAATATATGTTAGTAGTTTATATATATTGATATATTTAGTATTTAGAGTGTTAGCTATATTCAATGGTTTTGCATTACCTTGGGATACCAAGGTAATGTCAAAGTTTTGGGTCGATGCTCAAGGTTTTGTGTTTGAGAATCGGGATAGGTGTGAGGTAGTGCGATACGCATTAGTGCAAAGCCAAGGTATCCAAATTCTATTGCTTTGTTATAGATACTATATGTTTGACTTGTATATATATAAACTACTATTTTACTATATTAAACTTGCGTATCTTAGGATACGGCTTATTAAATATCTCTTAGTATCCTAGATTAGCTAGTGTAGCTTAGTTTCATAGTGTATCGACCTAGTATCTTAGTGTTAGACTCTTGCAACCTAGATTTAGTCAATTTGACCTAGAAATGGCTTATTTGACCTAGAATTTTATCATATTAATTTATTTTTATTCCTGAACCTAGTATTGATGTAACATACCATATATAGGTATGTGTGATACCAGCTTGGGCATCGAGAGACACCTTGCTCAGGACTTCAGACGAGTACATTTCTCTGATAGTTTTCAATTCATAATAGTGTATGTATGCATGTTCTAGAATTGTATACTTGATTCTGACACAGTGATTTCACGGACTTGTACAACATGGATCCCGTCAGGAGATATTATCCCCTACCGTGTTCAGCGGGTACTCGTGTACATATATTTCATCGTGTATATTGGGTATTGATTTATATTTCGTGTTCACATACTGATCATGTTCAGTGTGCTTATGCGTATACACCCACAACTCATGTTCAGTGGTTATTATATTCGTGTACACCCACTGCTCGTGTTCAGTGGTAATATTCGTGTTTGTAGCGTATCGTGATTGGATCCATTGGTATTAGTTGGGGATGGGAGAGTAGGAGTTGATTATGTGATCAAAGCCCCATTGTTCATCGTATACATTATGATTATATACCTCACTTGTAATCATCTTACCTTATTTATTATGTTCACCCAAACCGATCACATAATGAACTTGTATTCTGAGGCACATTAGTTAGATTGCAATTATTTTATCATATTACAGATATTCATATTGTTGTTCTATATTCTCGTACATTACCTGTATACCTATTATTCATTCATTTATATGTCAGTGATATTGTATTTTATTTCTGTTATCTATTTTATATTCTCAATTATCTTATTAGAACTGCTTTCAAAGGTATGTACTTCGCTCCAATCATAACTGGATATATTTTGCCAGATGATTGGCTTATAGAGCAGTGTCCCATATTCTACGGGCCGCAAGATGGTGTACCTATAGAGGATACTCTTGTAGACTAGGAGATCTTAGTTACAGAGCCCGAGGAGGTCTAGTTATTTGTGTTGGTCTTGTATTAGACTATTATATTGCTGAGATTCACAATTTGTATATTATTTCATATTGTGGACTGTATCCTATTTTTTTTTCTTTCGCCATTCCATTTGTGCTTTATCTTTCTCAGTTTATTTTGTGATTAAGATTAGTTATACTTGGGAGATATCATATTATTCCTCCGTTTGGAGTTGAGTTGATTGACAGGTACCATATTATATTATTGAGATGTTAGATAGTTAGAAATAACCCAGACAACGTTCTACCGCCGATATTGTGGCGTAGGCTGGGCATAACCACGTACTCGTGCCCAAATATCCGGGTGCGGGTCGTGACATATTTTTAGTGGTGGCCCATGCAGGTCTAGATTCGCAATCTAGCGATATTATAGTTTTTCTCGCCTAGAATTTTGCTACGAGCCTGCTTTAGAAAATAAGATTTAGGCTGAGAGTTTACTCAATCACACCTAAAAGATATTCCAAATCTGTTTTGCAAATCCTTATCTATTGAATATTTGCTTTACTTTGAATAAAATTATGTCCTTCTTTGATTATATCATATCATATTCAATATTGATCCCTTATTTCAATCTATCTTCAGAATGTCGCCGAAGACGCGTTTCCAGCGCTCAGGTGCCGCGACAGCACGATCAGTCACTTCATCACCCATGAGGGCAGTACCCTCAGACGATGGTCCAGTACCTACTTTCTAGAGGTCAGCTTCACCGGTCTAGTGCGCGTATCTGTAGCAGCTTTCGGAGGTGCTCCACCTCCAGTACTGGGGACAGCGCAGACAGTTTCCGAGGATCATCCACCCCCACAACCAATGGTCGATCAGACACAGATGTTCGCACTCTTCTAGCAGATGATAGCGTCAGTCAGAGGTCCTGCGACAAAGCATAGAGAATGCTCACCAGATCATGCTTGCAGCAGTTGAGAGAGCTACTACAGTCCAGCCACAAACGGTACCACCTCAGTTTATTCCTCAGCAGCCGAGGCCAGGGACCATCATAGACTTTAAGAGGATGGGCCCGAAGGACTTTAGAGGCATAGAGGGGATCCTTTATGGGGATGATTGGATCGAGGACATCGAGCAAAACCTGCAGCTGGCGCAGATTCCAGAGATATTGCAGATAGAGGTAACGGGGTATATGATGTTCGATATTGCTTTGACATGGTTCCAAAAAGACCCCATGATTGTAGTACCATGACTCATTTGGGAAGCATTCAAAGAGATTTTCAAGGAGAAGTTCTTCCTAAATGTGGCTCTTACATCTTTGGAGAGCCAGTTCCAGTACCTCGTCCATGTAGGTATATCGGTGGACGAGTATGCGGCAGAGTATTGCCGACTAGGTCGCTTCGTGGAGGGGCAGAACCCTAGAGGTAGATCCAAAAAGTTTAGCAAGGGCCTGAACTGGGAGGTCAAATCCCACACGAACGGAGATCCTACCGCCACCTTAGAGGAGATTCTCAAATAAGCGCAGAGGGCCAAGGATGACTTAGATCTTGGCTCTAAGATGCCGAAGGACACAGAAGGATCTAACACCAACACGAATACAGCGAAAAGGCCTCATTTCCAGCAGCAACACTAGAGGCATTACCAGCATCTGAGGCAGCAGTATCACGGGCCAGCTAGAGTGCCGGCACAGCAGATGCATCAGATTCAGAGGCCAGCTATTCTTTGCATGTTCTGTAAGAACCAAGGACACAGATAGGATGCATGCAAGATGAGACTAGGCCACTTATTCTTTGGATCAGGAGATCATCAGTTGAGGGCTTGTCCTAAAGTCCCAATATAATGCCCCACTCCGCGTCGGCATTATGTATCATGGTGAATGGGCAAAACTTTATTCTCTGATTCATGCACGCCTTAATAATAAATCTGAGTTTTTGCTTGCTTATTTTCATAAGAGAATGATAGAACCTGCCTTGCATGCTAATATTCGAACTCACCTAGCTTGTCTTTAAAATGAACATGTTTGCTTAACTAAGAGACCCTAAAACAGAATAATCGGCTTGTCTTGTTTATATTGCATATGAAACTCTGTTTTTAAAAGATGTTTCCAAAATAATGTAATATGACAACGTTTTGTGCTGCATGTAACGAACATAGGTAAAACTAGAAAGATTACTTGTAATATAATATTTTATAACATGATTACTTAGTGTTGGTTTTAGTGAATGCTTATTTCTGTTCAGTTATTTTATCTCACTAGTACTTATAAAAGTGTTGGCCCACCAATAGTTTACTTGCTTGCAGGTACTGGATCGTCCAAGGGAGCGATAGACGTGTCTCATCCCCAAAACCCAGAAATTCTTCTTTCGATTGCCCCGAGCATGCTTTCGTATAAGGGGGCATAATGTACGAAATGATGCCTTTGTAATCATAGAACCCAGTCCCTTGATTTTCCCCGAATACTCAGTTGGCTAAATGCATTGCATTACAATATTGTCCCTCCGTTGCTTACTTGATTGATGCGATGATAGACAAACAACTTAAACGATGTTGCCTTGTGCGGGCACAACCCCAGGCTCGTACAACATCATATCCCGGTATGAAACGGGTCATTCCTTGCCCTGTCAGGAGCGCCGAGGTACGGTGATGCGCATCCAGTCCGGTCCGACGGGGTAAGCGGTGGTCCAGGCGGCCCTCGGGGCCGGGGCGTGACATAATGGTATCAGAGCATATTCGATTCCTTGCCCAATCCGTTGCTATGACCCTGAGATTTGCTCGATATGGTATTACAATAGAGCTTCCATACGATAAGTCCATAAATACTCTCAAAGTTGTGCAGATGTTTTCTGGACTTGACTTGATTGTTTTGATTGAGTACGGAGAGGGATGAGGACTATCGCTGCTCGGGATATCGAGAAGTTATCCTTGAAGTTTCGAGGACGAAACTTTTTATTGGTGGGTAAGTATGTAATGCCCCACTCTGCATCGGTATTATGTATCAAGTTGAGTGGACAGAACATCGTTCTCTGATTCTTGTATGCCTTAATAATAAATTTGAGATTTTGCTTGCTTGTTTTCATAATAGAATGATAGAACCTGCCTTGCATGCTAATAAACAAACTCACCTAGCTTGTCTTTGAAACAAATATGTCTGCTAAACTAAGAGACCCTGAAACAGAACAATCAGCTTGACTTGCTTATATCTCATATAAAACTATGTTTTTAAAAGATATTTCCAAAATAATGTAATATGACTCCATTATGTGCTGCATGTAACGAACATAGATAAAACTAGAAAGATCACTAGTAATGTAATATTTTATAACATGATTACTTTGTGTTGGTTTTAGTGAATGCTTGCTTCTGTTCAGTTGTTTTATCTTGCCAATACTTATAAAAGTGCTGACCCACCAACAGTTTACTTGCTTGCATATACTAGGTCGTCCGAGGGAGCGATAGGCTTGCCTCATGCCCAAGACCCAAAAATTCTGGTTTCGATTGCCCCGAGCATGCTTTCGTATAAGGGGGCATAATGTATGGAATGATGCCTTTGTAATCGAAGAACCCAGTCCCTCGATTTGCTCCGAATACTCAGTTGGCTAAATGCATTGCATTGCAATATTATCTCTCCACTGCTTACTCGATTGATGCGATGATAGCCAAAAAACTTAAACGTAGTTGCCTTGTGTGGGAGCAACCCCAGGCTCACATGACATCACGTCCCGATATCAAATGGGTCATTCTTTGCCCCGTCGGGAGCGCCGAGGCACGGTGATGCATGTCCGATCCGGTCCGGCGGGGGAAGCGATAGTCCGGGCAGCCCTCGGGGCCAGGGCCTGGCACCCAACTCGTCCTGCTCAGGGTGAAGGACTGGCACAGAGAGCACCTGCTAGGCCACCAACGGGACAACCGAGGGAACCTCTACACTACAGGAACAGCAGTTTGCTCAGCATCAGCAGTAGAGAGGAGCTCAGCGACAGGGGCAAGCTTTTGCCTTAACTATCGAGGAGGAGCCAGTTGGTGACGTTATCTCAGGTTAGCTCATATTTTATTCGATTCTGGTGCTTCTCATAGCTTTGTATCTGTATCTTTTGCTTTGAGACATTATCTTGAGTCTGAACCGTTAGCAAGGACTTTCAAGAATACGACCGGGGGTGGCATTATCCTGGTCAGTGATGTTTGCAAGAACCAGAGAGTTTATTTTGGAGGCCGAGAATTGAGCGTATATTTACTCATAATGCCACTTCCGAGTTACGATATAGTACTCGGGATGGATTGGTTGAGTAGACATCACCCTAGTATCGACTATCATGGAGGCAGAGTTTTATTTTAGATGCTAGAAGAGCCATAGTTCGAGTTCGTTCGAGGAGTAGCAGGGCAGAGCGAAGGCAATTTTTGTGGAGCTTTGGTAGAAGACCAGGAGCCGCCACATCCGTTGATTGCAGAGTTCATGGATGTCTTTCTAGAGGAGTTGTAGGGGTTGCCACCGGACAGAGATGTGGAATTCTTTATATATTTAGTGTCAGGCACAAAGCCGATATCACAGAAAGTCTATAGAGTAAACTACAGTTGCAAGAGAAGGGCTTTATCAATTATAGTTCATCACCATGGGGTGCTCCGGTACTTTTTGTACTATAGAAGGATGGTTCGGTACGTATGTGTATCGACTATAGGGCACTTAACTACCTCACTATCAAGAACAAATACTCATTGCAGCGAATTAATGACTTATTTGACCAGTTGAGCGGAGCGAAGGTATTCTCAAAGATAAACATGAGTTCAGGGTACCATCAGGTGAAAGTGAAGAGGGAAGACATCCTAAAGACAGCTTTCAGGACTCGTTATGGGCAGTTCGAGTTCTTGGTGATGCCGTTTGGGTTGACCAATGCCCCGAAAGTATTCATAAAAATAATGAACAAGGTATTTCATCAGTACCTGGATTAGTTTGTTGTAGTCTTCATTGATGATATTCTGATATATTCGATGACCCCAGAGGAGCATGAGCAGCACTTGAGGATAGTTCTAGAGACCCTCAGGAAGGAGAAGTTATATGGCAAGCTATCAAAGTGTGAGTTCTTCCTTGATAAGGTTGAATTCCCCGGGCATGTTATTACAGGAGATGGAATCTCAGTGGACCCGAAGAAGATTTTAGCAGTTGAGTCGTGGTCTACCCCAAGTTCAGTAGTAGAGATCAGGAGTTTCCTTGGATTGGCAGGCTACTATCGGAGGTTTGTTCAGGACTTTTCCAGAATTACAGAGCCGATGACTAGACTAACCAGGAAGGACATGGAGTTCGTCTGGACTGAGGATTATCAATCAGCATTTGAGGAGCTGAAGAAGAGGTTGACTACAGCCCCAATCTTGATATTGCCATCAGGAGCAGGAGGATTTTCTATATACAATGATGCATCAGGAAAGGGTTTAGATTGTGTGTTAGAGCAGCACGGGAAGGTGATTGCCTATGCTTCCAGGTAATTATGCTCGCATAAGAAAAACTACCCTACCCATGACTTGGAGTTGGCAGCAGTTATCTTTGCTCTCAAATTATGGAAACACTACTTGTATGGAGAGAGAGTGGAGATCTTCACAGACCATAAGAGCTCAACATGAGGCAGCGGTGATGGTTGGAGTTGGTGAAATACCTTGACATTTCTTTGTAGTACTATCCAGGGAAGGCTAACGTAGTCGCAGATGCTTTGAGCAGGTAACCCATTGCTATGTGCTTGACGAGAGACAGATATTTATTGGCCGATCTTGACAGTTTGGGGATTGAGGTATTAGTTCCTGGAGTCGCAGCACAGATGTAAGTTCTTCAGGTACAGTCAGTGCTGATGGACCGGATCAGAGTCAGACAGTATGAGGATGAGTCTCTGAGGAGCATCAGAGCACAGGTCCCGATCGGGTTGGAAGAAGACTTCAGTATCGCAGATGATGGATCATTGTTACACGGTACCAAATTGTATGTACCTGGAGGAGCATTGTACGAGAAAATTCTGCAGGAGGTGCATCGATCTCAGTACTCTATGCATCCAGGTGCCAACAAGATGTATAGAGACATGAGGGATGGTGGTATGGTATGAAGTTGGAGGTAGCTAGCTTCGTATCCAGCTGTTTAGTTTACAAGCAGGTAAAGGTGGAGAGACAGAGGCCAGGTGGATTGCTTCAACCTTTACCTATTCCAGAGTAGAAATGGGAGCATGTGACCATGGATTTTTTTTAGGACTTTCGCTTTCTCTAGGAGGTAAAGATGCGATTTGGGTCATCATGGACAAGTTGACCAAATCAACCCACTTTCTGCCATTCAAAGTGGGTATATCTATGGAGAAGCTCGCCAAGATGTATATGTGCCAGATAGTCAGATTGTACGGTATTCCAATGAGCATAGTCTCAGATCAGGATAGTCGCTTCATGTCCCACTTCTGGGGGAGTTTGTAGGCTAGCTTGGGCACTCAGCTCAAGTTCAGTACCGCTTATCACCCTCAGACTAACAGACAGTCGGAGAGGACTATTCAGACTCTCGAGGACATGCTACGCACCTGTATTTTGGATCTTGGAGGTTCTTAGGAGGATTATCTTTACTTGGTAGAGTTTTCATACAACAACAGCTACGAAGACAGTATCAAAATGTCACCATTCAAGGCGTTGTATGGACGGAGATGCCGCACTCCGTTATCATGGGATAATATTGGTGAGAGTGATTTATTGGGACCAGAGATAGTAGTAGATGCAGCCAAAAAGGTGAAGCTCAACAGAGATAGACTTTGAGTGTCGCATGACAGGCAGCGGCATTGGGCTGATAGCCACTGGAGACCTTTGGAGTTTGAGGTATAGATTTTTATTTTGCATTGCTTATGATTGATTATTGTTTTGTTAGAGTGCTAAGGTTATGTTTCTTGCTAGCATAGCGGTCTGGTTTTCTTGAGGATTTCTCTGACACGTGGCATGATTCATTTCGGTGGAGGCAGAAATCTTAGTCCATAATTCATCGGACCTTTTCGTATTCTTAAGAGGGTCGGCTCAGTTACATAAAGACTAGACTTACCACCTGTATTGGAGAGAGTGCAAAACATTTTTTATGTATCACAGTTGAGACGGTACGTGGCAGACCCCAGTCATATGTTGGATCACTCGGAGATAGAGGTGGGCCCTACTCTTAGCTATCCAGAGCAGCTAGTTGAGATTCTGGATCGGAGAGAGAAGGTGCTGAGGAACCAGATGATTCCTTTAATTCGCGTCGCGAGGAGGCATCACTCGCCAGGAGAGAGTACCTGGGAGCGAGAGGCCAAGATGCGCGAGCGATATCCATATTTGTTCTAGCCGTGAGGTATAATTCTTTCTTGCATTGTATTGAATACTTTTGGTAGTTAGTTTCTTCCTTAATTTTGAGAAGAAATTTTTTCTAAGGTGGGTAGGATTGTCACCCTCACATTTTCATTTAAGGGTAGTTTGGTATTGACACGAGTATTTTAAATTTAGGATTTCTTTTGTCTTTAAATATTATGCATATGTTATTATTTAATTGTTGTATTATTTAATTATTGTTAGTTGTAGATTTATTTTGGACTTGTATAGTGGACCTAACCAATTTATTAGTTACATGAACCCAATATTTTATTTTAGTTTAGATTGAGCCCATGAATTAGGCACATTGTTAGGAGGATGGACTAATTAGTGAAACCATTAGACTAGAACCTTCCATCCCTAATTAATTTTTTCATGAGAGGCCCCAAGGGATAAAAAGGATATTTCATACTTGCTTTGGGAGAGGACTAGGTCCGGCCATTAGAGGAGGAGAGAGAATGACTCTCTTATTTTAATTTCTATATCCATTAGATCTAGCTTTCCCCTCTTTCCAATTTTCTTCTTTCCCTCATCAATTCTCCACCAATTTCTTTACAAATTCCTTCTCTATTCTTTATTAGAGGATACTAAATCAAGGATCTATAAGAAGAAAGCAAGGAGCAACAAGAAGGAGGCCAAGATCTACAAGAGGAGGAGCTACATTTCAATTTAGGGATTTTTATTGGGAATCCATCTCCCAATAGGTATATTTCAGTTTTTCCTCTTATAGTAGACTCTAAATCTAAGATTTAGCCATGAGAAACAAACCCATATGCATAGGCTACCCATAGAAATTTGTTTTAGGTTCATAGGAGACCTATGGTGAAAGTTGTGTGTATTTTGGTGCCAATTTTGGAAAAATTCCGAGATTGGCACATGTGGTGTTTGTCAATTGGTCTAATAGATCAAATTGACACATACACACACACACACATATATATATATATATATATATATATATATATATATATATATATATATATATATTTTATTTGTGACTAGTATCGTGTCCACAATTGTGTACGTGTATGCCGTATCTCGTTAATTTGACGATATGGGTCAATTTTGGAGGTTTTCCTCCAATACGGGGACTTGTGCATATCACATCATGACACGGACATGTAGTTGATCTAATTATTATACGTATTGTTAATATTTAGTGTATTAGACTTGCACGTGTCCTTCAGGATGCGTTTGTTTGTGTGATACGGGTGCGGTATACTCCACGTGTGATACATGGTATTTGATTTTTGGTCACATCATGACACGGACACGCTGTATCGCAAGCGTATCATAGAATGAGTGTGATACGGGTGCGGTATACTCCACGTGTTTGATTTTTGGTCCTCATTCCTATTGTGCTTGTGTATATATAGATATATGATATATTTAGTTGGTATATATATATAGGTATGTTTATGATTTTGTATATAGGTGCTAGCTAAGTGTACATAGCTAAGTGTACATAGATATGTATGTACCTAAATGTATTTATGTGTGAATGTGTATATGTAAATACATATAGGTGTATTGTGTACGTTATTTATATATTTATGTGTGTGAGAGTATATATATATATATATATATATATATATATATATATATATATATATATATATATATAATATATATATGTAGTAGAGAGGGTGTATTTATATATATAGAGATGAGTATATACATAGAGGTATATATGTGTATGTATTATATATATATATATATATATATATATATATATATATATATATATATATATATATATATATATATATATATATATATATGTATGAGTGTTTATATATAAATACATATATGTGCATAGTGTATGTTATATACATATGTTTATATATATAGATAGATTAGTATTTATGTATTATAGAGTATATATAGCTATATAGATATTGATATATACATAGAGGGATAGATGTGTGTGAGTGTGCTATGTAAGTGTTTGTATTTATTTGTGTGTGACTGTGTGAGCTAGGGAGTGAGAGTTCAGTGGCATAGCAGGGCAGTATCAGTGAGCACTCACTGCAATAGAGGTATCAGAAACGCTCTGTGCTCGTGACGACATGAAAAGAGCAATAACAGCAGCACTTCAACTAGAGGCAAAAGCAGTCAGTGCTTATGCAGCCAACTGCAGGGTGTGCAGTCGGGCACAGTAGGAGCAACAAAACTCAGAGACACTGTGCAGTGCCCACAAGGAGAGTATGCAGGGAGCTCGGGCATGGATCAGTGCATTAATGCACCGGGTTCTAGTTCTGCTACAGGAGGAGAGCAGTCAGAGATGTATCTGCACAGCGAGCAACCACTCATGAATTCTTCAGAGCAAGGCAGCAGCATGCTCTGCACAGGTGGATGCAGTAGCAGTACAACTCGTGCACACAGGGAGCAATCCTACTGCAGTGCAACAGAGGAGTTCAATACTGCATCAAGATCACAGCAATGTGCAGGGAGTGCATTCAGTTCAGCAGGGACTAGGATTGTGCACACTATAGTTCGGCAAGAAGAGGGGAGGTTTTCAGTATCAGAGGTTGGTATCAATATTAGGTGCTCAGTTCAATGCACAATTTCAGTATATGTTAGTAGTATCAAGGTTTATGGGTAGTTAGCTAATAGTTGGATAATGGTTTAGTTGGTATATCTAGATGGTTTTGTGTATAGATGGTTTAGCTGGTTTAGTTATTATGTCTTAGTTTAGTATACTTATTTATGTAAATAATTAGGTAAGTATCTATAGTATCTATGTAGATATGTAGTATTAAATATAGTTAGTTAGATATGTATTGTATTATTATATTGTATTGTTAGTAAATAGGTATGTATATTCTTGTTAGATTAGCTATATGTATGTATGTATGTATGTATGTATGTATGTATGTATGTATGTATGTATGTATGTATCTATGTATGCTAGTAAGTATACGGGTTACTAGTTAGTAGGTACTGTATGGATACTTAATATATGTTGGTAGTTTATATATATTGATATAGTTAGTATTTAGAGTGTTAGCTATATTCAATGGGTTTTGCATTACCTTGGGATACCAAGGTAATGTCAAGGTTTTGGATCGATGCTCAAGGTTTCGGGTTTGAGTATCGGGATAGGTGTGAGGTAGTGCAATAAGCATTGGTGCAAGACCAAGGTATCCTAATTTTATTGCTTTATTATAAATACTATATATTTGACTTGTATATATATATATAAACTACTATTTTCCATTATTAAACTTGCGTATCTTTGGATACGGCTTTTTGAATGTCTCTTAGTATCCAAGATTAGCTAGTGTAGCTTAGTTGCAACCTAGATTTAGTCGGTTTGACTTAGAAATGGCTTATTTAACCTAGAATTGTATCATATTAATTTATTTTCATTCCTGGACCTAGTATTGATGCAATATACCATATATAGGTTTGTGTGACATCAGCTTGGGCATCGAGAGACACACCTTTCTTTAGACTTCAGGCGAGTACATTTTTCTGATAGTTTTTAATTCAAAATAGTATATATATATATGCATGTTCTAGAATTGTATACCTGATTTCGATACAGTGATTTTACGGACTTGTATTACATGGATCCTGTCAAGAGATGTTATCCCCTACCGTGTTCAGCGGGTACTCGTGTACATGTATTTTATTGTGTATATTGGGTATTGATTTATATTTCGTGTTCACACACTGCTAGTATTTTGTGGGCTTATTCTTGTACACCTACTGCTCGTGTTCAGTGGTTATTATATTTGTGTACACCCACTGCTCGTATTCAATGGTCATATTCGTGTTCGTAGCGTGTCATGATTCGATCCATTGGTATTAGTTGGGGATGGGAGAGTAGGAGTTGATTATGTGATCAAAGCCCCATTGTTCATCGTGTACATTCTGATTACATACCTTACTTGTAATTGTCTTACCTTATTGATCATGTTTACCCAAACTGATCATATAATGAACTTGTATTCTGAGGCACATTAGCTAGATTGCAGTTATTTCATCATATTGCAGATATTTATATTGTTGTTCTATATTTCTGCACATTACCTGTATACCTATTGTTCATTTATTCATATGTTAGTGATCTTGTATTTTATTTCTATTATCTATATGCTCGATTATGTTATTAGAACTATTTTTTGAGGTATATACTTTGCTGCAATCCTGACTAGATATATTTTTCTAGATAATTGGCTTATAGAGCAGTATCCCACATTCTACGGGCCGTAGGACGGTGTACCTATAGAGAAAACTTTTGTAGACCAGGAGGACTTAGTTACAGAGCCCGAGGAGGTCTAGTCATTTGTGTTGGACTTGTATTAGACTATTATATTGCTGAGATTCATAATTTGTATATTATTTCAGATTGTGGATTGTATCTTGATTTTTTTCTTCGCTATTCCATTCATGTTTTATCTTCCTTAGTTTATTTTGTGATTGAGATTAGATATACTTGTGAGATACCATATCGTTCCTTCGTTTGGAGTTGAGTTGATTGACATGTACCATATTTTATTGTTGAGATGTTAGATTGTTAGAAATAACCCAAACAATGTTCTACCGTCGATGCAGCAACGTAGGCGGGGCGTAACCACGTACTCGTGCCCAAATATCCGGGTGTGGCTCATGACATACGTTCTGGTCCATCATTCTTTGGTAAAAACAATACTGGAGTACCCTACGGTGATAAACTAGATCTGATGAAGCCCTTGTCCTGTAACTCATCAATCTGCTTCTTCAACTCTTCCAGTTCGCAGTTGTTGACCCTATAGATTTTCTGTGATATTGGCTCTACACCTGGCACCAATTCTATAGAGAACCCAATATCTCTGTCTGGTGGTAATCCAGGCAACTCCTCTGAAAGATATCCAGGAACTCTGCTATCAAAGGATATGGCAACTCCTTCTCTTCCACCATAGCTCCACAAAAGATGCCCTTGCACTACTCTGCTACTCATCTAGCTATCTCAAACTCTGTCTTTCCTGGTGGTAGAAATATCACTTTGCTTCTACGATAATCTATACTAGCATGGTGCCTACTCAACCAATCCATCCCGAGTACAATATCGTATCCCAGAAGTGGCATTACGAGTAAGCACGCACTCAACTCTCAGCCTCCAAACGAAACTCTTTGATCCTTGCAAAAATTACTGACTATGATAATGCCTCCCCCAATCGTGATCTTGCAAGTCCTAGCCAAGGGTTCAGCCTCTAAATGATGCTTAAGGTCAAAAGATACAAAACTATGTGAAGCACCAAAATCGAATAAAAGAAATATTAGATTGGAGTCGAGAAGAACTGAACCTGTAATCACGTCTCCCTCTGGCTCGATCTCCTCTACCGTCATTGCCAAACCTTGCCCCTGAGGTGCACCTCTCTTCTGCTTTTGGTGCTGAGTGAACCTCTGATGCTGGAGAGGAAGTGGAGGTTCTTTCTGCTGAACTGCGGGTGGCCTCACTGGTGCTCCCTGAATCGGTCCTCTAGCTGGTCCTTCCAGAGTTGGACGAGCCAGGCAATCTCTCAGCTGGTGGCTGGGTGACCCATAGAAAACGCACACTCCCGACCTCTTCCGACAAACCTCTCTGGTATATCCTAGCTTTCCACGTAATATACAATGAACGGCCTATTGTGCCTGTCTTTGTGGCTGCTGCTGGTGATAACCACGAGCTGGTTCCTGGTGTTGTTGGTGATAGTGCTGAAACGGTCTTTGCTATTGCTGAAAGTGGTGACGCTTGGTCGGTCCCGTGCTACCACTCGCTCCTCCAGAAATATTGCATTCTCTCTTGGGCCTGAGGTCCAGATCATCCTCAGCAATCTGAGCATCTAATAAAATGCCCTCAAAGGTAGCAGTGAAATATCCGGAAGTACGAGACTTGATCTCTCTCATCAGCCCCTTCCTGAACTTTTGGGCTCGATCTCCTGTGTCTCAAATCATCGATGGTACAAAATAACTCAAGCGGTAAAACTCTGCAGCGTACTTGTCGACCGACATATTCTCTTAGACCAAGTCATAAAACTGACTCTCCAAGGCTCCCAATGCTATGTCGGGAAAAAACTTCTCCTTGAAGAGATCCTTGAAGGCATCCCAAGTAATTCCTCGAACAGCAAGTCTCGGCTCTGTACGATACCACGTGAGTGCAATATCGAACGTCTGACTACCGACGGCCTCAATCGGCAGGCTCTTTGGAATATAAGCCAAATGGAGGTTCCTCTCTATGTCTTTAACCAGTCGTCGGCATAGAATATCCCCTCAATACCCTTGAACTCCTGAGGTGACATCCTCTTGAAGAACACTATAGTGCCTGGCCTTTGCTGGTGCTTATGGACAAGGTGTTGATGGTGCTGGGCGACTCTTTCAACCACCTGTAAAGCCACCTGGTGAGTATTCACCATTCTCTCCCTCATTAGCTTTGTTTGTCCTTGGTGCGCCTCTTTATGTACCCTCTGTATCTCAGCCTGAACTCGCTGAGCCTCTGTCGATATCCTCTGAACATCCGCCATGCCCTGGATAAAGGCCAATATCTATCCCCCGTCAGCAGGCACACCTCCCGAAAATAGAATTTGCGGTGGTGGTGGAAGGTCCTTTATATCAGCCAGGAAAACCCTCCAGACAGGTGAGGGAGGAGAAGCCCTGAAGGCTGCCGAACTCCTACATGAGCAGGTGAAGTAGGATGAGGAGCTCCATCTGTCCTGGTAGCAGGTCGATAGGTGCCAGACCTCTCAAAAGATGTGGGTTCCGATCTCTATGACCTAGTCTTTGGTGGCATCCTGAACACAGATCAAAACAAGTCAATTAAGGTAAAACATACGCTATCATCAAAGAAAGATAGTAAAATTTTAAAGGAAGCAATTATTCAGAATGATAAGAATATCAGAATTAATAAAAAAAAATTCCTAGTTGGGATTGAGTATACTCTCATCCTATATCATGTATCCTATATCATGCCCATAATAGCACACTAAGTCTGAGCACTAATACGATATCGCACTAGTTGCGACTTTGACTTACTCTCGACCTACATGGGCCATAATAAAAATATGTCACAACCCGTACCCAGAATTTGGGCATGAGTCATAGGTACGTACAGCCTATGTTGAAGCATCGGCGGTAGAATGATGTCTAGGTCACAATACTATCTATCACAGCTTACAATAATATATATAACCTGTCAATGATCTCAACTCCATAAGGAGGAAAGGATGAATATAAATATGATAATAATATCAATACTAAATCACATAATTCTATAAAGAAGATAAATGGCACGATAAAGATATAAGGGAAAGAGAAGTCAAAAAATATACATCACACATCCAGGAGTCTAGAGTCTAAACAATAACATAAGTATCCAAAAAAATATACAACTCAGAGTATCTCAAGTCTATAATCCAACTACGAATAAATTCTAAACTCTAAGTATCAACTAATGGATCCAATACTGGAATAGGATCCTCCTGAAGCTCCTGGCTGAAATCCTCGTCTACTCCACGTCCATAATATGTGTGGCAGAAAGCCTCTAGATCCTTTAAAAAATATTATCCAGTCAGAATTGGAGCAAAGCACATAAACTAATAATACTTCCATTAATTTTACCAAGACTATAAAACAATAAGCAATAAAAATATAATATAGGAGAAATAGTGGACAATAGGAAAATTGGTACACAAATAATTATCTCACTAGTAATAATGAACTGTAAATGAACAAGGACATAACTCTATCAGTAAGTATAAACTCGAATAGAGATATGAACAACAAATAAGTGCCTTAAAATATTAATTATTATGTGATCGACTTAGGAAGTATCAGGCTCTACCATATAAGATTGACTATGCACAAGTACAGTAAGGGATCAGGTCAATCAGGTATGATTGATTATGCACAAGTACAGGTAAGGAGATCAGGCCAATCTTATACGGGGAGTTATGCACAAGTAATAAGATCAGGCTATACCCTCGTGTAGTGAGGGTGAGCTATGCAGAAGTAGGTGGTGTATGATCACATAATCAACTAATACTTTCCCATCCCCGATTAGTACAATGGATCAAATCATGACTCCTCATGACCGGTATCTATGATACTAACCCGTGTATCTACTGTATCGGGAATCAAGCATAACACTACATACTAGAATCATAGTAATCGTTAAAATAAAAAAAACTGTCAAAGAATGTACTCGTCTGTAGTTCTGAGCAAGTTGTGAGGATCGATGTCCAAAAAGAAATCACAAAAAGCTAAATATCAAATATAAATGTTAAATAGTGGTTGGAATGATAATTGTAATTAACTATGTTGAAATATGATTTCTAGGCCAAAACTAGGTCTTAAAAGTCAAACGAGGCCAATACCTAGGTTACTTGGTCGATACTAGGATTTTTAGGCTTTGATAAGGTCAATTAGCCAATAATAGACTACTACTAGCTATTACCTAGCTAGTACAAATTAATACTAATGTATTCTAGTTATATTAGTATTACACTAGCTACTATTTACTATACTAGATACTATTAATATCATATACTATGGTATAAAGGAAACTTACCTTAGCTTGATGTTAGAAAAATACTAGACTGAAACTAACCCATGACACCCTTAATACCCTCACTTAACATTTATAGCTAACATCAACACCCATTTTCTGTACACTTAATAATGATACTCCATCTAACCTCTGAACTAATACCACCTTAAATACTCATATATTGATACATCCCTACCTTACTTACTCTTGCAGTGCAATATACTCCCCATATCTGAACACAAGCCACCAAGTCCAGACACACAGGTGCACATGTACACAAGCGCACAAGTATTTGAGCATGTATTAGTCAGTCACCCTATCTTGCGCCTTGTTGTGCATAACCAAGCAGGACAGCTAAACTGAACTTTGTTCAGTCTCCTAACACTACAACTTGGTTGTAGTAGATAATGTGATGCAATGCCAGATGAACCATACTCCACTTCAAGGTTGCAATCCCTGCTAACCACGACCTGCACAAAACTCAACTGCAGGCATTTACACTTAAAATATTTCTTGCACCAATTGCTCGAGTCCAACTGTCAAATAGAGCACCTATGGCATCATCAGGTAAAACCTGATACTTGATCACCCAAACTTTATTGATACCAACTTCCAGGTAATCTTTGATACTCTCCCTCCAGGTAATCTTTGATACTCTCCCTCTGCTCTATAACCACTGAATATACCCACTCTAATCCCATTATCACAGTTTAGTTGAACAAGTACCAAGTGCCTCAGTTACTATAACTGAAGGCAACCCTCCCCCCCTCCCCTGAATGCACAGCAATGGTACTGCTGCTTCCAAGCTAACTTGATAACCCAACTCCTTGCACAAGTGCACACTGATACTTCAAAGTATCAGTATCTAAGTCTCCCATTGTAATCTGATACACAGTGTATCACACTGTCAAGCCCCCAAATACTCCTTAATACCTGTTATTTTACTTCTATTATATTTCCTCCTTCATATTTCCAACTAATCACAACACAGCTACTCCACACTAGTGCAGAGCCACTGCACTCAAGCACGGTGCATACCCTCCACATAATCCTCCTTCACACACTAAATAAATATATATACCTTAAAATATATACATATATACAAACATATCACCAATAGTATTGACTGTACACAATACACACTCTAATAATCATTTCCTCAAACACTTTGAGGGAACCAATAGGATACTCTCTTTAATGTCATGATACTCTATCAATCTCATGCCAAATTCCTCCAATACTCTATTAATAATAAAAATACATATTAAATACATCTATTTATAACTATTATGATTAGTTACCATGTATATTAGAGAGCAATACATCAACAAGCATAAAACCCCCAAATCAAAGACCCGTATCACATCGTATCATACCGTATCGTGATACGTCATACTCATATTCATTTGTGGACACAATACTACTCCCACATGACCAATATAACTCTAATTAGGTCTAGCAAACCTAATGACAAACACTTGGTGTCCCATTCTCAAAATTCTCCCAAAATGGACACCAAACTCAATGTAGAATACACAAATAGGGTCAATAGGAGTTTAAACTCCTTCCTATGGTAGCCCTAATGCATGGGTACATTCTATATGCTCTAAAAACTATATGGAACTAATTAGAGAAGGAAAATTTAGAATTTAACTATTGGGAGTTGGATTCCCAATAAAAGCTTAATAGGAAACGATTTGGACATAATCACCAACCCAACTCCTTCTCCAAAGCCCCTTGCAACTACTAGCATCTAATATCCATTAATGGTGAGGATGAGGGAATTTAAGAGGAATTTAGGGTATAATTGATGGTTGGATGAACTATTAGAGAATAACGGTAATAGAGAATAAAATAGAATGAGTGAATGGAGGAGAGAGAGAGAGAGAGATCCACCCTCAAAATAAGGCCGGCCCCTACCCTCTTCCCCCTTTCCCAAGTAATGTAAATAGTCTAGAATGCCCCTAGTGGGTTGTCATGAAGAATTAATTAGTGGAAGTCTCTATTCCTAATGTAGGTTCAATCTAATTTCTAATTAAGGAGGAGGATAAACTTGGAATGAGTCTATTGTGACTAGTCCAATAAGTTGGTTAAGTTGTCATGTCTAGTTGGTTAGGTCCACTAGGTTCTTGTCTAACTAAATAATCTAATCCTTAAATAATACTAATATTAATCATAACATATGGCATGCATATCTATATAAATAAATATAACCATATTATTTACAATAATATATAATGACAAGAATAGTCATATTCTAGAAATGTGGTAGTGACAGTCTTGGAGAGACAAAGGTTGATGGCCAAAGGTTTTGATTTCTTTGCAGGAAGAAGGTCATCTTTTCGAGACTTCCTTCGAAGAATAATCACAAAAGGCTTTGGGGCGTTGTGATTAATTTTCTTATGAATGTTAACCATAAGAGGAGGAGGATTGTCCCTAACATTACCCTTAACACGGATCTTCGTCATTGACCCTTAACACGGATCTTCACCATAGCTGGATCTGTTTCAGCTTCGTCATTGATGTCGTTGCCTTCTTCTTCTTGGTGTGTTTGTTTGTATAACACTGATTAAGAGTTGTAAGCTTCAAAACCCTTAAAAGGGTCGACGTAAGCAAACTCGGTTCAAACCACAATGTCGCTGTCAACGTACTTGAAGCATTGATGCAAAGTAGAGGGTACGATCATGTTCTCGTGTATCCATGTGCATCCCAGTAAAATATTATAGGATACATCTACATTAATTACATAACAAGAAACCTAGGTTCTCAAATCACCTATTTTATATTTTAGACGGATCTGGCCCAAGGGAAAGCTTCTTCCGACATTGAAGTCACTAATGGTTGTGTTGGGTGTAGACAACCAATGCATAGGAATTTTGAAGGTTTGAAGCAAGATCCTTGGAATTATGTTGAGTGATGAACCAACATTGATGTGCGTAAGGTCCACCTTGATAGCACCAATGTACCCGGTATAGTATAGAGGTCGATCATGGCGGTTATTTTTTAGCACCAATGTATCCTGAAAGAAGGTAATGTTGGGGATCTTCTCTATCACGTTGTGGTAATAGGGACATTCAGCAGGGTCTTCAACTGACTCCTTTATCTGAGTTAAATAAGAATCAGCATGTTGGAGTGCCTCGCTGAGAGTGTCTCGGGTAACTTTAGAGAGATGAAGAAGCTCAAAGATTGATAATCTTGCAGGTGTATTGGCGAGATGTGCCAATATGTCAAAATTTTAGGGTTTGTCCAACCCTAGAGGAGTGTTCTTCTTCAAAGACTTGTCGAAGCTGTCTCCTTTTATTTTATTTTGTCCATGTTGTAGGCTTGGAGGGACCTGCTTCGGGTGCAACCAGAGCTGTAGTTATAGTATCCTATTGGACTGGGTCATAGGTCCGTAAATAAGTTTTGTCGAGCCTTGTTTCGCCAGATAAGACTTCGTCGACGGTGACCACAAGAACCATATGACATATTTTGTGGTTTTTTATACCACAGATCTTTTTGGTCCTGTTCTTCCTTTCCTTTCTCTTGGATTCAGATTCCTTTCCCATATCTGGGAGGAGGTCCTGATGAACCCACATAATTTATCCACGTGGTGTAGTGAGCAGTAGCAACCCTTCAGCTTGATTGCAGAGCGGTGGAAGAATAACGATCTTCAATATTGCCCTTGGAATCAAGACAACACCATCTTGGGACGTCACTGAACTGGAGTGACACCATGTTGGCAGTAACCGTCTTATCATCAGAATCGAGGGTAATCACATTAGCGTCGACCAGCTATTGGATGCGTCTCTTCAATATGTAGCAATATCTTGTAGCATGATGCGTATATCGATGGAATAATAGTCTTAGGGTCAATGACCTTGTCCACCTCCTCAGGATGTCTGAAGTCAGGCAGTTTAAGTTTGTTGCTCTTCAGAAGTATGTTAAAAATGTCAACAACATCGTCATCATCAAAGGAGAATGTCTCCTTCGGCTTTGACACTTCAGTTGGCTTTGGATTGGATGATGGTGAGCCTTTAGATATGTTTACGGCAAGAGCCTCCTTCCCTCTACCATTATGATTATTAATATTATTTTGGAGAAGCTTGCCCCTATCATTGGAATAAGACACTTTAATCCCGAGCAGTGTGACGGTGCGTATATTTTTCTCATCGATGTCAGCGCCTGCAATAAATGCTGACAAATCATTGTACTACATTGTGACTATAAAGAATTTCAACTAAGGCGTTAGATTTTACCTACAAGTGTCTATAAGAATGGACTCAGGGATACCGGAAGGCATCTTCAAATTGTTTGTTTGAAGCATTCTATGAAGGCACGAGTAGACTCTTTCTCCCTTTGTACTGTGTCAATGAGGGATCACATGGTCATGTCCATCCCACCGTCATAAAATTAGGAAAGAAAAAGTCTTCGAAAGTCGTCAAAAGATGCAATACAATTGTCTAGGAGGATGTAAGAACCACTCATAAGCCACATCTTAAGGCCCCGATAAATAACTTAGTGAGCAAAGCATCGTCCTGTAGTAGATGCCATGTAATAGATTCAAAGTAGTTTATGAAATGAAAAGGTGACTTCTTTTCATCAAATGGAATCAATGAATATGGCTTGTACTTGGGTGAAAAGGCAATATTATTCCACTCATGGGGATAAGGATGTCTTATCTCGAGCTTCTGGAGATTTTTTTGGTTATTCAAGGCATCGAATCAAACGCACAGTTCTCGAATAGCCTCCTGAGTATCATCAATCGGTGGAGGAACAATCGAATGAAGTATAATTGTTGGTGGAACCTGGTGTATCACTAGCAAGTTACCCCTACTATTGGAAAGGATAGGAGTATTTGTAGGGGCTACATCCTCTGCATTTCTTGTTGAGGCTTGGTTTGTTTCTCCTAGGGCATATGATTGTGTTGGAACCAAGGCTGCCTTAATCTCATTTAACGTCTAGTTCAATGCTTGAACCATCATTACTAAGGCATCAAGACGTTGGTGATCGCTACTACCTTCTTCATTATTACTACCGGCCATATATACTGGCATTATGTGAGTACTACTGAATGGGGCAGTAGAGACTACACATTCCACCTCTGAGTCTTGGGGAGCATTTTCCTCAGGAAATATTGTCATTCTTGCATCGTCCTAAGAATCAAGAAGATTGTTACCCCCAGGTTCAAAAGCTTCGCTTGCTATTATGGTCCGTAGAGGGATACTACCCTCTGACATATTGTCCTCAATTCCGTGAGATATACTATCTTCTTGGACATCAGATTAATGTTGACCATAGGAGGATTGCTACCACCTGTTTGAAGTATCATATCGTATGTTGGAGGAAGATTACCCCCTAGTTATAGGGCTGTTTCAAGTGTTGGGGGAGTACTACCCCTCCTTCTGATATATACTCTTGAGATAAAGACCTTGATCTTTTGCGAGTATGTTAGTACAGGTCATCTGTAGGAACACTCTCTGGATGAATTAAAGGAGTCCATGCTTGTTGTGATGATGGAGCTGAAATTGGCACCCTCGTCTGGCTTCTTGGTGCACTAACCGGAGGGTTGGATGGACCCTCTTTTGAAGACTTCGTCTTTTTTTTTTTGATTTATCAGAAGTAGACATCCAAGATGAGTAGCATTTGGCGAAAGGCAACTCGTTTTCTCTTTCATCACTACTTGATATTATCTTCCTGAGACGCTGTCGAGTTGGTGGTACTTGACGTAGTTGTTGAAATACGGACTGCTTTACTGGAGTTTCTGCTACTTTTAAATAACAATATTTTATGATTATGCTAGCACACTAATGCCCAGGAGGAGGCATTTCATGTGTGGCAGTAGTTTCTCTCACCTTGCGTTTGTGACACAATATGTCACGCAAGTCTGAAGAGAGAAATTTCATCTTTAAAACCCTTATATTCGTATGGACCTAGTCCTATCATGGATTTATTGTGAAAATTGGTGCTTTCTGACCATGGATGTGGCTAAGCATGCCGCATATGTTATTGGTGAAAGACATTCGAGGTAGCGCATGAGCTTTAGAGTGCATAGCTTGAGTCATCTTGGACTTCGGTGACTTAGCACTCTGTGGCGCATAGTACAGTAAATCCAGTTCAGAGCCAGTAGAGAATCTAGCCACATAGAGTAGGAAAGTCTGCTGAAGATAGAACTTTTCCCTTATCGCATATGTTGATGCTTTAGGGAACTAGGTCCAGTCTCATGATCATTGGAGCATGAAGTCATTGTATTATTTATGCGCGTGGTTTGGGAGTAAGAAATGTTTATCCCCTTGGACATCTTATTTTGTCCACCATGTTTGGTGCGCATGGACTGAATAAAGAGCAAACACCTAAGTCATTGGCATCGTAATGTTTTCCTGTACCAATACTTAAATGTTAAGCACCCCTTTGTGCACATTCTGGGCAGCATGCTCCTGGCCTTTTTGTTTAGATTAATGCTTCTTCTCCTGTCCTTGCATAGACAGAAGATCTGAGTAGATAAGCTCTATGGTTTGTATCACCCTCATAGGGGGGTATGCTTTCAGAAATTTTTGGGTTTTTAGCACGTATCCAAGGAACCCAAACTTCAGTATTTGACTTTTCATGAGCCTTAAGAGTGGCCAAAATATCTTCTCAAACAAAAACATGCTCTACATTAGATTCCCTCTCCGTGGCTATTTTATCTGCAACACTGGAAGAATATGTATAACGAGCTTTGGACAGCTAAACCTTGTGAGTTTTCTTCGACTTCTTGGCTCGTGGCGAGGGAGTTGAGTCTTCTCCCGAAAGCATAGCTTCATAGGCTGTTGGTCGAATTGACAACCAACATATTTTGAGTCATTCTAATCTTAGTAGCGACGAATTGCGCGACTACCTTCTCCTCAGTGGAAAAGGATGTCCCCAGCAAAGTCGCAATTTGTTTCCATTAACAAATATTTACTAACTTTATTAAGAAATTTGATTTAAAGTACAAAAGAATCCTAAGTACAATAAATTCTAAGTACAAAAAGATCTGGGAATTGTAGAGATGGAGATCAAGTATGTGGTCAACTTCTTTACTTCGTTGACTACCAGAATACAAACATTGGAAAGGGAAGAAACTTGCTATCTCTTAGCTCACTGGCAAGGAAGGCAGCAATTTGGCTCAAAATACCGAGCTTTCGATGGGTTTGGGAAGCACTTGTCCCTGCTATTTATAGCCATTCACACTGTAACAACCATGGGCCTGAATTTAAAAAGTCACTATTCAGTGCATAAGGTTTTTGGCTTGTTGCATAGGCTTCTGTGGTTGATGAGGCGCATAACCCAGTTCTGAATATATGCGTATAACCTGGTCGACTTGACACGTGGCATGCGTTACAACAATTTATAATCTGTATTTAAATTCTTGTTATCATTTGTAAATGATTTGCCATTAATAATCTAAAACATATAGACACTTAAATGCCCATAATCTTGTCAACTTCATAACTGTTCTATCCCAGAATAAATGTTGTGCCATGTAGGATGAAGGGAAAAAATATTGCATGAGAATGGTTTGCCGCATAAGACTATGCCGCATAGTGGAACGATCGATGTCGCATAGGGAGATCACTACTTCCTGCCACATGAGGAATTTCGTCAAATATACACGAGGCTTTACACAGTTGTATACTGACAAATGGTAATAATGACGATGACGTAAGCACTAACGTCTATCTTGTAACTGTTGCATGCACAAACTATGAAGCGTCCAGAGCAATTAATATTGTGTCAGAGCAACGTATGCGGCTAATTAATTTGTTTGCCACATAGACGAAGAACTTTCTTTTTTTGGTTTGTATGCCACATGGGCTTCATGGCGCATAACATTTGAATACTTTAGTGTATGTGGCTTGACTTCACTGAATCAGGCTATTAATTTCTTGGGCGCATAGTTGTTTGAGGCGCATGGACCTAGATTTTCCATGCTTCTACACTGATGATACTTGCTTATGATTGTTTATATTTTCTTAAGATGGTGTCAGTTGATCATAGAGATTCCATTGCTGATGAATTTTGTGATTTTTATATTCTTATTAATGATAATTTTATTAATGGAACATAAGGGTATTATTTTTTCTTAATAGCAAATTTGCTAATTTTGTTATTTGATGATTTTATTGGGAGTATCATCACTTTTAAGAGGGACAACTATGGTGGTTTGGAGATTGACCCAATCTAGTATGGGATACATGCGTAGTGAGAGCATGAACTGCTAAGATTGTGTCTCATAGTTCAATGTCATTTTTTTGTTTCTCAGTATTATTTCAATTTACAAAGTGCGATCTGAGTAGCATTATACTTTATTTGGAATTTCTAATATTTTGTTCATTAAGATATTATGGAGGTTTACTTGTTTTGTGCTAGATAAAGATGATGATGGAGATGGTTAGCGTGGACTCTAAGTTTACTAAAAACAAATTCTCTCCAAATCCTAAGTAAAGTAGGATAATTTGAAGTTTGGATTAGTTTCCTGATTTTTAAGAATGAATGGATGTTGTCATTTGTTTTATGGTTTGAGTTTTAGATTCAAAACAAGGATGGCACTTTTAACAAAAGGAGAGAAAAGACATGTTTTGGATTCAAAATATGGATGGCACTTTTAAGAAAAAGAGAGAAAAGAACGTTGGAAAATAGGACAACAATTATCGAATTCGACCTGAGTTCGGTGGAACCAAAATTATCCCAAGTTCGGCTTCTCCTGAGCCAGAATGTTGTGGGTTTGGGTCAGACTTTGTTTTATGGACTAGGATTTTGTTGGAGATTAAGTTTGAGCTTCCTAGTGCCAATGCGACCTGATGTATATTTGGTCCTATAATAATAAACTCAAAAATACATAATAAAATAGAAAATTGCAGCGACCGAATTATTGTTTCCTGAGAAGAATTCTCGATCTTGTATTGAGTCTTCATGTCTTCATGTGATGCATTCATTGTGCTATGTTGCATCAAGTCATATCAAGAAGTGGTTGGTCGAATATCAAAATTAGGTTGGTCATTGATGTTGGGTAACAATAAATACTGTCGTGTAGAAGCATCTCCTTGTAAACCGCATGAATGTGCATATACGTAGAAACATCTCCATTAATCTTTCGTGAATGTTGGTTAGCACCTTCGTCTAAAGTTTGTATATGCATAAATAATGCTTCCGTCGAGCAGTATATTACCCAAAGGATAATGTTTCCTGTAGGTCTCTAGCAATAACCATTTTTGATACTTACGGCTATAAATTTTCTCAATTTTTGTATTGAATGAGAAGATAGAGAGAGAAAACACACAGAAGATATATACGCTTGAGCAGCAACAGCTTAAGGCATCCCTTTTTCCTATGCTTCCTGTTACTAGTGTTCGTGTTCATTTATAGCCTTTACAAAATCTCTGGATCATCAATGGAGTAAAGGAATTAATCGTTAATTCGATCTCCACTATTTTCATGACCCGGTTCTACAAAACCAATGTAGCCACTAGGCGTGATATCGTACAAGTCTAGGTTGTACTTGTACAAGGCAAGAAGATAGACAAGTAATGGTGTATCTCAGAAACATCGATATTAGAGCAGAAAAAAAAGTCAAACTGAAGTCACAGTAGAATATATTGAAAAAATCTCTTTATTTATAGAAATATCAAAATACAAGGCTTACATTCACATTACAAGACTCTTTAAATACAAATGATACTTGGCCATTCTTGGATGACATTGGACTTGCCATATTGGCTTACAATCTCACTGGTACAACATAATTACAATTTTCCATACATTATGCCTTTTCTAACAAAAGAAAATATCCTTAGGAGAAGAGCTTTTGCATGCCCTAACAAATCTTTGATGCCTCGGGACAATTCAAGCCACTCCCCACAGGTGAGTACCAGGGGACGCCCATAAACCTGGGTCAGTACATATCTCGTACTGGTGAGCAAAACTAGCCCACTCACCTAAACCAACACTAAGTAATCATGTGACAAGCATATATATTGATTAAGTGATCTTTCTACTAGGGAATAGGTTCATTTGACTGTGTTTATATTATCTTGCACCATCGTAAAAGTATTTTCCAGTTTTAGTAGTATAATTTGAATATATGAAAGATATTACACATCACCTATCAGCGATTCTTACCAATAACCCACTGGTCTTATCCCTGCAAAACAAGGATTAGCTATAAAATAGGCAATATGAATCATTCCTGCATAAGATCGGTCAAGCCTGTATAAGTATTCTCGTTAGTATGCAGCCTAACTATATGAGGGTCATTGGTGATATAATTTTGCACCAAGAGGGACATGCCATATAGGACTTCGAAGAGCGTGCGAACACCATTCAAGAAGGTTATGATCCTCAATGAATGTCTTACTTATACCCCGTGCTACCAAAGGATTATGTTTTCTCCTAGCATAAACGTTCTCGATGCCCCGGTGCATCTCATTCGAGAAAACTTACAAAACCTTTTGCACATGTTGTCCATGACCATGCAACGTATATGCAATATAATCTGAAAGCATAAATTATACGGTAAAGAAACATAAGCAAAGCATTCATATAATCGGTCTTTCTTGTTCTATACATACTCATTTCTTGTTCTAGTTGGTAACTCGTAGGTCCCAACATACAGACCTTCTTGTGATTCGGCAGTATCAAACCATAAATCGATTACTCGGTGGTATTTTATCGCTATTATATTATCTTCCTTCGACTTGTGTACAGATGTATTTCCATATGTACATGTGTCCAATGTTCTACTCTCAGTGTTATAAGTATGTAAGATAACTTTCAGGGTATTAGTTCATTTCTCATATAAACTTACAAACAATATTATTGTGTCGATAGCACTAGCCATTTATCTTTCATATATTTCATTGATTACAATAGCATTGGATATAAGGCATCATTATCTTTATAGGAACTAGAGCAGTATTCGGTAATGAAACATAATAAGGTAATACTAGAATTCATTTTATTAGGGCTTGAAGGGGTAGACGAGAAGGGAAAGATCCACTCACTTATATAAATATAGCTTGTATGCCTCGATCCCACATACGTCTATGATGTTAGCCAAATATTTATGTTGAGTTTTTGAATATGGATAATCGATTAAGTTTAGCATTATGGTAATCGTTCAATCACTATAGTATCTTCTACTTAAACTCAGCATTGTCCAGAGATATAATATTTGATTCTGTATATTTTCTTGTTCGTCTAATATGTACTTGTAGAAAGCAATAAGCAAGATCAGCAATGGACATATGATATATGACGATGAGCCTCGCACCCGGGGATTCCACTGCCTGGTCAGGGGACTGTGGCCGAGGGTGCAGCACCCCTCGTTGGGGTTCAGGGGCAAACCTCCCGAAAGGTATTCCGATTAACAGATCTGGTTATCTTTGGACAACTGCCATCAAGAGAAAAAGCGTCTTCAAGTCAACAGATGTTTCAGAACTTTGGCTTCATCAGTGCTCTGGGTTTTCATATATAATTTGATATTTTATTTGAGTATATGACCTATGTACATCAAGTCGCACTGGCATAACCCAAGTCCACTCAATTAAACCTATACACAAATCTGTCTATATTCAACCCAAACCTTACCAGAATAGACAATAGAATTTGGACCGAATTCGGGCCAAACTTGGTTAACTTTTGGTATAAAATCAACTAGTTTAATTAGCTCCTGATTTCTTGGCCCAATGTTTGAAATTTTGAATTAAATCCCATCCAAATTCTGGTCGAATTCCGTTTTCCAATATACTATATATAGGATTGGAATTCTCTCATTTCAAATCAAATCATCCAAGCATTCAATCCTTCAATCCTTTAGTGAGCAACACCCCTTAGCCTTAAACTTTCCATCTCCAAGATCAACTCCTTACCCTTCTAAGTGCCAAGTACGGGCTCGGTCTAGAAGTCTACAAGAGTTGTAAAGAGATTGGCTCCATCAGTTTTCTTTCTTCTTCTGTGTGAAGTCTAGCATACCCTTTGTAATGCCCCACAACCGCATGGTGCATTATGCTGAGTCGGATTGAATGAGGCAATAGATGATTATATTTTAATTTGTTGGATTTGAGAACAAGTATTGATTTGAGTTGGTTTCATGTACAGATCGCGAGTGGAGTTTGATGGAATCAGATGTTCGTTTAGAGTAGTACTGGGATAGCTGGATTGGAGCGATAATACCGTCTTTCTTAGTTCGATTGGTTGGATGATTTGGAGAGCATGGCATGCTCGCACGGTCATATCAATTGAGTAGATCGTACTTTGCATCAGACCACAGGTTCAAGGGATCGGCCGTATCGGCAAGGCAGGGTGCTTAACGGAATCAGACTTTGTGAGTGGGCTCTGTCCCTTCTCCTTTACTCCTTCATGTCTAATAATATAGAACTGTCATGCCCAGTCCCAAAATACATATGACTAGGAATACGTAAGCATGTTAGCTGTATGTATATGGAGACTCTAATATATGGAAATCATAACACATACGTACACTGTATTATGAATAATAATTCACAAGTGGTATATAACTATCACAAGTCACAGGGCATAACTAAATCTCATACTACTAGAATAAGCGGGATTAGCGACGTTTTTAGCGACGTCAATGGAAAACATCGCTAATATAATATAAATTAGCGACTCCATGTAAAAACGTCGCTAGACGTCGCTAATTGGCGACATTTAGCGACGTTTACCAACTTTTATTCAGTTTTTCAATGATTAGTCGCTATAAGTTCAATTAAGGTCGCTAAATGTCGCTAATATGTTTTATTTAGTGACGTTTAGTGACGTATTTAGCAACGTATATCTATTAGACATTTAGCAACGTTATTAGCGACGTTAAAGACGTCACTAAATAGCGATGTCATTATTGGTGTCGCTAAAATGTCGCTAAATTTGTTTCATTTAGGGTGATTTCCCCCATTTCCTTCGATCTCTCCCTCTCCCTCTTCCAAATTTGAAACCTCCTTCCTCTGGCTCCTCCTTCCTCCGGCTCCCTTCCTCCCTCCGGTGACCCCCCTCTGGCCGCGTCCTCCCCCTCCGGCTCGCCTCCTTCCTACAGCGTCCCCTCCTCCCTCCGGGAGACCCCCCTCCGGCCACGTCCTCCCCCCTCCGCTGTCAGCTCCTTCTTCTTTCGGCTCCCCTTCTCCCACTAGCATCCTTCCTCCGGCTCCCCACCTCGGTGAGCTCCTCTCTCTGTCTTCTTTCTCTGTCTCTCTCTTTCTCTCTAACATGACACGACACAACACGACATGACACGACATGACACGACATGACTTGACACACACTAACCGTAATCCTAACTCGAACATACACACACAAACGTACACGTACACACACTAACCCTAACCCTAACCCTAATATGATACAACACGACCTGACATGACATGACCTGTAGTTGCTCTTCTTGCTGCTGTAGTTGCTCCCCTTGCTGCTATTGTGCATCCCCTTGTTGTTGCTGCTCTTCACTGCAGTGCACAAGAGTGCACTATGACTCCCTCTTGGCCTGCACAACAGTCCCGCATCTCACACTTAAATCCTGGCCTACCTAACACTCTAACACTACAGTGCACAACCTGTGCATAGTATGCACTTATACATGGAGAAGATATCATTGGTAATGTAGGAAAACTAGGGTTTGGTGTAGAGATATTTGGATTAAGCATAAGTTGCTAAAAATCCTGAAGTTATGGTCTGTTATGAGGAAATTGATAATATGTTGCAGTTTGGAAAGGGTTTGGATGAAAATTTTGTTTGAGGAATGGATTGAGCTACTCCAGTAGGGATCATACCAAATTGTGGTAGATTTGGTGCCATTCTAGCTGGATTTATACCAAATTATGGTATATTTGGTATGTTTAAAGGGGATTGAGGTATTGCCATGGATGGAGCATATGGTGGAAACTCAAACCCTCTTTTTGACATCAGCAAGATCCTCCATGCGCACCTCCGGAGGAGACGACAATAGAGATTTGGGCCGACGGTACAAAGTAAGTCAATTAGATAGTTTAGCCTCATATATATCATGTATTTCTTTATTCATCATATATTGACTTTTTCGATCTAAATAATTATCTCTGTATAGATATCGTTCATCGTCGGTTCAGAGACACCTGGGCCTATTTCTGAGGAACAACTATGGTGGCCCTTGGATCAACTACTCTTAACCTCCGGAGGAGAGGAAGGCGTTCTGGTTTGCGCACTTCAAGGTAAAAATATATTATATAAATCCTCTAATTTATGCATATTATATAACTTATCCGTGATGCTCACTTACTAAATTATTTATCGTAGCAAACGTATTTCCATCCTCCATACCGGGCCGAGTTGATCGAGCGGATGTTTTCTGCCGTTGCCGCCAAGCTTATCCGTGATGCTCTGGATGACCAGAAGGCTCGTGATCGTGCTGGAAAACTGATCCAAGGTTGGATCACGCCTGAGCAGTGGACGGTGATGAAGGCTAGATTCGATGATCCGAGCTACAAGGAAAGGTCTGAGAAGGCCAAGGCGGCTAGGCGGAATGCTGCAAAGTGGTGTGGCGGCTCAATTTCGATGACGAAACATTTTCGTCGTTTGGTATATTTTTTATTTAAGATATATTATTTTAATGTAAGTATGATAAAATTGTAGTAGAAAAAATATTAAATTTTAGTACTAAATAATATATTTTTAACAGGTCCTGAGGGGTGAGGATACAAATATGGTGACCGTCTTCTTGGCCACCCATCGCAAGGACGAAAATCTCATTGATGAGAGGTCCTCGTAGACCTATGTAAGTATTACTTTACTTTGTGTTAATTTTAATATAAATTAGGCAATTATCGAGTATCCAAACTTTTCTAGGCCGAGTATCTTAGGCTGCATGAGCGGGTGACTGCTAGTTCACCTACAGCTGGAGAGGCTGGTACTTCCTCGCAGCCCACTCCAGCTCCGTCGATGGATGACCTGTGGATGACCGTCGCTGGTGGTCTCCAGAGGGGTACGTACTACGGTACGGGATCTTATGGCGCCCTGGTTGCGACGCAGTCATCTAGGGCCTCCCCGACAAGTGCGCATTCCCCACAGCCCTCGCAGTCGTCGGCTAGAGTCTAGGAGGCCATTGACCGTCAGATTGCGTCTCTCCGTGATGAGTTGCTGCAAAAGATGGAGGAGCAGCCCCGGTCCCAGCCGCAGGCGGATGATCCGACACTCATCGTACGATTCGATATGCTCGACCGCAGTATCATGGAGCTTCGGGATTTGACAAATGATCTCTTAGAGCCTCGACAGAGGGCAGCGTGACGGAGCTGCAGGCATAACATCTATCCATAGGCGAGAGGCTGACGATAATTCAGGATTCAATGGTTCATAGCAGTACGAGGCTATTATCTACCATGGATTCTTACAACCAGCGACTCACAGAGTTGGAGCAGATACGTTCTTCTGGTGCGCCTACATCGACACAGACTCCACCGACGTCACAGCCTTCTCCATCAACATCGGTGTCGATTTTATGGGAGCAGTATGATATGTTCTTATCCTTCATATGCACAGGTGGTCATCCTCCTGCAGATCCGCAGTAGTATAGATATTTCTATGGATATTTGCCGGATATTTATATTTTTTGAATTATTCAGGATGAGACTCATTGTATGGATATATATTTACTGTATTCTTTACGGCGATATTTGCTGGATGTTTTATTATCTTCAAATTTTATTATATTATTTATATTAAATATATGTTAATTTACCGGTGTTGAGTGTTCAACCCAAGGGGGTCGGCAAACCCAGGAAATTCAACGGAGGGTTACTTCGGGTCTATTTGTACAGATTATGAATTAATAAACTGCAGGAATAATAGTTTGGAAATAATTCAGTATTCATTTTTTTACTGTACAATTAGCGACATTTTTAGCGACGTTTAGCGACGTTACTACACGTCGCTAAATACGTCGCTAAGTTGTGACGTTATTACACGTCGCTAATGATGTCACTAAAAATATCGCTAAAAATGTCGCTGTACGTCGCAACTTGCTGACATAGAAGTATTGCCAGGTCATTGAAGACATCGTTGTAACATCGCTATATAAGTCGCTAATTAGCAACGTTAAGCGACAGATGAGCATGTCGCTAATTAGTGTCGTTGCATCGCTAAACGTTGCTAATCTAGCGACACATTTACGTCACTAAAAAATGTCAGTATAGCGACATTTAGTGACATTTTTCCTTTCAGCGACTAGCTGAAAGGCGACTTCTGTAAAATATCGCTAATTACGTCGCTAAAAGTAATTAGCAATATTTATTGGTCATTTAGCGACGTTTCTTTACATCGCTAATTTGACTTTTTCTGGTAGTGTCATCCATAGAATCAGATATAAATGAATAACCAATAAACTATATAACAAAATCATTATAAGATGCTTGATAAGATCAAGTAGTTGGGTTGAGACAAATCTACTGCCAAACTAGAATATAAGAGGAACAAAATAAGTACATCTAATGATCAATAAGGCTCGAAGAGAAGACCTTCTCGAAAGAGAACGAAGTAGCAAGTCCTGATCCATGCTCCTGCGAATAGTCATGATCGTCTACACCTAGAAAGGGACCAGGTCCTCAGAGGGACGTAACAAGATATATAGAAGCATGCCATAAAGTAAATACTGTGAAAACTCGAGGGTGAACTAACCAGCTAAGTGAATGCAATTTGAGGACAACTTAGTACGTATGGGAAGTGTAGGCTAGACATATGCTGACGTAATTCACTAATCGTCGTGGGTGGCTAGTATATGCCACGTATGCCCCCAAAACAAGGGCACTCTGCAATATAATAACGTCCAGCTCTGAGGAGCATTATCTGTATAAGTAATAACGTCCAACATTCCGGATAACGTAGAATTTGCATAGTATAATGTCCATATCGCTCCGTAGAACGTAAAATCTGAATAGTATAACGTCCATATCACTCCGTAGAACGTGGAAATTAAATAGTATAACGTCCATATCGTTCCGTCGAATATGGAATCTAAATAAAGAAAGTGGGTGTCCAATACGCCTACTAGTTGTCCTCCCCGTCCAATGCTCTATGCATGTTGTATATACAACACGCTTTAGCTACTACGCCGAGACGGAGTGCGAGTATCGGCATCGTAACTTTGGCTCATAGCCTATCGTTAGAATAATAGCCCAACTTTACAACCAAACAAGGACAAGGATTGGACCACCGTACTATAATAGTCTATGTTCCTGGACTACTAATAACTGATAAGTCTTCTAACATACATCACTATTAACAGTTATACCCTATCCGTCGCACGACCTATACGTACAGGTGGCCAACCGAAAATGCAAGTCCGTGTCCTACATGAGACTCACAACCCATGTAAGAAATGTGTCAAGGCCTGGGGAGTCATACTGATAACTCTATGATTTTTGGTGCGTCCACTAGACACTAGGTCAGACACAAGTCCTAACGTCAACGCCTTCGTTGGCTATACCCGAGTCTTTCTTGGACGCGTACAGTTATATAATATTAAAATAATAAAAATTTAACTAAATAATAACTGAATTTAAACAGTACAACAAGGTATGGTATACTTGCCTGGCAAGAAAGCTGCATAGTGTAAGCATCCAGACGTCAAGAACAAGGGATCAGAAACCATGGCATCCGAATGAACGTCTCCGGATGCTGAAATAAATATCACCAATATTCCCGAAATAAGCGAGATAGTCAGAAAATACTACCCTTTCGTCCAATTTGGACACAGGAGGAAAACGGTAATTTCGGATCAAAACGGGTCCACTCATGGGCCATTTTGCACCAAAAAGTGTGCCAGAGGTAAAGTTCTATAAATTAGAAAAATTATAGGTCAAAAAAATTCTAAACATCGATACGAACTAAACGGTATGTCCAATTTTGAATTCCGGTGAGCCGATCACAAATTCGCCCTTAAAGTCAAACCGTGGGCCCCGTAAATAGGCAGCTTGGTCAACTATCTCAGAATTACGTAAAACTTGGGTTACAGGACAAGCATGATACCACGAATCCAATGGAGCATGTTTTGTCGTATTTCGACGAGCATACACAAAATAGGATGGTGTACAAAAGTCGCGATATGGGGACTTTTTACGGATACGGTTTGATTCTGACGCGCACACGTGTCCGAATCAGCTTCCGTAAAAATCCACATGTCAGGATATACCATACGCGCCATTCGGTGCAATTGGTATACGATGAGTTAGCCCCGTTTGGCGGGGCGCACTCCGTAGCACAATATTTTAGTTTTAATAAATCAAATTTTTGGTCATTTTAGAGGTCGAATATTTTAACACATAACACGAATTAATAAAAACTAAAAGAAAAAAATTCTCGGTTATATTGAGAAGAAAACCCTTCAATTAGTTTTTGAAAATATTAAAAAGGTTGTTGGCAAATTCGGTGTGAACATGGGGGGTTTGGGGTAAAGTTTATGGACTGTTTTGGTCAGTTTTTCGGCCATTTTTCGGTCAATTTTTCGACCAATCCGTGACACGAAAACTCGTCCCGCTTGAATGAAAATCCTAGAGGGTTAGGTTGTGAACGTACACGGACAAACCGCTCACAAAAAGAATCACAGATGAGGGAGATACATCACCTTGAAGTATGGACGCTGCTGCATGTATTCGTGCATGCATACGCACACGCAGACGAGGGCGGCGGTCGGCGCGGGGGCGGTCGGCGCCGGCGTGGGGCTGAGGTCGCCGGAGGTCGGGCTAGGGTTAGGATTAGGGTTTGGAGTTTTGTGTGTAATATATATATATATATATTTATATATATATATATATATATATATATATATAGAGAGAGAGAGAGAGAGAGAGAGAGAGAGGGAGAGAGAGATCCGCACGGGGTGGGGGAGTATGCTGCTGCTGGGGTCGGGTAGAAAATAGGTTAGGGAAAATGTTAGGGTTAGGTTTAGTTTATAATTTAGGATTATTAACTTAGTTTAGGAATTAAGTTATTTTATTTTTCTTTTCTTTTCTTTTTATTATACTATCATTATTATTATTACTATTATTATTTCTATTACAACTATTATTATCATTATTATTATTATTATTATTATTATTATTATTATTATTATTATTATTATTATTATTATTATTATTATTATTATCTCTATTACTATTATTATTATTACTATTATTATTATTGCTATTATTATTATTATTACTATTAACTATATATTTATTAAAATATACATATATATATGAGGTTAAAATCCCAAAAATATTATTTGCACACCAATAAATTCTATGAATTTACTTTTGTAAAGTTTTAATAAAAATACTACACACAAAGTATTTTGTGAAAATATTTTATAATTAGTTATTAGATATTTATTTAGTTATATAAATCAAGTAATTGTATTATCTAATTAACTAAGTAATTAATTAAATGAATATTCAACAAAATTGGTTAATAGTAAATAATAGGCAAATATATAAAAAGGAAAAATGCCTAACTTGGCACGAGAAATTTTGGGCTACTAATTATAGAAAAGTCAAAAATAAGAAAATAACCACAATTAAATTATATATATATAATATCTAAATATTTAATAATTAATCTATGGTTGTTCCCCTAATGTCATACTAACACCAAGGGGTAGAACATTTGTGCCACGAAAAGATCCTACAGGTAGTGTCTCATGTGTAGGCTACTTCCTATGAAGGGAGATACATATTTTGGGGCCATCCTATATTATTAATGTCCAAACCATGGTGAAGTGTCCTAATATAATTTTTGGGTATTATTTGATTTTAAAATAATCTAAAACAATACAAGGAATACAAAATACACACAAGATTCCTATTTTTTGGTCAGGGGGTTTACAATCTACACAACTTAAAAGAATTTTGTCCTCAAAATTAAAAATAAGGCATGATTTGTTAAATCCTTCACATTCGTATATAAGGCAAGTCAATCGCAATCTCTTCCAAAAATTTAAATAACAAGATCTATTCAATCCATCGCAATTACTTCAAATTTAAATTAACCATTATTTAAATCAGAATTCAACATATCGTAATCTCTTCTCGACCTTCAAATCATCAACATCCAAATTTAAGTTAAATCCATGTACCATCTTCAAGATTTAAATAACTCATATCAAATTTATGTCACAATTTTCAACTATCATAATCTCCTCTAGACTTTGAACAATAAACAATTCTAATAAAATCTTGTTCCTATTTTTAACTTAAGAATTTGGTACTCTTCAAATTTTAAACTTAATTTCCATCCTCAATATTTCAAATAGATGATTCAACAATCAACATTCAACTTTTAATTCAAATCATCAAATTATAAAAATTTAAACTTAATTCACCAATTGTTCAAGTCTAAAATTCTTTATTTATCGTCAAAATTTAAATCATTGATTCAACCTTCAATATTCAAAATTTAAATCATGTGCTCAAAGTATAAATATTTGTCCACAATATCAAGATATTAAAATTTATTAAATCCTCATCATATCATTCTTCTAAAAATTTCTCAAAGTTAAAATGACTTAAATATCTTAATCTAATCTTACTTGATCACAATCTAAAAATAAATTACCTCAAGTTGACAATGCAACCTCTATCCAACTTAGAATTTACCCATCTATCACATAAGGCTATATATTTAAGAAAGGCTTCCTCAAATTATTTAATCGTGTTGTTCAATATATCCTCAAAAAAATTCAACATCAAATCACATATGATATGCCCTTACTTATAAAAGATAGTCACAAAGTAATATGGTTGGCCTATGGGGTATATCTAGGACTCTCCGTGTATCAAACTTATACCAAGCACGAGATTTCGTCTTTCCAAAATAGAGAAAGACAAAAAAAATAATAATAAAGAATTCAAGGAGGAGGTGATAGAATGCAAGTACGGGATCAAGGCGATTAAAGAATTCAAAAGGGAGTTGTCAAGGCAGTTGCGGATTAAAATCCTATTTTGGTAAATTCTTATTCGCACATTCATATCAGAACAGTTATATACCTGATATGATATGCTCTGACCTGTCTAGAGGGCAAGTATATTCGTCTAACATGCTAAGTCAACTATATCGTAATCCATGTAAAGTAGTTATGCGAAGAGCGAACCAAGCACACTAAGGTTGATCAGACCATAATATATTGATTCTAAATAGACAATTTTATTAGTATGTGCACACAATAATACATATGTCATAAACAAGCTTGGTAAAAGAATAAGCTTGCAAAACTAGACTGTAATAGCAGCATAAGTCAAGGTAGTCCAGAAAATATAAGTACGCAGGATTATGATGAGTGAAAGGTACAAAATAATTCAAGTTTACCAAGAAAATGAGACTCGTCCGGTATTGTGCCCCTACAGTTGTTATACTAACTCCTCGTCTAAGTCTCTAGTCGACCAAATGGGGGTATGGGCCTCTAAGTTCTACAGTCTGGATAAACACTATCTTCTAATGCAAGTCTATAGTTGGTATCATTCAATTACACTTCATTAATTGGTCAAAATGACTATATGATACTAGGTTGTGAGGTATACTACCCAACTTAAAAGAATAAACTAATACTATAATTGCCTTGTGGGGATAAAGTAGAAACCCTTGTTAGGGTATATGAGGAAAAGATCTTGGTACTTATTAAGGTATCCTATTGCATTATATAGGTAATGGTCATCTTAAGTCTTAATCATAGTGCTTATAGAACAAAAGTGTTACTATTAAGAATGGAGAAGTTATTGGCTATCAAGTGAAAGAGGATATAACCTATATGGAGATATGTGGAAAAGATTACTTGATTTAAAACTAAAGGATAATCATCAAATCACAATCTAAATAAACAACTCAACTATCAAGTTCTAACTACTAAGCACATAATTTCAAAATTCAAGATTAACAACTATAATCCTAGCAAACTTTATATCCTAACATAAAAAGAAATTATTTGGTCTACAATCAGAAGGGTTAGGTGGCACGAATTGAAAGATGAAGAAAAAATTTAGTCACCGCACAAATAGCGAACGATAAGGTTTTGGAGGAACAAGATATAAAATTTTAAATGAGTGACTCTTGATAATATCATGGTTTTCTAAGGGGGAGTGGTATACTAGTCTCTATGTTCGAGATATGATCAAGAAAAATGTTATATTCATCCCTCTTGGCTTCCTAAGGTACTGTTCTGCTAATATCAAGACGAGAATCTAAATTTATTGTTCTAATATCCTTTTCAAAAGAAATTCGATTTCAATTATCTCACTATGGAAGTTAGGTTTAGTCCTAATATTCAACCTTGGCTTTCTATTGGTTCCTCAATACTAGGGTCAAACAATATGGTCAAATTTCTAACTAACTCTAGTAGTGTCTATACTACTCTCAAGTCCTTCATAAATATATCAAGGGATAATGGTTAATGAATATACAGGTAAGGGATACTAGGGTTCATTAGGTATTCTAAACTTAGTGATGTGTCAATATTCTAGTTGTATTCTTAGTAGGAGCGTTATCCTAATTATTATCCTAACAACAAGGATTTCTATATTCTAGGAGAAGGCTATACTCAAGGAACTATTAGGAAAGTACATGAATCAAGCAGGATAAAATTATTTAAATAGAATGGATTGGAAGGAAGGTGAGTCATAGTCAAATATGGATGAGACCTAAAACTCTAATCCTATGTGAAGGCTTGCTCGGTACAGTAACATAACCGAGACAATATGCTCTCGACCTGCATGGGCCACCACTAAAAACTTGTCATGCCCCAGTCCCAAAATACGTAGGACTAGGAATACGTAAGCATACCGGCCGTATGTATATGGAGACTCTAATATATGGAAACCATAACACATACGTACAATGTATTATGAACAATAATTCACAAGTGGTATATAACTATCACAAGTCACAGGGCATAACTAAATATCATCCACAGAATCAGATATAAATGAATAACCAATCAACTATATAACTAAATTAGTATAAGATGTTTGATAAGATCAAGTAGTTGGGTGGAGGCAAATCCACTACCAAACTAGAATATAAGAGGAACAAAATAAGTACATCTAATGATCAATGAGGCACGAAGAGAAGACCTTCTCGAAAGAGAATGAAGTAGCAAGTCCTGATCCACGCTCCTTCGAATAGTCATGATCGTCTATACCTGGAAAGGGACCAGGTCCTCAGAGGAACGTAACAAGATACATAGAAGCATGCCATAAAGTAAATACTGTGAAAACTTGAGGGTGAACTAACCAGCTAAGTGAATGCAATTTGAGGACAACTTAGTGTGTATGGAAAGTGTAGGCTAGACATATGCTGACGTAATTCACCAATCGCCGTGACTGGATAATATATGCCACATATGCCCCCATAACAAAGGCACTCTGTAATATAATAACGTCCAGCTCCGAGGAGCGTGGTATCGGTATAATAAATAATGTCCATGTTTCGGAGAACGTAGAATCTGTATAATATAATGTCCATATCGCTCCATAGAACATGGAATCTGAATAGTATAACGTCCATATCGCTGCGTAGAACGTAGAATCTGAATAGTATAACGTTTATATCGTTACATCAAACATGGAATCTGAATAAAGGAAGTGGGGGTCCCATACGCCTACTAGTTGTCCTCCCCGTCCAATGCTCTATGCATGTTGTATACACAACACGCTTTAGCTACTACGCCGAGACGGAGTGCGAGTATCGGCATCGTAACTTTGGCTCATAGCCTATCGTTAGAACAATAGCCCAACCTTATAACCAAACAAGGACAAGGATTGGACCACCGTACTACAATAGTCTATGTTCCTGGACTACTAATAACTGCTAAGTCTTCTAACATGCATCAATATTAGTAGTTATACCCTATCCGTCGCACGACCTACACGTACCGGTGGCCAACCGAATACGCAAGTCCGTGTCCTACATGAGACTCACAACCCGTGTAAGAAATGTGTCAAGGCCTGGGGAGTCATACTGATACGATTTTAGGTGCGTCCACTAGACACTAGGTCAGACACAAGTCCTAACGTCAACGCCTTCGTTGACTGCACCCGAGTCTTTCTCAGACGTGCACAGTTATATAATATTAAAATAATAAAATATATAACTAAATAATAGCTGAATTTAAATAGTACAACAAGACAAGGTATACTTGTCTGGCAAGAAAGCTGCATAGTGTAAGCATTCAGACGTCAAGCACAAGGGATCAGAAACCATGACATCCGAATGAAATTCTCCGGATGCTGAAATAAATATCACCAACGTTCCTGGAATAAGCGAGATAGTCAAAAAATACTACCCTTTCGTCCAATTTGGACACAGGAGCAGAACGATAATTTTGGGTTAAAGTGGGTCCACATGTGGGCCACTTTGCACCAAAAAGCGTGCCAGAGGTAAAAGTGTCTAAATGGGACAAATTATAGGTCAAACAAATTCTAAACTTCGATACAAACTCAACAGTATATCCAATTTTGAATTCCGATGAGTCGATCACAAATTTGCCCTTAAAGTCAAACCGTGGGGCCCGCAAATAGGCAGCTTGGCAAACTATCTCAGAATCGTATGAAACTTGGGTCACAGGACCAGCGTGATACCATGAATGCAATGGCGCAAGTTTCATCACATTTCGACGAGCGTACAAAAAATAGGGTGGTATTTTACAAAAGTCGCGATACAGGGACTTTTTACGGATACGGATTGATTTCGACGCGCACACACGTCCGAATCAGCTTTCGCAAAATTTCACACGTCAGGATATACAATACGTACCTTTCATGCAATTGGTACAAGACGAGGCGGTCCCATTTGGCGCGTCGTACTCCGTATCACAAAATTTCAGTTTTAATAAATCAAGTTTTTGGTCGTTTTAGAGGTCGAATATTTTAACACATAACACGAATTAATAAAAACTAAAAGAACAAAAAAATTCTCAGTTATATTGAGAAGAAAACCCTTAAATTAGTTTTTAAAAATATTAAACAGGTTGGTGGCAAATTGGGTGTGAACATGGGGGCTTGGGGTAAAGTTTATGGACTGTTTTGGTCAGTTTTTTGGCCATTTTTCGGTCGATTTTTCGATCAATCCAGGACACGAAAACTCGTCCCACTTGAATGAAAATCCTAGAGGGTTAGATTGTGAACGTACACGGATAAACCGCTCGCAAAAAGAATCACAGATGAGGAAGATACATCACCTTGAAGTATGGACGCTGTTGCACGTATTCACGCGTGCGTACGCACACGCGGACGGCGACGACGGTCGCGGTCGGCGTCGGCATGGGGCTGAGGTCGCCGAGGGGGGCGATCGCCGGAGGTCGGGCTAGGGTTAGGGTTTGGGGTTTGGAGTTTTATGTGTAATATATATATATATATATATATATATATATATATATATATATATATATAGAGAGAGAGAGAGAGAGAGAGAGAGAGAGAGAGAGAGAGAGAGATAGAGTGATAGAGAGGGAGAGAGAGAGATCCGCACGGGGTGGGGGGAGTATGTTACTGCTGGGGTCGGGTAGAGAATAGGTTAAGGAAAAGGTTAGGGTTAGGTTTAGTTTATAATATAGGATTACTTACTTAGTTTAGGAATTAAGTTATTTTATTTTCTTTTTCTTTTTTTTTATTATGCTATCATTATTATTATTACTATTATTATTTCTATTACAACTATTATTATTATTATTATTTTATTTTATTTTATTATTATTATTATTATCCCTATTACTATTATCATTATTATTGCTATTATTGCTATATTTATTATTATTATTATTATTATTATTATTATTATTATTATTATTATTATTATTATTATTATCTATATATTTATTAACATATACATATATAGATGAGGTCAAAATCCCAAAAATATTATTTGCACACCAATAAATTCTAAGAATTTACTTTTGTAAAGTTTTAATAAAAATACTACACACATAGTATTTTGTGAAAATATTTTATAATTACTAATTAGATATTTATTTAGTTATATAAATCAAGTAATTTTATTATCTAATTAACTAAGTAATTAATTAAATAAATATTCATCAAAATAGGTTAATAGTAAATAATAGGCAAATCTATAAAAAGGAAAAATGTCAAACTTGGAACAGGGAATTTTGGGCTACTATTTATAGAAAAGTCGAAAATGGGAAAATAACCACAATTAAATTATATATATAAAAAATCTAAATATTTAGCAATTAATTTATGGTCGATCCACTAATGTCATACTAACACCAAGGGGTCGAATACTTGTGCCACGAAAAGATCCTACAAGTAGTGTCTCCTGTGTAGGCTACTTCCTATGAAGGAAGATACAGATTTTGGGGCCATCCTGTATTATTAATGTCCAAACCATGGTGAAGTATCCTAATATAATTATTGGGTATTATTTGATTTGAAAATAATCTAAAACAAATACAAGGAATACAAAATACACACAAGATTCCTATTTTTGGGTCAGGGGGTTTACAGGAACACACGTAATAGCTTGAACACTTGGACTAAAACTTGAAAATCACTACACTGTGGTGTGCATAGAGTGTACGTTATTTGGTTGGATATGATTTATGGCTTTAGTTGGTTTTGTATTGGGCAGTTGGAGCTTGAGTAGGCAGTTGAAGCTTGATTGGATCATCTTGGTTGGAACATCGAGGCACTTCAGGTGGGCGAGCGAAAGTACATCCGTGCACAAGTATCAATTGGGCACTTTGTTATGCAAAGCGTGCAGTTGTGGTTCAAAATTGGACAACTACATCAGTGAGGGCATTGTGGCACTGTTGGGGCATTGTGCTACGGGATTTTTTTGAGCGAGGGGTGTTACACCAATTGGGGCATTGTGTCGAAGCGACATAGTGCCTATGGTGATAACTTGAGATTGTGCCTTAGGATATAAGTTGGAGAATGGTTATGAATAGTTGGTTGGATTGAGGCTAGGATCGTTTGGTGGAGCAAGAATGCTCGATTCTCTCGTCTTACCTACTTAGTATTTGCATCAGTCACGGACAACCTGTTGTGCACAGAGTTTGGTTTCTTCGAACGGGATATGTTCCGGAGCACTAGGATCATTCATCCATGGAGGAGACAATGGTAACGTGTCTTGGGCGCGGCGCCGGCAGTTCGATACGAACAGGCGGGCTAGCTACTCATTCTGGATCGGGTAGAACTGCAGTTTATTAGTCCTTTATGGCTTGGCCAGTGACTTCATATAGGTAAGAGTTGGTTTGCTTTTCTTGGGTTTGCATTGTGCTTTTCGTATAGGCGGTGGCCATCTTGCCTCGGCAAGAGTGGGCATATCGAAGATTGGATTATAAGGCTTGGATTGTGTCTTGGTTTGTGGATGGATATTGAGGCTTGGATTTTGGTTCGATAGATTTTCGCGTTGTTTGGGTTTGAGTAGGACGGTTTGCATGCTAGTTTCCCATTGAGTTGGATATATCTGCTTATATATTTTGCTTGAGTTGAATGATTGCATGTTTAGCCTACTTTACAGTTTTCCTTAATAAATCATACCTCTGCCATGAAAAGAATCTTGGATTCAAGTAGAAAGATTACCATATAACTGTTTGTATTTACTATTCTACTTAGTGTCGGTTTAGACAAGTGTGTTACCCCGCTCACCAGTATGGCTGTGTACTGACCCACGTTTGTGGGCATTATTTCAGGTACGTTGGTGTAGTAGCGCTACTTTGATATACGAGATATGATGTATGAACGATAAGTACCTTTGTGGGCAAGAGAAAGAGCAAGAGTGTTTTATCGCCTTTGTAGCATTATCCTTTATGAAATTTATATTGGACCCTATAGAGGGCTTCGCTGCGTATACTCTGATGTGTGCTTGGTACACATTACTTGAATTTCGTTGTATCTTGGTCGTTTCGATAATAACTTTGATGTTTGACAACATCAACTTGTGCGAGCGCAACTCCAGGCTCGTACGGTATCACATTCCGATGGAAACGATCGTCTTGTGGGAGCACTAAAATGTGGTGATTCATATTCAGCAGGGTCGATCGAGCTTGCGAAAGATTGGGGCATAACAAATTGGTATCAGAGCTCCCGGTATATTTTCTCGGACTTTGTGTTTTGGTTCATCACAAACTCTAAATAGCTTTTGCCTGTCGTTTAGCTCTTGGCTCTACTCGATGCCGCATTGGATGTTTCATTCAATAAGTCTATATATTTGTTGGTTGTGGGTGCATGTTGTTATTTGTTGCGTTGCTTTCGTTGGTTTTCGGTAGATCGTGTAACATCGTTGGGCATTGTTGCATTCGTGCAACAAGTTGTGTGTCGTTGTTGCATTTGTGCAACAAGTCGAGAGGTGTCATTGCGTTGGTATGGATTGTCATTCAGGGAGTTTCTGGTTGCATCAATGGATCAGTTGGTTGGTAGACGAGATTGGTTATGTGGTATATTGTGAGTTGAAGCATCGGATGAGAATGGATCGCTGCACGAGTTGCTCTTGTAGCGAATGTGTTGGATAGAGTTTAATTTTTGGCTGGGTATATCACAGAGAGCATTGCACGAGTTGCTTGTGTGTCGTATTGGTTGAGAAGGTTTGAGTTGGCTTGGGGATATCAGGATAGTGTTGCACGAGTTGCTCGTACAGCAAATACGAGGAACAGTTGGGTATTAGGTTGGATTACTTTGAAGAGATCGTTGCACGGGTTGCTCGTGTAGCAAAAAAATCGAACTATTTGAGAATAGCTGAAAGTATTGAGAATGGAACATGGCATATGTTGCATAGCATGATTGATAAAAGAGTTAGATGGTTCATGCGTTGGCAGAGTTTAGTGTCAGACTTGTGTTGGGGATGGCAGGATCACGCATAAGGGATGGTTCGAATGGATCTTAGATCATTGAAGAGTGACTTGATTCTGAGTGGTATATGGTATATCACATAGTTAAGTAACATTAAAATATTTTGGATAGACATCAATGAATTTGCCATAATGGATAAGGATAACAGGAATATAGGTTGGTTGGTGTACATCAGCTGAGTTAGAAAATAAAACATGGAGCAAGCGAATGTTGAGTTACGATCGACAAGATCACCCCAGAATAAGTCAGTTTGGAATAGACGTTCTTCGACACAGAGTAAGCGCTAGAGCGACTCTATTTCCAAGTGGTATATGGTACAATAGAATTTGACTCGGGTATTCTTCGATACATTAGACTTGAGAAATCAAGAACGAACTTGTGCAATGGAAGTATCATTGGACTTGAGAGATGGACGAGATCGAAACAAGCAATGGAATAAGTGTTTGGAATTTGAGGGATTGATGCGGACCAAGTATTAGAAACAAGTGGAGATCGATCAGATAGAATGCTGAATATCAGAGTTCGCTTGCACGATTTGGAAGTTCGGTGGAGCATTCATGGATGCATAGAGAGAGATGAGCATGAGGAACGAACAGTTAGGGTATGCTTGAACGAGCGATAGGTGAATCGAATGATAGCGAGCACGGACTACAAATTTTGGCAACACATTGGAGCTGTTGGTTGAGCAATAAAACATGATCTGGTTTAGAGGGGCAATGCGATAGATTCGTAAGAACTTGAAGGATTTTGGATATTGGCACTCGAGAAGTTGGACTCGTGGTTTAGCGGAAGTAAAATTTGGCAACATAGTGCAACGATGGTAGACGGATTCTCAGGAAGACATAAACGGGTATGAGGCAAGACTAGTTGATGTTAAGTCAGATTAGAAGTTAATACATGCAGTACTGAGATGGATTGAGGCAATAAGTAAAGGCAATATAGATTTGAGATTTATGTTGAAACTGATGCACAAGTCATGTGAGAGTATGTAGACTAATCGGAACATAGAGAGAATCAAGACGGGCTAAGGAATGAAACAAGAACAAGATAGTAGCGGATGGACTTTTGAAGATAGCTAAATGAAAAAGCAACGTTGAAGAAAAATACTGTGATGCTCGAGCAAGTTGGACGTGCACTGTGAAACATGGCATACAGATAAGAATTGGAGCAAGTCTTTGGTTTCGTAAATAATTGCAAGTGGTAGTGCGAGAAGTCGAACTTGGTAGTTCAAAAAATTTGATGGATTCAGGACAGAACGGCAGATTGATGGAAGACGATTTCAACGAGTACATTTCTAAATTTATGGCTTGGATACATAGTAAGACTCTAGGTGGTTAAGCAATGTTTGGTTGACAGATTCGTCAGAGGTAGTGCATGAAGTTATCAGAGTTAGAAGTTCGTTCGGATGGAATGGTTGGATTATGGCTCAAATTTGCAGAGAAGATATAACATGGTTCATAGTAACTATCCATCGTGATGACTTACAATTATTAAGCGTAGTTTCGGGATAGCTGACCCTAGTGACTTGACCGCCAAATCAGAGATGAATATTGTAGACCCATAGAACGATGCTTGTAGCGGCGCATTTGGGAATGTGTCGAGGATGGATATGAGTAGTGTATATTGGAGATTTGCCTTAGTGACTGAGTTTTGGATTTGAGAGATCCTTGGGATAGCCCTCAGCTGAAGATGCAGCCGGAAGATTGAAGCGATGGTAGAAATAGCCTAAGTCAACTGATAAGATTCGAAGTCGCATATTTTTGAAGATGACATCGCCTCTGACTCGTCGTGCCCCGGAAGGGAATAGCATTCATATGAATTGATGACTGTGAAACTAGCTTGTGAAGTTAAAGCAACGGCTCTTTCAGATCAAATTCTTGCAATACTGAAAGGGACAGATGTGCCTCAGATCTACAAGATGTATCAAAACTTAGTCTGGGATGCATGCTCGTATAGAAGGCGAAGGTGATATCCTGTACTTCGAGGCAGTGGAAGCAGCACGAAGAACTATTACATGTGTGACCTAGGAATTGTGGCGAGTGTGTCCACGTTGAAATCATGGCGACACTATCCTTATGACGTGGCAGCAAAATCTTCGTGGATTACATGAACCTCAATATAAATGTTCACTCAGTGAGGTATTAAGATTGAGGAAGAGGTATTTGGCTGAGCTGATCTAAAAGCATAGTTTGATATATAGGTAAGTCACCTAGCTGGGCTAGTATCAGTTGTGATGATCGTTCGGAGCAAGAGATAATATTTAGAGATGGTGCTTTCAGAACATTGTGCAATTGGGGTCATTCTAGAGTTTTGTTGGTTGAGTTTGGATGGTGCTAGTATGGATTCAGAAATAGTTGGATGGATACGAACTGATTTGAGTCAGGTGGGAAGATCGTCAGTGGAAAATTATCGTATTTGAGAATAGTGCTTGTGCGAATATATTGGAATGAACGTCAGGATTGGTTCAATTGGGAGTGATGCGAATGAATGCCTCAAACATAAAGATACCCTTGTAACTTATTCAAATTCGCTATTGCTAAGCTCGTCTGAAATACATATATTTCAGGGAAGCCTCAAATATGTGTATGATCCAAAACTAAGCGACAAGAGGAATTCGTATTGAGCTGCAAGGAGGATGTGGGAATATGGAATTTGTGTGAGCGTTCAGCGCGAGCGAGATGCTGAGTCTGGATCAAGAGAATGTAAGTTGCATGGAGCAGAGATAAGAATTAGACAAACGGCATGCGACAAAGAATGGATACAAGTATGGTTCGAGGACGAACCTGATTCTTATTGGTATATTATGTAATGCACCGCAATCGCACGGTGCATTGTGCTGAGTCGGAATGATGAGGCAATAGCTGGTTATATTTTAATTTATTGGATTTGGGAACAAGTATTGATTTGAGTTGGTTTCATGTGCAGATCGCTAGCGAAGTTTGATGGAATCAGATGTTCGTTCAGAGCAGTACTGAGATAGCTAAATTGGAGCGATAATGTCGTCTTCCTTAGTCCATTTGGTCGGATGATTTGGAGAGCACGGCCTACTCGTACGGTCATACCAATTGAGTAGATCGTACATTGCATCGGACCACTGTTCAAGGGATCGGCCGTATCGGCAAGGCAGGGTGCTTAACGAAATCAGACGTGGTGAGTGGGCTCTATCCCTTCTTCTCTACTCCTTCATGCATAATAATATGGAATACACGTAATAGCTTGAACACTTGGACTTGAATATGGAAATTACTATACTGTGGCATACTTAGAGTATACGTCGTTTGGTTGGATATGATTTGTGGCTTGAGTTGATTTTGTGTTGGGCATTTGGAGCTTGAGTAGGTAGTTGGAGCTTGATTGGATCATCTTAGTTGGAACATCAGGCACTTCGGGCGGGCGAGCGAGCGTGCATCGGTTTACGAGTATCCGTTGGGCGCTTTGTCATGCAAAGCATGCAGTTGTGGTTCAAAACCGGACAACTGCATCGGTGAGGGTATTGTGCTACTGTTGGGGCATTGTGCCACGAGATTTTTCTGAGTGAGGGGTGTTGCACCAATTGGAGCATTGTGTCAAAGCGGCATAGTGCCTATGGGGATAACATAAGATGGTGCCTTAGGATATAAGTTGGAGAATGGTTATGGATAGTTGGTTGGAATGAGGCTAGGATTGTTTGGTGGGGCGAGAATGCTCGATTCTCTCGTCATACCTACTTGGTGTCTGCATCGGTTACGGACAACCTGTTGTGCACAGGGTTTGGTTTTCTCGAATGGGATAGGCTCCGGGGCACCGGGGCCGTTCGGCCATGGAGGAGACAATGATAACGTGCCTTGGGCGCGGTGCCGGCAGTTCGATACGACCAGGCGGACTAGCTACTCACTCTTGATCAGGTAGAACTGTAGTTGATTAGTCCTTTACGGCTTGGCCAGTGACTTCATATAGATAAGAGTTGTTTGCTTTGCTTGGATTTGCTTTGTGCCTTTCGTGTAGGCGACGACCACCTTGCCTCGGCAAGAGTGTGCATATCGAAGATTGGATTATAAGGCTTGGATAGTTGATTGGTTTGAGGATGGATATTGAGGTTTTGATTATGGTTCGATAGGTTTTCGCGTTATTCGATTTAAGTAGGACGGTTTGTATGCTAGTTTCCTTTTGAGTTGGATATATCTGCTTGTATATTTTGCTTGAGTTGAATGCTTGCATGTTTAATCTACTTTACAGTTTTTCTTAATATGTCATACCTCTCCCATGAAAAGAATCTCGGATTCAAGTAGAAAGATCACCATATAACTGTTTGCATTCACTATTCTACTTAGTGTCGGTTTAGAGGAGTGGGTTATCCCGCTCACTAGTACAGCTGTGTACTGACCCACATTTATGGGCATTATTTTAGGTACGCAGGTGTAGTAGCGCTACTTGGATATTCGGGACATGATGTATGAACGGTAAGTACCTTTGTGGGCAAGAGAAAGAGCAAGAGTGTTGCATCGCCTTTGTGGCATTATCCTTTACGGCATTTTTATTGGACCCTATCGAGAGCTTCGCTGCGTATACTCTAATATGTGCGTGGTACACAATACTTGACTTTTGATGTAACTTGGTCGTTTTAATGATAACTTTGATGTTTGACAGCGAAACTCCAGGCTCGTACGGCATCACGTCCCGATGAGAACGATTGTCCTGTAGGAGCGCTGTAACATGGTGATTCACGTTCAGCAGGTACGATCGAGCTTGCGGAAGATTGGGGCGTGACACCCTTCGTATCAAACGCACGTGTATGAAGTTGGGAGCCTTCGGATCAAAACTCATGGTGTAAAGAAGTGGCAAGCCTTCGGATCAAAGCTTGTGATTCACTATTGGTGATTATAGTGGATAAAACTCCGAGCTTGAGTTCTCGGGACTAGACTAGTCTTCTCAGAGGGAAACCAGTATATATCACGGTGTTTGCGTTTGCTCTCTCTTTCTCTTACTTTATTATATTGCATATACACTACTAGTTATTTATTGCCTTCACTCTGCTTAATTTTTAATTGGGTAAATTATTCTGCTGCACTCTATTCATCCCCCTCTAGAGTTGCCCTACGATCCTTCAGATTCCTCAGAAGATGATCTGTCGTAATGAACAATCTCTGTACTTGGCATAACCATTGATTGAACCACGTTTCACAACATATTACATCCGGCCAAGTTAAGCAAGACTAAATCATTACTCTAAATATCTCGATACCCAGCACAACTTATATCCCAATAGTTTTATCCATCTCGAATTCAACATAATGCCTCTGTGCGAAGCAGGGCATTACAACTGCTACACTCTCCAAAGTCTCAGACTTTGTAGTTGAATTTTTATACTCGTTGTAATCGAGTTATTGTACTTGCATACGTCTCTTTTTTTTGAAATTTTTTATAGAAAGAACATCACTTCTTTTTTTTGTCCAAAAATAAGATGAAGACTCTATTGGAGACTGTCTTTTTCAATAACGGGAAAGTAATGGCACAATCTGGCATCAATATACTTGGCTCTATTTAGATTCCTTAGTTATCGAATTTGGCCAATAAAGGTTCGAGGAGATACTTTCTGAAGACTACGCTAGCTTGGCTATTGCATGTCATCCAAAGAGAATCTCTATCCGTTCGAACCGTGCTGCTAATGTTGTCACTCCAACCTCTCGCAACATATGGCTTTGGCTGCCCAAAATATAGCAATGCTTTACCCAAGGGATAATGCTTCCCGCGGGTCCCCAACAGAAACCGTCTATGAGACTTACGACTATAAATAGTCTCAATTTTTGTATTAAAGAAGGAGATAACAGAGAGAACACATACTGAGCATAGAAATAGAGCATGTACACGCTTGAGCAGTAGCAACTTTAAGCATCCCCTTGGCTAATTATTTTTGTTACAAGTGTTCGTGTGCATCAAGAGTCTTTACAAGATCGTCGGATTATCAACGGAGTAAAGGAATCACGAGCTAATTCTATTTCCATCGCTACACTCTCCAGACTCTCAGACTTTGTATTTGAATTTTTGTATTCGTTGTAACCAATTTATTTTACTTGCACAAGTCATTTCAAAGTTTTTATAGAAAGAACAACACTTCTTTTCTGTATAAGAATACATATTCGTGTATATTTACCATGCAATTTAGTCGTTTTGTCAGACAATGTCCCGATTAGATTTAAGACGTAGAATGTTTATCAAGTCGTAATTCGACGTAGTAACTATGCATATCGATCTCATCTCTTCAACACTCATGTATACGACTCCTATATTAATACGTCACCTTGTGTGTAGGGATCCTATACTCATAACCCACATTATGCAAGGATTTAATAAGTGTAACATGTCTAACAACATAGGACATTAGTCTCCTTATTATAGCTAAGAGTAGAAAAATCCTTCATGAGTTCACTAGACCCAGTCTATGACCATCGCAACCTTGAGTTAGCTAAATGTACATAGTCAAACTATGGGTGCATACTCATAAGGTCCCATAATGACCTCAGGTCCGAATATAACTTGCACTACTAACATGAAAGACATCCCTATTGACATCAATATACATCATCCATTAGAGATTCCTTGTTGTGGTCATTGAGTGCACTCGTTTAACGAACTAAGCACATGTATTCTCTTTATGGTGTCAACTTTAACCTCAATTTATGAGGCCAATTACACTAATCATATGAGTTCGAGGTAGAACACATCGACCTATCATGGTGAACCTATTTTCATGAACATATATTTAGAGTAAAACTTAAAGCATTCTTTTCTCCTCCAACTTTTCTTTATTTAAACTCTCACAATAAATGGAAGAAATAATCCACTTGTCCGTGGGATCGATCCCACCTAGTCATGATGTGTTGTGTTTTCACCTGCTAGCCACTAAAGCTAGGAGGCATGACATCTCCTCCAAGTTATCTCATTTTAGTACGATCTTTTGCCTCTTAAATCTTTATCACGTTATAAACAATTATATAAACACAATGTAAAATATCATTATCATAGTCCCTTACATCAATTTGTCATATAATGGGCTGTTTGGTTCTCGAAGACGTTAGATTGCAAAAGTGGCCAAATTTTGGATTTGAAACCACTTCACGTGTTTGGTTGAAGGATATGCAGACGATATTTACTATGGTTTGACATGAAAAGTAAATCTTATCTACCATGAAAGCAAAGTTTTAAGATCAGAGTTTTTTCCCCCTTCAAAATGGTGCACGAAAGTGGAAAATCTTCATTCCCACTAAATGCGTTTGGTTGGAGGACCACTTACTCTCTACTTTGACAAATGTGATTATTTACACTAACTATCCCTATATTTTATGTTTATTACACGAGTTAACCCCTACTTTAAAACTAATTACACTAACCATTCCTATTTTTTTTAATTTTTTAAACGGGGTACCCTTGCTTTAAAATAAAAATAAAAAGTTATAACACTACCTCTATTTTTTTTTTTTCTAAAGAGAATGGTAGTCAGTATAATTAGTTTAAAAGCATGGGTACCCTGTGTTATAAACAAAAAATACTTAGAAAACGTTAGTGTAAATAACCCTTATCAAAAAAATGAGTTACTATTTATGTTATTTCAACAAAAAATTTATTTTTTAACTCACTTTAATAATCATCAAAATACCAAATTTTACAGGTTTCCACTTCTAACTTCTGTTTCTTGAAAACACCCAAAAGGATTTTTTTTTTTCACTTTACTCCATTTTCCTCCAATGAGTACAAAATGTCAATTTTTAGATTTTTGTTAACTTGGTCGTATTTGGCAGCAACAAACAACCCATAGAGAGCAAATTACCCTAAGAACTTTTATTAATGTAAAACAAATTATTTATATAAGCTTACGTTCAAACTAAGAGACTTCAATCATCTTTGGACAAAACAAGGATCAACATATTAATTTTTATTGTTCATCTGTTTTGTTCCGTTTAGGAAACCATGGGACCAAAGAGTACATACATCCGAGATGGAGTGCTAGCAAAAGAAACTAAGCTTGAAATAGTGATAGCAAAAGAAACTAAGCTTGAAATAGTCAGAAATACAAAAAGAATCCGGTGCCATGCTAGAACAAAGTGAGATTGAATTAACCATGGGCCCAAATAGTACAATACATCCGAGACGGAGTGATAGCAAAAGAAACTAAGCAGGAAATAGTGATAGCAAAAGAAACTAAGCTTGAAATAGTGAGAAATACAAAAGAATCCGGTGCCATGCTAGTACATAGTGAGAAGAATTCATCCCAAGCGCAGCCATCAAAAATTTTGGAGCATAGTTTGCTAAGAAGATTTGTGCCCCCCTTAAATTGGCTAAATTCTTATATTTGATACGGAGGAAAATTTTTTTTCTTGATAAGTGTGTAGCCCAAAACACAGGAAGAACCGGCCCAGAAGGGTTTTTTTTGCTCAATTTTAACTTTATGGCCCAACTATTCAAATTCTGTAATTTAATATCCTAAATTTTAATATTAAACAACTGAATACGTAATTATAATTGTAAAATTTAATATCCTAACAGTATTAATAAAAATTCTTAAATAATTAAAATACTCCTTTCATTCATTGTTATTGCAAATACCCTTAGTAGTTTTGGATGGCTTTATAAGTGTAATGTACAAACAACTAAATACGTAAGTATAAATGTAATATATTTTAGATGGCTTTATAAATACGCCAAATCAGTAGATTTTAAAAATTGTTATTATTTTATTCCATCTATATCCTCACCAAAAATATATAATTATAATTTATAATACCCTACCATATTTTGTATTTCTTAACTGTGTTTCTTTTCTATTTCTTCCAAACTATGTCTATTTTTTCGGTAAGTTTTAAAATCTTTCTCTCGTACTTTCATCCAGACGTTTCTATTCTTTCATTTGTTTCTATTATTTTGATCAAATATTGACTCATACATCCTGATATAGGCGTGGGCTGGGTGGCAGTTCCTCCGCTCGGGACCATTTTGTTTATATATGAACATATAGATAATTTTATTCATGTAAATTTTTTTTAAAATCGTTCGTTAATTAATTATCAAGCATGGGCTAAACTGGTTTAAAAGTCGCTACTTAAAACTACCCAAAATCGAATCCCTCATAACCGCTCGTAGCCGTTATTCTAAAAATACCTAATAACCGCTATCCCTATAATTGACATGCAGACCCAAAACAAGCTGATAGTGGTCGCATCAAAGAAATACCCAAATTTCAAAGGACAGTAAACCCAAATTCAAGAAGCAAATGGCTTGTAGAATTCTTGCATCTCTCGTTGTCTTTAATAATAGTAGAGTGCACTTCTGCACTTCTACCTGAACCAAATAAGTGAAGTAGAAGACTATAAGGATTCAAAATCATTTATTGGAAGACGAGATATCTTTACAGGCATCATAGTTTGAAATTTGATATACATCTGTGCAACTTGGTGTAGGCATCTCACAGATCGATGTGCATTACCAGTTGCGTGTTGTGAGTGCTAATTTAGCGCAGTTGATTATGTTCTCAAGCAAGAAACCTTTGTTTAGGTTTAGAGATGATCTCACTCTGGTAATGTCAGCCCTACCTGGTAGGGTGGGGATGAATGATAAACCAAGCTTGTAGATTTGGCTTTAGATTAACCTAGTTGCATGTTATTGAATTGACACCAAAACATATATATATATATATATATATATATATATATTGAAAATAGTAACTGTTGCGAACACGTCTCATGACGAGTCTGAGAATCGATCTCATGACCACTCGGACCGCATACCTCATCACGACCACTAGACTAGAGATCACATATATATATATATATATATATATATATATATATATATATATATATATATATATATATATATATATAAAACATCAGTGTACTCTTGTTGATAGAAACTCTCAATTAATATTGTATAGTCCTGGTACATAGTTTTTTGGGTTAATCTATAGACTTGAGAGTTATACGAAAGAATACGTTGAAGGAAATGCGCCGAACAGTAACAAAATGTGGCCCTTCATCTGTTAGTCTCTTCCCAGCTAATATTCAGTGTTCAGCACAAACAAACAACTAACGTGACCTTTTACAAAATAAAATTTTGTTGGTTGAAGGTCATTTTCGTTTTGGCTTCTGTCTTATTTCTTGAGTCAATAAGACCCACTCTTTGGAAAGCTCCTGAATGAATAAAAGTAGCACTAATTGGGACTTCTCAATGTTATATGTTGGATTCTAGTATGTGTTTTGTGCAGTACAAGTTTATCTTGCAAATCGTACAAAATATCTTCATAAATAAGCAGAATTAATTTCACTAGTTAATTTTATGAAAGATGATGTAAAAAATTATTGTGATATGATGATTAATATGTATGTAATTAATTCAAAGTCAAATAATATTTTCAAAAAAATTATTGTAATCTAAATATAATATTTTTAGCACAATCCTAAGATTAATATAAAGATATTTGGTTTTGTCTTTTCAAACAGAATTGTTTGTTGGGAATCAGACACCAGAGCAAGATACTCTGATATCATACGTTGAGATCGAACACGGCCTATAAGCACTCTGACACCGTGTCTGAAACTGACCGCAGTCGAAACTTAGACCAACCCACCTGAGATAACCAACCCTGTCTAACGAATACTAAGTATAGATAAAGATAACGTATATGGCGGTGACTACGTCATCTAAAAAAATTTCAATCTATATAACTCAGGTGAAATTACAAGATTGACAAAAATAAATGCTGAACCCTTTGTCATAATAAGTTCAACCCCCTGATCATACTCAAGAAGAAAAGACAGAGATTATAATGAAATCACTCACCCTACATGTAGCCATCTCCCTAAACGAAGGCGATGACTCATCAATCATATCTTCTCTTCCTTTTGTCTTGGATGGTAAGCCCTAAGAGCAAAGTATGGACTTTCTCTTAGATATCTTGTGGACAAGCACCATAAATCTCTACTTTGTGTTCTTCCCTTTGTGCTTCCAACCTCAACCAATATATATATAGAGAGAAACCATAGTTAGGTTATAGGAATTCCTAAATAGAAAATCCTAAAATAGGAAACCAATTACCTAAAATAGCCATCACCAATTATGGACATCCAAATCTAGTTGAATTAAATTTTTGATAGAAATTTGTAATTCTAATCAAATCAAATATTTAGTGTAGATTTTCAAATTTTATCAAATCAAATATTTGACTATATTTGGGCTCCAAAATTTGCCGTTACCAAATCTATATTGGACCCAACATACTCCCCCTCTATTCTGATGGAAGGGTGTTAACCCCATGGCTCCTCAACTGGAGTCCGTGTCTGTCATCCTGTGAAAGAGTTTCTACTCCCCATGCTACCGATCTTCGATCTCCCAAGTGGCATTGCATCTTACTTCGTCTCCAGCTTATCGACCGTCATGTCGATGCTAGTTGTCATGCATAGTACCTCATGAACCAATATGATCCTGTTAATATCAATGACACATCCAAGACCAAAGTCCCTGGTGAACAGCCTCACCATAAGTCTTAGCATCATGTCCTCGACTTTCGTCTTGATCAACATGAATATACTACCATTCTGATGAGCTTCTTCATCCTTGGCTGGCCCATCCAAACTAATAGTACGGTTCTCCCGATATCCAGACTCATGAACTTTTCCACCTTTATGTCCGACACTGAAGGTCCCCCATGCACATGAATCCTCAAGCATAACATAATGCATTGTGCACGCCGTCGATTACCCACAGCTCCTTCGAAACTGTGTAAATGGAGATGTACCTGCCTCAGATTGAGTTTGTTTTTCTTCTACCTAGCTTCAAACTGTTAAACCAATATCGTTCAGCAAAGTTTTAGAAAACCACCCATCCACAAAACCAAATCTGTGGAACAACCACTACATGGAGACCGACCAGTTGTCATGGGACCGACATACTGACCCTCAATCTTTGACTCATTACCATTCATAGATTTGTCTCAACGAACCGAATCCTTCGTATCCCTCAATATGTCTTAAAGACCCTCCTCAGCAAGTTCCTGACGATCCACTAAATTCTATCGAACACCCCTCAAGCCTCCATTTGATGTTTATGCTATGCCAATACAACTCAACAGCTTGAGCCTTGTTTACCATTGATGCAAGCTTGAACAAGCTTTGTTGTTTAACAAAGAAAAAGTAGAGAGAAATCCTAGACAGAAAATCTAAGTACAATATTTTTTTATTCTGGAAAATGTGACGATGGAGATCGAGTACTACAACTACTCCTTTACTGACGATCCAATGAGGAAATACGAAATGCTTTCTTCTGTTCTCTCATTTGTGCCTGTCTGTGTGTATGTCTGTCCTTCCGTCCGCGTATATGTGGGTATGCCAACCTATAGTTACGCGCATATGCTATGCGCCTCTATTTGGCGGCTGCATGGGGCTACTTCAACAGAATACAGTTGCAATTGTGGATGCATACCACGGTCAGGCTGTCACCTAGCCTTGGTTGGGATATGCTTATAATAAAATATTATTTGGGAGACGGGATCATTTTTAATCCGTTGTTTGCGTGACTTGTTCAACTGGACACGTGGTCAGCACAGATTGTGTGAAGATCATTTTAGTTGTAATTGTAACAACCACTTTCCTGGAGAGGGATATTATTGTCTTTTCCTATTATTAGAGATATTGTTAATAATTGTATTTTATAATTATTATATGGAGTGGTATTTTATTTTTCAATAATTAGTATTGATATATATGGATTATATTTATTCCAATAATTGGTATTGTTATATATGATTATATATTGTATATAGTTAATGGTTAGTTGTTAGCCATTAGTTAGACTAGTGTTAGTAAACCTAATTGGACCCAACTAGATCTGTCATGGACCAACATTTATTTAAGTTAGACTTGAGCCCAATAATTAGCTCATTCCATTAAGTTGATAACTTAATTAGCCAAACCATTAGTAGTAGAAGCTTCTTCCTTAATCATTTTCTTCATGACAAGCCCAAAGGGATTTTTGAGTCATTCAACATTGCTTGGAGGACAAGCATGAGGGGGCCGACCATAAGAGAGGGCATTCTCTCTCTCTCTCTCTCTCTCTCTCTCCTCCTTTCTCTTTCCATTCTAAAATTCTACATCATGTGTTCTTCACCAAATACCTTCATTCCTCCACCAAATTTCTACCAAAATTCTTCCAAATACATCCCTAATTCTCTATTTGAGACTCTAGAAGCAAGGAGGAGGAGGCAATGATCTACAATTTGGAGAAAATTGTACAAGTTGAGGCTTTTTTGTGCTCATTGGAGACTTTTATTGGGAATCCATCTCCCAATAGGTACATTTCAGAATTTCTTTCCTAATTAGACTCTAAATCTATACTTTAATCATTCGAAACCCTCCTATAGAGTAGATCTACCTATAGAAAGAAGAATTGACTAGTAGGGATCCCTATTTTGGAAATTATGGTGTATTTTATGGCCAATTTGGAGAAAATCTGAAATTGGTGCACCATATATTTGTCAATAGGTCAATTTGACCAAATTAACATGTGTTTGATTGTGTGAGACTAGTGTCGTGTCCACAAATGGATACGTGTAGACCTTATCATAATAATTTGATGATACGGGCTGATTTGGAGATTTTTCCTTCGACACGGGGGTGTACACATGTTATATTTTGCTATGGACACGTAGTTGAGTAGCTAGCACTTTATATTGCTTAGAAATATGATATTAAACTTGTCCGTATCTATTGTGATATATTTGATAATGTGTTGGGGCCGTATTGCAAGCATATCATAGATTTAGTGTGATACGGGTGCGATGCACTCCAAGTGTTTGATAATTTATTTCATACTCTATTTAGTGTGATATATATATATATATATATATATATATATATATATATATATATATATATATATATATATATATATATATATGTTTGAGTATATACTTGATGGTATCACTTGTTAATTAAGGTATAAGTTAGAATGTTAGTGAGTTAGTGTTAGTTATTATATATTTGTTAGTATTTAGTTAACAGTATCATGGTTATTTGGTTATAATATGAGTTAGTATATATATGTAGTATATAGATATACACTAGTTAGTGTAGATATTAGTATTAGTTAATATTAGTTCTAATTTACCTTGAGTTATATCAAGGTAATGAGGTTGAGATATCATGGGGTATTAGTATTGAATACCAAATGGGTAGCTAGGTGTGATACCATATTGGCTCAAAGCCAAGGTATTCATATAGAGTTAATATTAGCTTATGTATAACTAGTATTTATATGTATAGTGCTATTTAATGATACTAAATAGTTATGATACTCTAGTATCATAATATAGCTAGTATAGTCTAGATACATAATATATAGACCTAATAACCTTGAGATTGACTCGTACAACTTACAAGTAGCTAGTTTGACTAGAGTTGACCTAGTTTGACTATTTTGACTTAGAATTGGCCTAGTGACCTAGAAATTGATCAGTTTAACTTGTTATCATTACAAAACCTTGAATGGATGTAATATTCCATATTTAGGTATTTGAGGCACCATTCTGGATATGTATTGATACTTCATCTTGAATTCTAGGCGAGTACTTCTCCGATAGTTTCCATTATTTAATAAATTCTATGATTCTGGTTTATAGTATTATTTACCTGATTCTCCGACACTTGGATACACGAATTAGTATTATATGGATTCACTTTCTTGTGATACGTACATTATACTTGTCTGGCCTCTACTTCATGACTCACTTACTAGCATCACATCATGACTCACTTACTAGAATCACTTACTTTTATCTTGCTGGACTCATATTTGATTTACGTGTTGGGAGTTGGATTCATTTGTACTGGTCAGGGTGAAAAAATACTTGAGTTGACATGTAAACATTTCTAAAATATAGAATTATCTCATCTAGTCTAATCAGGAATGATAGCAGTCGCACACCAATTGTGCGATGAGCCGTATTACCCATTACATGTCGAAAGCGGTATTTCAAAACACGCTAGTTTAGTTACATTCTTACTGGCTTCACATTACACTTGTTGGACTCACATCATATCTGTTTAGTTTAGTTCTTCTTATTTACAGTCATTATTGCCATGCTCTCTGGTTCACCATATTTACTTTTATGGCTCTTTAGATAGATGTTGCTTTATTTCATTCTCTAATTCATTCTCTTTCCTACTCATTAAGTATTACTTACTATAACTGTTTATAGACTTTGCCAATTAATTGGAACTGCGATTGGATTGTATTCGCTACATCCTGATTGGCTATATTTTTCAGATGACTGTTTAGAGGACTGGTGTCTCACCTACTATGGAGCCGAGGAGGGAATAGCAACCATGGATCCTAATACTCAGGAGTGAGGACTTAGTTACTCTTATAGCAATGTGTTAGATTCAGTATTAAAATTTTTGGCATGTGAATATATTGAAGGCTTTGTTATTGTATTTGAGATTTGGATATTGATGTTGTATTTAGAAGTTGTTGATGTTTAGACTTTTTAGTTTAATAGACTTCTTTGATATCTTATCGTGCTTTAGATTGTGATTGAGTATTTAGTATTATCATTTTCATATTGTCCTCCATTATAGTTGAGATCCATAACAGGTACAACATATATATATTCTATGAGATCTTTAAATAGTATTGATGACCTAGACAGCGTTCTACCGCCGATGCTGCGGTGTAGGTACAATATATATATATATATATATATATATATATATATATATATTCTATTAGATCTTTAGATAATATCTTTTGTTTCGAACTGTCTTATTGATGCCGCTGAAGACTCGTTCACAGCGTTCTAGAGCAGTTTTTGAGAGGTCGGCGACTTCTCCACCCCCTGTTTGAGCAGCTGCAGCAGCTGATACCATTCCACCTCCTTCGATTCAGAGGGCACCCTCCCCGATTCAGTTAGGAGCTTCCCCTGCTTTTAGGGGTCCTCCTCCCTCACCTGTCTGTAGAGTTGATCTAATTTCAGTTCTTCTGAGGGAGTTTCCCCACCACCTACAGTGCCAGTCGATGCGACACAGTTGTTCGCACTGTTCAGACAGATGATGGAGGCCCAGAGGGCATAAGCTGAGGCGCAGCACAGGCAGTCCGACATGATGAGCCAAAGCATTGAGAATGCCCACAAAGTGGCTATTACAGCAGTTGAGAGAGTAGCAGCTCCACAACCACATGATGCCCAACCCAAGCCGGGCACCATACAAGACTTCACGAAGTTGGGTCCCCACGGTTTCAAGGGGACAGAGGGGATCATATATGATGATGATTGGTTGGAGAACATCGAGCGCATCATGCGCTTATCCCGCCGGGCAGAGGATCTGAAGATAGAGGCGACATGATTACAAATGTTGGATATTGCTAGCACGTGGTGTTGGAATAAGCCAGAGATGACTGATCCAGAGTTGACTTGGGAGGAATTCAAGAATCTGTTTAAGAAGAAGTTCTTCCCGCCAACAGAGAAACTTTACTTGGAGCGCCAGTTCGAGAGCCTTCGGCAAGGAAATATGTTAGTAGAGGAGTATGCCGCAGAGTTTGACAGATTTAATAGGTACGTAGCGTACCTGGTACAGGATCCGGAGCACAGGGTAAGTCATTTTAGAGAGGGCATAAATTGGGAAGTGAAGGCTTTTATTACCTCCAGCCATGAGACATAACCACCGTCTAAGGTTTCAACTATCATAATTCAAATTTAAATAACCCACCACAAATTTTAAATCACGATTTTCAACAATCATAATATCCTCTAGATTTCAAATAACAAAAAAATCAATTGAATCCAATCTTATCCATAGTTTCAAATTTAAGGATTTTGTAGTCATCAAATCTTAAATTTGATCTCCACCTCAAAATTCTATCTAGGTGATTCAACATTCAAAATTTAGCATTTAAATTTAAATCCTCAAATTGTAAAATTTTAAATCCAATCCACCAATGTTCAAGGTTAAAATTCTATATTTATCCTCAAAATTTAAATCGATGATTCAACCATCAATATTCAAAATTTAAATAATGTGCTCAAATTATAAATATCTGGTCCAATATATCAAAGTTTCCAAATTTATTCCATAAGGCATTCTTCTCTTTAAAGTTAAATCCTTATTAACATAATCATTCTTCTGAAAATTCTTGAAAATAAATGACTTAATTCTCTTGATCTTATCTTACTTGATAACCTTCGTAACCACCATCTAAGGTTTTCACCTTCAAATAAATTTTTAGCTCAAGTTGACAATACAACTTCTACCAAACTTAGAATTTACCGATGTATCACATAAGACTATACCTTTAAGAAAGACTTCCTCAAATTATTTAATTGTGTTATTCAATATATCCTAAAAAAATTTAACACCAAATATATCACATGTTTCACGCCCTTACTCACAAAAGACAACCACCTAGTAATGTGTACCAAGTATTATCCATGTATCTAACTTCTGTCAAGTCCGAGTGATTGTATTTCCGAAATAGGAACAATAATAAGAGCTCAAGGAAGATGTAATTGATCTAAAATACAGAGTCAAAGGTGAATAAAGAATCTAGGAGAGTTGTCAAGAAGGTCGTGGGTTAAGATTCTATTTTTGTAATTTTTATTCGCAAGTTCGTATCAGTACAGTTACGTAACCGACAAGCTATGCTCTGGCTTGTCTAGAGGGTAGGTATATTCGTCTAATAAGCTAAGTCAACTTTATCTCAATCCACGTAAAATAGTCATATGAAGGGCGAACCAAGTGCACTGAAGTTGATCAGACCATAATACACTGATTCTAAATATACAAATATATTAGAGTGGGCCCCCAATAACACATATGTCATGAACAAGCTCGATAAAAGAATAAGCTTGCAAACCTAGGCTATAATAGCAGCATAAGTCAAGGTAGTCCAGAAAATATAAGTACGGTGGATTATGATGAAGGAAGGTACAAAATAATTCAAGTTCACCAAGAAGATAAGACTCGTCCGGTGTTGTGCCTCTACAGTTGCCATACTAACTTCTTATCTAAGTCTCTAGTCTACCAAATGGGGGTATGGGCCTCTAAAGTTCTACAGTCTGGATAAGCACTATCTTCTTATGCAAGCCTATAGTTGGTGTCATTCAATTATTCTTCATTAATGGGTCAAAAGGACTATGTGATACTAGGTTATGAGGCATACTACCCAACTTACAAGAATCAACTAATACTGTAACTGCCTTAAGGGATTCTACAAAATAACCTTGTCCTTGTAAATAAAGTAGAAACTCTTGTTGGGGTATACGAGAAAAAGATCTTGATACTTATTAAGGTATCCTATTGCATTATAAAACTCCATAGGTAATGGTCATCTTAAGTCTTAATCATAGTGCTTATAGAACAAAAGTGTTAATATTAAGAATGAAGAAGTTACTGGTTCTCACGTAAAAGGGAATATAACCTCTATTGAGATATGTGGAACATATTACTTGATTTGAAACTAAAGGATAATCATAAAATCATAATCTAAATAAACAACTCAAACTTTCAAGTTATAACTACTAAGCACATAATTATAAAATTCAAGATTAACAACTATAATCCTAGTAAACTATATATTCTAACATAAAAGGAATTATTTGGCCTACAATCAAAAGGGTTAGGTGGCACGAATTGAAAGATGAAAGAAAATTTTTTAGTCGTCGTACAAATAGCAAGCGTTAAGGTTTCGGAGAAACAAGATATGAAATTAAATAGAGAGACTCTTGATAATATCATAATTTTCTAAGGAAAGGTGATATGCTAATCTCTGTATTTGAGGTATGATAAAAAAAAATGTTTTATTCATTCAATAGGTTTTAATTGGTAAAGAGCTATGACAATTAATCTATGATGCAGGGAGGGATTAACTTAAGATGGAAAAGTATATAGATAGTTGGATGAAATGGCAGGATCGGTGACTCATGGAGACTCAAGTATGACTCAACGATAATCATAGATTCTAGGGGTTCTACTAAGCTGAAGGTAGGGTACCCTTTCTCGTACTAAGTTATTGGTTTATTCCTCTTAGTTTCCTAAGGTACAACTATGCTAATATCAATACAAGAATCTAAATTTATATTTCTCTAATATTATCTCACTATGAAAGTTAGGTTTAGTCCTAATATCCAACCTTAGATTTCTATTGGTTACTCAATACTAGGGTCAAATATTATGATTAAATTTCTAACTAACCCTAGTAGTGTCTATACTAATCTCAAGTCATTCATAAATATATCAAGGAATAATGGTCAATTAATTTAGGTATTGGATGCTAGGGTTCATTAGGTATGCTAAACTTTTGGGAGCTACCAATATTCTAATTTTTTTTAATAGGTATGCTATCATAATTATTTTCTAACAACAAGGATTCCTATATTCTGGCAGGAGGCTATACTCAAGGAATTATTAGGGAAGTACATTAAATAGGAAGAGGTGAGAAAACAATGATACCAGTGTCAAGAGAATTAAACATGTACAATTTTGAAGGTCAAGGAAGGTAGGCGAGTTCAAAGAATTTAGAACGAAAATAAAGAGGGAAGTCAAATATGTGGATGAGACCTATACTATAATCCTATTTGCAGGCTTTCTCAGTACAGTAACGTAACTGAGACAATATACTCTCGACTTGCATGCACAAATTAATCTCTCTGCAAGAGATGGACGAAAGATTATGAGAAGTACATGAATCAAGCATTATGCAATTATTAAAATAGAACGTGTTAGAAGGAAGGTGAGTCATAGTCAAATGTGGATGAGACATAAAACTCTAATCCTAGGTGCAGGCCCGCTCGGTACAGTTTCGTAACCGAAACGACTAACTCGACCTGCATGGGCCACCACAAAAATATGTCATGCCCCAGTCCCAAAATACGTAGGACTAGGAATATGTAAGCATGTCAGCCGTATGTATATAGAAACTCCAATATATGAAAACCATAACATATACGTACGCTGTATTATAAATAATAATTCACAAGTGGTATATAATTGTCATATATTACAGGGCATAACTAAATCTTATCCACAAATATATCAATGAACCGAATATGAACTAGTCGAGAAGAACTAATAGTTAGATGAAGACAAATCCACTATCAAAGTAGAATATAAAATTAAATATAATAAGTACATCATCTAATGATCAGAGAGGATCGAAGGGAAGATCTTCTCAAAATAGAATAAAATAGCAAGTCCTGATCTGTGCTCCTACGAATAGTCATGATCGTCTACACCTGGAAAGGAATCATGTTCTCATAGGGACGTAACAAGATACATAGAAGCATGCTAATAAAGTACTGAAAATAAACATCCAAAGGGTCGCCTAACCGTCTATGTGAATGCACTTTTGAGAATAACTTTGGGCTATCTGGCTAAAATAAGATTGGCATGATTCTCTCAGAGAATCAGGGGCCTAAAAAGAATGACGTCTTTTGAACGTCAGAGGCCGCCTGTAGATATATAATATGGGGTCATCTGACCATGCATCTCTGGCCGAGCGTATGGGTTATATAAGAAAAAGTGCAAAGGAGTCCAAACACTTTACTTATTGTTCTTCCTACCCCATGCTCTATTCATGCCATATCCATGACACGATGGTACTTCTAATAATTGCTAAGTCTTCTAGCATGCAAATTTTATTAGCAGTTATTCTCCATCGCACGTCCCAAACTTACATGTGGCCAACCCATTACGCAAGTTCGTGTCCTACATGAGACTCACACTCGTGTAACAGATGTGTCATGGCCAATAAAATATAATAATGCCTCTAAATTATGTGATGGTCTTGTAAAACTAGGTCGATATGCATAATATATAAGAAATACAAAATATGACGCCACTGTCATTACTCCCAAGTTATTCTTAGACGCACAGTTTATATAGAAGTTAAAATATATGAACTAGATAACAAAACTAAAATGCATGCACCATATAGAATGTAAATCATAGTACAATGCCAATGTATACTTGCCTGCTCTGAAAAAGGATGAAGTCGCAACTCAAGACAACGTCCGATCTACCCGTCACATAAATTAAACAAGTTAGGTTACAAAAGTGGGTGAATAGTTTTCCCCATTTTAATCTATTTTAATTCTGAAAAAAATAATATAAAATAGTATTTTAATCTTATTATAATCTAATTTTATTGTTAAATCCTAATTTCGTTCCAAAGAAAGTTAACTTTATGGATTTGGGATCCATGACATGCAAATCGAGGCAATCCGTTGACCAAAATGTCAACCAACTTAAATCCTAGATTTGTGTATGGAATCCTAGATTTCAGTGCTATATGAATGCTGGAATCGACAGTTTCATAAAATCATAAGTCGGTAAAGAGTTATGGCCACAAGGGCATACAGATGACAGTTTTCGGTGATTTTCTATTTACGTCTACGTTGTATGAATTTTAAAGTAGATTAAAATTATATGTTAAATTATGGAAAAACAATTTATGGAATTTCATCATGCCAGCTTTTTGAAACTTCAAACGGCTCATAATTCTGAGTTCATGATCTCCTAAAATCTCGAAAATAGCGAAATACGTCTGATTTTGGACAACAAGCACTTTTAGAATTTTCTGGAAAAATAGGTATAGAAATTATTAAAATAATTTATATATTCAGAAAACTAATCTTGATATAGTTCTAACAAAAAAAATTGTAGCGCGTTTAGACTTCGGAGCTAGGAGATATCGTCTTTTTAAGTCGTCATAACTACTAGAAAATGTGGCTGAATTTATGACGAATTTTGACTGTTTTTGAAAAAAAAGAGGAGTTTGGGGAAGAAAAATATAAAAAATGAGTTTATTGCATAATTCTAATAGGTATTTACAATAGTGGAGACTACTTAATTAAATACGATTAGGATTGGCTAATTTAGATATGATTAAGATCAGTTTAAATAAGGATTGAATGTGCATGAAGTTGCTTTCCTAGTAGGCTCAGGATTTGAATTAATTTAAAATATAGTTTAAATTTATCTCAATAATTTATAATCTTTAATATAATTAAATATAATATAAATAATTTATATATAATTAATATCTATTAACACTAAATTAGCATCTATCTAAAATTAAGACTTTATATATCCAAATAATCCCCAAAAATTCCAAAAATCCAAAAATTCCTTAAAATTATAAATAAATTACAGAAAAATATATTTAAATATTTTAACTCTAAAATAAATGTTGGATAGTAACAAATTGGAAGTATGATCTTATAGTAAATCATGGAAGTCCTAGAAATTTATGTTTCCTAGGTTTTAATTACCCAAAAATTCAAGAAAAATCTCAAAAAATCTAAAATAGCCTAAAAATAATTCTAAATAAATATTTATATAAGTAAATTTATCAAGAAATTTATTTTCTAATTAACTAAGAGAATACTCTAAAGAAATTTAACATCTATAATAAATATATAATATAAAATATACACAAAATACCTATTTTGGGAGAGGGGGTTTACAACGATAGTTTCTAAGAGATAAAGACGAAAAAATTGCCAACTATCACATAGATATAGGCGGTTTGGAACCAAAGGTGTCAGTTATGATTGAGGATAAATATTGACCGCAAAAATTAAGGCGAATCAGATTCATCCTCATAACTGCCTGGTTCATTGCCTTGATCTCCTCGCACGGTTTTGGTGCCTATAAATAGGCTGCTAAGGAGAGAGAACTTCATTTCTCTACTTCATCTTCCTTTGTAATATGGAAGGCTGCTGTTTCTCTCTCCAAGGATTTTGTCAGAGGCAGACTTGATCCGTGGCCCCCTGATACTGGTAGTCCATTTTGTAGTGAAGGAGTGCTTCGGTCCTCATGATATTCAACTAAGGGACACAGAGACACAAGTACACAGTCTCGCAGCGTAGATGAGAATTCATCTAGAAAATGCGCAGACTCTCTACAAAGTTTTGCCGCATGGATGAAAACTCTTCGAGAACATGCGCAGACTTCTCACAGGGCTCTGCCACATGGATGAGAACTCATCTATAACATATGCAGACTCTTCACAAAGCTCTGCCGCATAGATGAGAACTCATCTAGAACATGTAAAGACTCTACATGTAGCCTGGCCGCATGGATGAGACCTTACCTCGCTCTACATACAGATTTAGCTATCTTACGACATTCTACCTTGCATTTGGCTATGACCTGGAGGTGGCACGGCAGTTGTACACTTTTACAATCTTATCTGAGACTAATACGTGTCTTCTTTATGGATGCTTTATCTCCTTTTGTGTTTCCTATGATAGAGCATGGAAGGATATCATAGAACCCGTCATTCGAAGAGAATGCCAACCTTATTTGACAGTTCACTAAGAACTGATTCGAGAGGCGGGGATGAACATCCTGCATCATATGCGAAGCTATCCATGTTTATGCATCATGCTAGCTACATTTCTCCCCTTTATGCGCCTTGCCACCGGCCAGGAGCCTACGGTGTCGATAATAGGATTTGGATTGATTTCCATTCCTTGTCTTCAATCTTTCGCATGGCCGAAGAGTGCCTGATCTCGTCTTTCGCTTGCTATCCATCAATATGGATTCTCTTCCATATACTAAGGTTTGCATCATGGAGGGATGACCCAGAGTGCATTGAGTTATGCTGCTAGCTTCACTTGTTTCAGTAGCAAAAACAGCATGGAGGGGCGTCTTTAATAGAAAATGTTCGTGTTAGTGAAACTTCATGGAAACCCTTAAAAATGAATTTCCATCATATGTACTCGTGATCTTGAATATTAATGAAAAAACCTCAAAAATATATTTCTATTATATGTAATCATGATATTGAATATTAATAAAAAAATTTCTCCTTTTCCAGAATCTCTTCCTGCATTTGTCATATTATATGTTTTAGACTTTGGATATTGAACTAGAGGTAATATGGATGTAGTACGATACCGTATTTATTAAGGACGTCCTATTGGGGGATCTTTGGTGAACCTTATTATTTTCTGCGCACTTGAGTGCAAATAATAAGTTCGAAACAAAACCCTAACATAGGTGATATGGACGTGATAGGTTTGATGGGCCTATTATTTCTTGCGCACTTGAGTACAAGTAATAAGTTTGAAATAAACCCTATCAGAGGTGATATGGATGTGATAGATTTTGTGAACTTAACACCGTTGGCATACTTAGAGTTAAGTATGGGTTATAAGTTTAGATGACAACCAATATCAGAGGTATTATGGACGTGATAGTCGATAGTCAAATAGTGAAGTTTGCTCAGAGGTAATGTGGACATGGCAAACTCTACCGGGAAGAGTGTTAGGAAAGTAGTTCAAAGATGATATGGACGTGAACTAGCGTTCGAAGGAAATAACTGAGGAGTAGTTTTATTGAGGGTTGCTCCACTGGGAGCTTTCGAAGATCCATTATCTGTTTCGTATTCAGGGCTTCTGAATACATATAATGGCTTTTAAAGTAGTTTGTATGGGAGAAGTGCATATTGTGCTTACATACTTGCTGGGGATGAACAACGAGGGATGTGAACACTGTACATCTTTGTTGTCCTGATAGATGATAAGGGAGAACAAGTCTAACTTAGACATATTACTTTTTGAGAAACTTTCCATCGATAGGCATCATGACCATGTCTCTATTTGGCTTTGCAAGTTGGTAGGCACCATTGGAATATGCAGACACCATGATGAAAGGGAACTAACATTTGGTTTAGAACTTCCCGACTATTTTGTACGTCATGACCATCGGTCTTCTCATGGCTAGGACGAGGTCACCCACTTGGAATATTCCTTCTTTGACCTTCTTGTTGAAGGCCCCGGAAAGACTATTGAAGCATGAAAAATTTGAAAGCCATACAGGCCGCATAGAGCCCATGCACCCTCAAAGAAAAAGTAGGCCACAGAGGATTAAAAGAAGGCACATGCGGCCGAGGGGCTCGTCCAGCCTATAAAACATCCATGCGGCCCAAACACCCAAGAAGTTGGTGGCCGCATAGGATCCTTTCCATAACAATTATGACCTGTCTGATACGATATTTATTGCACTAAAATGCTTCTAGACTCGTGAAGACGATGACACATGAAAAGATAAAAATATCACATCAACACATTAATGTAAACCCCCTCGACCAATTTAGGATTTAATTTAATTTAAATTGAGAGACTAGGATTATTTTGGATACAATTAGAATTAATGTGCAACAATATTGTGACTTAATACACCTTGACGTTGCTTCGAGGTTGGAGCACCACACTAGTAATTATCTTCCACCCAAGGGCACGTGCATCTCTTGGACGTGCCAGACTACCCCCTGACCATTGTGTAACATTAGATTACTCGTCATTGTGTCTCACCTTAGCTACGCAATGTCCGTTAATTTCGCCTTGTGCATTAGCCATTAATTTAATTAATTTGGGGCCAATTTCACTTTAAACAAGACCTGACCCAGCCCATGGACACTTTCATGTGGACCAGCCCCCACCCCAATAAAACCTGGCCGGCCCAAACCTCGAGGCCAACCCCAAATTTTATCTTCTATATAAATACACACTCTTATACTTGAAACCCTAAAATTACTATTCATCCTCCATCCCCAAACCCTAGCCGACCCCTCTTTCTCTCGAGCTACCCCTTCCTCTACCTCCGACCAGCCACCTCGCCGCCGGCACTGCCCTCCACGCCGGACCGCCCTACCCACCACCACCTTCCACGGTCAGCCGACAATACCACCACCTTCAACCATCCCTTCTGCCATTAACCGAAACTCCATCACCCCGACCCCCTTAGCTGCTGCCACGAGCGCCCCCACTGCCGCAATCACCGCCCACCGCCACTTCCAGGCCTACCCGACCTTCCCCCGCGACCAGTCAGCCAACCCCGCACAGTCCCCAGTCTCCCCCGCAGCTGTAGATCGTCGTTGTCGTTGCTGCGACTACTGCAATGCTGCCGCTGCCACTGTTGTCTTGCCGTCGGCCGACACCGGAGCACACCACTCGCCGGAGGATGACTCGTCAGCAAGGAGACCCTCGTCCTATTAACTAGGTAAACACCTGAATCTTTCCTCCTTGTATCGTATCCACATATGATCGTTGTGTCGAGACTTGTAGTGATGGACACAAACTCAGTTAACCCTAACTAGGTATATGATGGGATGTTGATTAGCAAGATTTAGAATTTTTTTAATGACTAAACCATTTCCTTAATCATAAGACCTGTTGTTAGAAGCATAAAATTCATCAATAAAACCTGAACATCGACAAGTATGCTTAATATGGATGATAAGGACCATTAATTATTCTAAACATAATTAGTTGGTGACTTATGACCTTTGTATTTTTACTGTCACGGGATACACGGTGACTGAAGACAGGGCACGTGTGTATCTTAGCTACATGCATCGCGACTCTGTATTCGACCGACGTGATCCTTGCGTCAGAACCGAAGAGCAATATAGTGTATATATTACTTAGTGTATGATGATGGATTCTATATTATATTGGTGTGTTTAGGATCATTGGATCAGCCAGGAGACACCGCAGGAGCAGGCTATTGGCATTCACAGCTTGAGGACTCAGGCAAGATACCTTGCCATATCTACTGTTTAAAATTAAATGATGCATATGTTGTATGATATCTTGTTGCTTTATTTTATATGACTGTGCGCGTCCGAGATTGACTCGGGTGCAGTCGACGGATGCGTCGATAATTTAGTATACTTGACCTAGTCACTAGCAGACTCACCCCAATGGGAGGATACTCTGATATCTTCCGAGACCTGACACTCTTACACGTTTCACAGTGACAAACTCATATTGGGATGCGGGTTCGCATACTCGACTAGCTATCGGTGCATGCGATATGTATCACGGTTAGTACGTAATTCAGGATTTATATTGGTAGAGACTGGCATATAGATACGTGCACTGTAGTGTGTGAGGAGTCGGGTTAGCAGTGGGGGGTCAGTAGAAGATACATTAGGATATACAACAATAGCAAAAACATTTCAAGAATAGAGTAGTAGCAGTAGTAAGCGACCTTAGTTGCTGTTAATAAGTGATAGAAGAAGCAGTAGTAAAAACAGATGGGTCGAGTTGCAGTCAATTCAATTATTGAAGGGGAAAGTCTTGGTGAGGGTTACAATAGGACTGCTAGGTGTAGCAATCATTGATCGAGGAGAGAATTTCCTCTGGCAGTGGGCTTAGGACCTACAAGATGTGGGGAAGGGTAAGGTCTAAATGTACTAGATACATGATTTTTGAAGTGATGTTGGTGGTCTGTGACAATGGTCCAACAACTCAGGCAAGACCAGTTGTTGTATCAGAGGATACAGTGGCAGCAGTACCAGAGCAAATTAAAGCTCGGGTTCAGATATTAAGGTGCTGAGGGAAAGGATGTACAATTGAGTGCACTATGTGCAACAAGTAGACAAATAGAAGAGTGGTCTTGATGCACAGTACATGGTGTAGGTGTATCCTTGTGTATGTTGAGATGGGACAATAGGGTATTAGTCTTAGGATACAAGATGGATAGTATCATGAACTAAGCATACAAAAGAGGGATCTAATATCAGTATCAGTGCACAATGTCAGTGCAAAGACAGAGATGCACATGTTTGTGAGTGTATTATTTCCAATTTTTTAGCAGTTAGTAGGTTGGTGTTAGTCAGTTAGCATATCTCTAAGGACAGTTGGTTTTTATATAACAATTATTATCAATGAGATTGGTTAGTAATAGTTAGCTATTAGTATTAATTAAGTTAATGTATCAGTTAGTTATTATTACTTAGTAATATATGGTAAGTCAGTATATAGATTATATATATATATATATTAGTGAATAGCTAATGAATATTAGCTAAATACAAGACAGTATTATTAGCACTATCAAGTATAGTCTTATACTAGTTAGGTTTAACTTAAAAACCTAGGTAATAACCTAACATAGCTAAGATAATCTAGTTTTAGCTAGTTAGTGACCACTAGAGACTAAATAACTTAGTATGAACCTAGGATGACTTAGTTAATCTAGAATGACATAAAAATTGACCTAGAAGCATATCAGTGCATTCTTTAATGAATTCTCATTCATTGTACCATCTGACATGATATTTTCTAAATAGGATTGTGTGAAACTAGTTTGGGCATAGAGATATGGATCAGAGGCGAGTATATCTCTCTGTTAGTTTTTATTTCATGATTATGTATATATTACATGTTCTAGCACTGTATACTTGATTCTGACACATCGGTTGCATGGACTGGTACTATATGGATCCTGTCACGAGATGTTATCCCTTTACCGTATTCAGCGGGTATTCCTTCACATGTATTTTATTATGTGCATCTGGTATTGATTATTATGTACTTCATGTTCATACACTGTCTCGTGTACAGTATGCCTATATTACTCGTGTTCGTAATGTGTCATGATTGGATCCATGAGCATTGGTTGGAGATGGGAGAGTAGTAGTTAGTTATGTGATTAAAGCCCAGTATATTCGTGTATATGTCGATTATACATCACACGTATAATCGAGGTACCTAATTACAATCATGTTATCCCTAAACTGATAACATAACAAACTTGTACTCTAAGACACATTAGCTAATATTACCTATTTTTATTACTTGTAGTTATTTCATATTGTCTGTTCTTTCCTTCCAGCACTTTATATGCTTATTCTAGTTCATTTCCATTTCCTAGTTGCTAGTATATCTTGTATTCTTTTCTATTACCTGTCATATATGCTCTACCATGTATTTGGAACTGCTTCTAGAGTTTTTTACTTTGTTCCAATTTTGATTGGATATATTTTTCAGATGATTGGTTTGTAGAGATGTGTCCCACATATTATGGGACGCAAGATGGTGAGACAGCAGGAGAGATAGCACCTCTTGTACAGGTGGACGTAGCACTAGATACAGAGGAGACTTATCTTTTATTTTTGCTTTGTATTTGACTCTTTAGAGCCTTGGTATGTATTATTATTTTGGAGACTATTGTGTTGTGACTAGATGTTAGACTTGGACTTGTATTTGTGACTCTTGTACTTCTTTCCTTTATTCCATATATCATTCCGTATATTTCCCTAGTTTTATATTGTGATTGAGTATTGTCTTCCATTATTATATCATCATATTGTTCCTCCATTTGGAGTTGAGATAGCTTGACTGTTACCATACATATATTGTGTGTGATATTAGATAATATTATTGACCCAAACCGTTTTCTACCGCTGATGCTACAGCGTAGGTTGGGCGTTATTCACGTACCAGCACCCTCATTCCTGTTGCGGGTCGTGACACATTTTTAGTGGTAGCCCATGCCGGTCAAGAGGTTACAATTAGTGCGATATCGTAGTAGTGCTCAGACTTAGAGTGCTGCTATGAGCCTGCTTTAGGATATAGGATATTGGCTAAGAGTATACTCAATCACAGCTAGGAACACTTCCAACTTATTGCTTTCACTATCCTTATCAATCTGAATGCTTGTTTACTTAAATAATTTTGTCCTTCTTGGATGATACCGTGTCATATCCCAGTCCCAAAATACCGAGGGACTAGCCACGTGGCAATGGCCAGCAGCACAACTCCAATGGAAAAACCTATTTTAATGGACCCGTTAGAGTGCACTTAAGCTGTAATAAATATAAATGTAGTCTACACCATCTTTCATAATATAATTCTAATCTCATCTACAAAGAGTAAACACAAGTTAATATGATAAACCAGTCAAGATAATAGGTAAAGAAAATAGTCCATCAATAAGTCCAAGTAAATAGTATCTCAGAGAATAACCCAACAAAATAAAGGAAAGAGAATATCACTAATACATACGTATATGAGTCCATATATGAAATAACAATAAGCATAGATAACGGAGTAAATAACTGAGTACTAAGGAGAAATCATCTGGCACAACCTCGTCCTCTGGTGCTAGTACTACTCCAGCGTCATCTCATGTCCCATATATCTCGGGGTAATCCTTCTCTGCTGTACCTGGGGATATAATTCGGATCCAAGTCCTCAGGGGACATAGCAAGGTACAATAAACACTCAAGCCAAATAAAATACAGTATATAAAAATAGATCCTCAGGGCAAGCTATGTAACCAGCTATGTGAAATACAACTGAGAGCATCACTGGTACTCAGGCTGAGACCATTACAAGCTCAGTGTCGGGGAGCCCGTAGAAGCAAGTAATATCACTTAATAGGCTAAGCTCTTGTACATAGACTAAAGCACTACCAATAGTAAAGTATATATGTATATAATTAGCCTGTAGCCTGTATGTCTCTCCGTACCTAATGTAACCTCACGTCTTATGTTTACGAAGTCTCATGTCTATAACACACAAGATCATGGCCTCTAGCTAGTACAACGAGTCATAATTATATCTCTATATATACAATTCTCATATCACGAATCCTGTAAGCCTATACAGAATCATCATGAATAACTCAGAAAAGATTTTGTGACATGAAATAGTGTAAAATATCCTATAGTATGAAGTACGTGGTAAAGCAAGCACGTAAAAAAATATAGGATCGTGGTATCAACTCTCTAAGTGACGTTACACAACTCTGCGTACGACATCGACACCCGAATCTTATTTGGACATTAAACAACGTCTCATGGCCCTAGGCTGAATAGGTACATCATAGAAATATATATAAGGAAAGAACACAAGCAAATAATATCACAGGATCTACTATAAGTTGGCAAGGTAGACTTGCTTGGATTCTGAGCTCCATCAGTTGCTCTTGGAAAAGTAAAATCTGCACGTATACCTCCGGATGTGGAAACAAACATCACCATTACTCTCAGAATAATTAAAATATCTTGGATTGACTACCCATAAGTCCAATTTGGATACAAGTGCAAAATTGAAAGTTTTGGGTTAAAACGGGGTCCACAAGTAGCCCACTTCGCACCAAAAAATATATCAAAGTTAAAGTTATCCAAATTTGTTAAACTTGGGGTCTACTAGTCTAGAACGATGATATGAACCCAACAAATCCAGAACAGGATTCCGATGAGCCGGTCACAAAATTACCCGTCAAGTGGAACCGTGGGGCTCACGAAACGGTATTTTGTCAACATTCTCCGAATCGAACCAAACTTGGGTAACAAGATCAGCAAAATACTGTAAATTCGATGGCATAAGTTTTGTTACAAAATGGCAAGCACACACAAAATTATAAAGAGTGTCAGAATAGGCCAATACGGTACTTTTTGACTGATACACGTTGATTTCGGTGTGCAAGCAGAACAATAATAATTTTTACAAAATCCCACATGTCCGCATTGATGATACGCGCCTTTCGATAAAATTTTAACACGACGAAGTTGCCTCGTTTAGTGGGACATACCCCGTTTAAGGAAAATTTAGGTTTAAGAAATCAAGTTTTTGACGAATTTTAACACCAAATAAAATACTCCATACATCGAATTAAGATAAACTAATTGAAGAAATTGAAACTTGGTTATATTGTCTAATTTACTGTTCAAATAGAATTTTAGTATCGCGTGTAGTAATGAAGATAACGGGACTCAAACACATATACTTGGAACAGTTTCTGCTCCTAAAAGTCGATCATTTTTTTTACTATTTTGTGTCCCGATTTGTGATAGACACAGAACACGATATATTAAACTAATTACACAAGGTTCAAGGGGGTCATGTGGTCTTCACATAGGATTCGATGGGTCACTATTAGGTCTATTGTGCAGGAAGAAACAGGGAGAGAAGAAGGGTACTTTGTATCGCTAAGCTGCTCGAGATTTTAGTGGGCTGTCTTCTCGGCGGCGATCAGCGGCGGTCGACGGCTGGGCGTAGGGGAGAGCTAGTGGTTCGGGTGAAGGTGATGGTGGCAGTGTTATATAGAGGGTGAAGGGGGGAGTTACAGGGAAAGGAAGAGTGGGGGTCATCAATTTTGGGGGAGGGAAAGGGATCGGGACGCGGGGGTTGGGGACTAGTACTGTAGCTGCGGGTTCGGGTGGGTTTGGTTCCGGGTTTGGGTTGCCGGGTTTAGGGTTTCGGGTATAGCTTCGGGTATGGGTCTAGGGTTCAATTGGTTTGGTTTGGGTTGGGTTGGTGTCACGCCCTGGTTCCAAAGATAAGGAACTGAGTCACGTGGCAATGGCTAGCAGCACACTTCGGCGGGCATCCCAATCTAATGGGCCGTCGTAGTGCACCTAAGCTTTAAAGTACAATGAATAACCTAACACATAACACATAAATAGTGAATCTAAATCTCATCCACATGCAACAGATATAAGATCACATAGAGGTAATCACAATAACTAATATGCAGAAAGGAAATGTCACAAGAAAATGTATCATAGTACAAATACTAGAATAGTCATACGGGAACAAACCCGCTAGTACAAATATTGGAATGAAAGTAAGCAATAAGATAACTAGGAACGATATCTGAATCTGGATAGTAATACCGTTCCAAGGGTAGAGTCACTACCAGAGATCAGGCAAAGTCCTCGGGGATGACCTCGTCCCCAGTAATGGGTCCTGCTGCTGGATACATACCCGGACCATACTCCTCTCGGTAATCCTCCTCGTCTAAACCTAGAATGGAACCAGGTCCTCAGAGAAACATAACAAGGTACAAAAATACATCATGCCAAGTATAACAGAAAGTACAAGTGCAACGACAGGGTAATCTAGCATAACCAACTAAGTGAGACACAGTTTAAAGACAATGTTCGACGCGTGGGCTGTCCAAAATAAAACCGTATCTCCGGACATGGAAACACACGGGACGTACCGTAGCTCCGGGCAAAGAGTCACACGGGTGATACAACTACTCTAGATACAGGATCACTACAGAAATAGTACATATACATATATAAGAGCGTGTAGAGGAGCCCAAACGTCTAGTAACTGTCTTCCCCTTTCCAAGCGATCAACGATTGTGCGCTGAACCGGAACCTCTATCTAGCAGTCTCTTCTCACAGAAGTAACTATCAATAATAGCGACCCTAAGGTCGTCCCAGTCTCCGATCATGATGTCAGTATCAGGATACAGGAAATCTGGTACGGTAACAGTGTATGAATGTGTCATAGGGTATGATATACATAGGTACATACATCATGGTGTTACGAACATCTAGCATTCGTTACGAGACGTTACGACGAACGTCTGCACCCGGTTGTGATCCGGACGCGAAGTAACTATCTTAAACAAACACGCGCATAATGTATATAATGAATCAATAAATATCTGGTAACAGAAATACAGGGTGGCAAGGTACACTTGCCTGAATCCGGCTGCTGATGACGGAAATCCATTACAATGTCCAAGTCTGCGGGTCCCGTAGTACCTAGAGACAAGATACAAACTTAATTAATAAACTATCACGAGATTTAAATAAGATGTGACACACGTCTAACATATGTTCAAACTCAGTTACAACTCACATGGACACGAAGCTACAAGGTTGACCAAGGTTGACTAAGGGTATGTTACATCTAATCCAAATAAATCTTCGGTACAAAATCATCGAACAAATCCTCCATCCTACTATATTCATCCCGGTGTTTATCAGTATTTCATGTTTGATTAAACCTCAGATTTTACCTCAGTGTTTACGAACGTTAACATGTACATTTACTATCATCCTTGAAGTAAACAATTAATTTATTTATTAAACCCTTAATTATATACAATCGTCTATTATTCTCCTTAAAACTATTCCTCGATCAAATTCATTACTATTTCTCAGTCTTCAATCACTGTCTAATGGTTTGATATATCACACTATTACACAATCCATCACCTGTTCCTCCATTGTTAATCATTATTTCAAAATTACAGTATCGTTTTACAACAATTTTAAAACTGTCCATCAACAATATTCAAAATGCATATTTTAATTAGGACAACACCCTAAAATCTCATATGGCAGTTAAATCCTAACTTCATTATATATGTCACATTTCCATCCATCGAATGTCTATATTTCATAACCTCACACATGAGTATCAATGCAAATTTAAACCAAAATTAATCAATTAGCAATTTACCATCACTTGCATATAATAACACTAATACCTCAATACATAATATAAACCTAACTAGATCTATATTATCCTTAAACCCTAAACTCACATCAATAATAAACCACTACCAGGAGAAGGAAAGAGGTTACCTTGGCATCGTGGTGGTGGCCGCCTCTGGCCGGAGGGGGTCGTGGGGGTGTTGATGGTGGTGATGTTGATGATGAGGATGGTTAAGGGTGGTGGTGCTGGTGGCTAAGGGTAGAGGTGCTGGTGGCTAAGGTTGGAGGTGCTAGTGGCTAAGGGTGGTGGACTGGAGGCTAAGGGTGGTGGACTGGAGGCCGGGGTCGGGTTGGTCGACCCCCTGATGTGGCCGGTCGTGAGTGCAACGGGAGGTGGTTGGAGTCGGTGGTGTGGACAAGTCGACGCGGTGGAGAAGATCGACGGTCGACGTAGCAGTGGTGGCAAGGATGGAAGAGGGAGCGGGTTATCGAGTTGGGATAGCTCAAGCAGAGGTGGTCGAGATGGTGGTGGTGGCGTGTGGTGGTGCGGGTGGAGGTGAAGCCGTATGGGGGTGCTGGAGATACGGGTGGAGGAGTCATGGGGAGGTGGTCGACTCGGCGGAGATGGTATTGATGAAGACGATGGTGGTGGTAGGAAGTTCTGTGGAGGTGGTGGTGGAAAATTCTGTGGAGGTGGTGGTAGAAACAGCCAGTGGCCGGAGGGGGAAGCTCGGCCGGGGAAGAAGCTGGCCGGGGTTGGCTAGGCTTGGGCCGGGGTTGTGAAGTGGAGTAGAAGAAGGAGAAGAAGAAGAAGTAAGAAGAAAGGAAGAAGAAGTAATACAAACCTAAGGTTGGTGAAGGAGAGGGAGGAGAGAGAGGGGGTGGGGTTTCCCAAGTTTGGTGATTAGGGCCTGCTTGGGAAAGGGTATAGGAAGAGACATTATATAGGGATGTGGGATTTGAAGTGTGTGGTGATGATGCTCCCTATTTGAATGAATCTCCAGGATTTTTCATGGAGAATTTTCATTCATGGGAGGGGGTATTGACTAGTCAAAGAATGGAGGGCTTTTCCATTTGGCATTAACTAATAGGGTGTTGCCACCTAATGCAACTTTTGTAACTAAGCCCCTTAATTTTGGAAATTAGCCCAAACACATAAAATGATGCAAAATTTATGGGAGAATTGGTGTTTGGTGTTTTGTAGGGTGAGAGGGTGTTGTATATTTTTTATGGGCTTAATTCATGGGGCATTGGGTTAAGTTGGGATTAAAAATGGGATTAGTCAAAGTTGGTATCCCCAATTTAATTAGAATAAAAATGTCATGTGCTCTTAAATTAAATGGGGGCACCTAGGATCTCAATTGGGAGTGACACAAAGGTCATGAATGGTGTTTGCTTGGTGTCAGTCTTGGACCCTTTAATTGGTTCGGCTCAACGGGTTGAGTTGGTGTCTCAAAATTGATGGCAACGACACAGGTGCGTGACACAGGATTAAATAATAGATTTTGGATACGAGAAATTGTGTAATTAAATTAGAGCACAAGGGATTATGATTTTGAGTGACGGGAAAGTCCAGTGCCTAAATCGGTGTGTCAAGTCTAGAATGCAATAACTTGTTGGAATTTATGGGCTGATGTTGGGCTCCGAATATTGCAACAACGGTAGGGTGCTCCAAGGGTTTTATTAAAGACTCAGACATCTGCATTTTTAATTCTAAACCTCAAACATCTGCTGCTAAACCAACATTTTCTAACCAAAAAACAAACTATCTATAGAAATAAATGAGGGAGTTTACATTCTTCCCAACTTAGAAAAATTTTGTCCCCGAAATTAAAAGTAAAGCACGATAATAGCTATGAGAATTTAAAAGCAAACTGGTAATCAAATATGGTACGTAAATTCGTACCTTGGTCCTCAAATAAATACGGGAAACGCTGTCGAATGGAATCCTCACGCTCCTAGGTAGACTCGCCTGGCGAATGATGCTTCCATGCAACTTTGACCAGTCGAATAGTCTGACCTCTCAAAGTCTTCTTACTGTGATCGAGTATCTCCACTGGGTTGCTCTACGTAAGATAAACTGGGCCCGACTGTAATCTCCGAATGATCAAGCACGTGGCTAGGGTCTGCCACGTATTTCCTCAACTGCGATATGTAAAATACGTCATGCACTCCTTCTAATGATGGAGGCAATGCAATACAATAAGCCACTTCGCCAACTCATTCTAAGATGTCAAAAGGTCCGATGTACCTCGGACTCAGCTTTCCTCTTCCTCCAAATCTAATGGTACCACGAGTAGGTGATATCTACAAAAATATATGGTCATCTTCCTTGAACTCCAAAGGTCTGCGGTGCGTATCTGCCCAATATTTCTGTCTGTCCTGTGTTGCACGCAGGTGGCTTTGAATCTGCTTGACTTTCTCCACTGTCTGTGTCACCAACTCTGGATCAAGTATCTGACGCTCTCCCACGTCACTCCAACATACCGGTGACCTACAATTTTTGCCATACAGTGCCTCATAAGGTGCCATCTGTATGCTAGCCTGGTAGCTGTTATTGTAGAAGAATTCTACCAAGTGTAGATGGTCCTCCCAAGATCCTCCAAAGTCGATCTTGCACGCTCTCAACATATCCTCTAGTATCTGTATCGTGCACTCTGAGTGGCCATCAGTCTGTGGATGATATGCAGTGCTGAACTTGAGATGAGTTCCTAGACTCTCCTGCATATTTCGCCAAAAATATGACGTGAACCTGGAGTCACGATCCTATACAATGCTGACAGGCACTCCATATAGTCGTACTATCTGCCTCATATACATGTCAGCTAATATCTTTGTGGACTGCCCAACTCTGAAGGGCAAGAAATGTGCAGACTTGGTGAGTCTGTCTACGACAACCCAAATTGCATCATTCCCGCTAGGGCTCCGCGGAAATCCTGTAATAAAGTCCATGGTAATGTGTTTCCACTTCCACTCAGGCATGGTAAGCGACTGTAATAGTCCTGCAGTCCTTTGATGTTCAGCCTTGACTTGCTGACAAACCAAACATCTCACCACGAATCTTGCAATATCTCTCTTCATCCCATGCCACCAGTAATATTGTCATAAATCTTGGTACATCTTCGTACCCCCGGGATGAAGAGAATAAATTGAGCTATGATCCTCGGTTATCAACTCCTGGCGTAGCTCGCCACTCGGAACATATAGGTGATCTCCACACCTTAACGTTCCGTCTTCATGAATCATGAGTCCTGTCTGCATGCTGGCCTCTGTCCTCTCTCGCAGTCGTCTAAATCTCGCATCTGTAGGCAGGGCTGCCTTGATCCTCTCAACCAATGTAGACTGAACCTCGAGACTGGCCATCTGTCCATCCATGCCTGGCAATACAATCTCTATCCCAAGCTCCTGAAGATCCTCTAGCAATTGCTACTGAGTCATCATAAAGTAGGCTATGGGCTTCCTGCTTAAGGCATCTGCTACTACATTCGCCTTGCCAGGGTGGTACTACAACTCGATATCATAATCCGTCATGAACTCTAGGCATCGCCTCTGTTTCATGTTGAGCTCCTTCTGCGTGTAGATATACTTCAGACTTTTATGATCTATGTAAATCTTAACACGCTCTCCATAAAGGTAGTGTCACCATAGCTTTAGTGAAAATATCACTGAAGCTAGCTCTAGATAGTGCGTCGGATAGTTCTTCTCATGAACTCTCAGCTGTCTCGATGTGTAGGCTATCACTTTGCCGTGTTGAATCAGTACACATCCTAATCTACTCCCAGGCGTATCACTGTACACTATAAATCCTCCCGATCCTGAAGGAAGTGTCAAAATCGGTGCTGATGTCAGACGCTTCTTCAGCTCATCAAAAGCCGTCTGACACTCGTCGGTCCAGATAAACTCCTCACCTCTACACGTCAGTCCCGTCATAGGCGCAGTGATCCTCAAGAAATTTTCCACGAACCTTCGATAATATCCGGCAAGTCTGAGGAAACTCCTAACCTCTGTAACTGACGTAGGGGTAGGCCACGTCTCTACTGCAGCTATCTTCTCTGGGTCAACTGATAGTCCATCTTCGGTGATTATGTGTCCCTGGAATGGTACCCTATCCAAGCAGAACTCATATTTGTTGAGCTTGGCGTACAGCCTCTCCTGCCTCAGCGTCTCCAACACAATCCTAAGATGTCTCTCGTGCTCCTCCTGGCTCTTGGAATATACCAAGATATTATCGATAAATACCACCATGAACTTATCTAAGTAATGGTGGAAAATATTGTTCATCAGACTCATAAATACTACTGGCGTGTTGGTTAAACCAAACGACATGACTAAAAACTCATAGTGCCCATACTTCGTCCGAAAAGCCATCTTCGGGATGTCCTCTCTCCGTACCTTGATCTGATGATAACCGGATCTGAGATCGATCTTCGAGAATACACATGTACCACTAAGCTGATCAAATAAATCATCGATGCACGACAGTGGATACTTGTTCTTTATCGTTACAGCATTCATTGCTCTGTAATCGATACACAAGCGTACCATCCCGTCCTTCTTCGGTACAAATAAAATGGGTGCTCCCCATGGAGATACACTAGCCCGTAGAAACCCTTATCTAAGAGATCATCTACTTGGACTTTCAACTCAACCAACTCCTTCGGTGCTAGTCTGTAAACGGAGGAAGTAACTAGCTCGGCTCCGGGAGTCAACTCTATAGTGAACTCAATCTCTCTGTCAGGTGGCAGGCCTGGAAGATCCTCTGGAAACACATCCTCAAACTCTGACATAAAGTGAGGGTACACCGGTTCTCCTTCTTCAATGTGTGTCGCTAGGGTAGGTTGGACACCATGCTCTCGGGCTGATCGAAGAAACTAAAACTCTGGGTGATCCAGGGGTCTAAATATCACACAACCACGACCGACAATCTAGCATTGCGTGGTATTGGCTCAACCAATACATGCCTAGGACAATATCATAGTCCCATATGGAGAAGACCAGAAATCGGGCACGCATCTCTCGTCCACAGACAACTACTGAACATGATCTACAAGTGTCGCTAATAGGTACTATTCTACCTCCCGTAAGAATCCTCTTGATCTTCGGAAGGGGTGAAGTGGCTATTCTATGGGTGGCCACAAAACTAGCAGCTATAAAAGAGTGTGTGGCACCAGAATCTAATAAGACTACTGCTGGTAATGAAGCTACTAAGATAGTACCTGCGATCACTTCTCCGACTGTCTCTGCCTCCTCTATAGTCATCGCATAGGTCTGACCATATCTCGGTTCCGGTGCCCTCGGCTGCTGTTGTCGAGCCTGCTGGAATCGATCTTCCTGTGGGGCCAAGGGTGGCCTCCTCTGATTTCCCTCCGGCACTGGTGGACGTAGTGCTCCAGCTCCTGCGTAAGGCGGCCTCGGTCTGGGAGGCTGTTGATAAGGCCTCGGTGCTGGCAAGGCTGGCCGATGAACCATCTGTACTGGAGTCCTCTAGTCTGGGCAATCTCGGACTGCATGCTGGTCCGACCCACATCTCAAATAAGTGCCCATCCTCCGTCGGTAGTCCCTCAATAAATGTCCCTTCTTGCCACAGTAATGGCATGTGGGAATAACAACTCCTTGCAGGGGTGCTGCTCTCTGCTGCTGCTGATGTACCAGTGGACGCTTCGCAGGTCCTCCCTGCGGGGCTTGAACTGCTGATGACGACGCACAGGAGCACTTCAGGCTGGCCTCCATCTTATTGATGCGGTCCTGGCATCGTGTTGCTAATAATACCTCGGAGTAGGAGGTGGGGGCTATGGACCCGATAAACCTCTGCATCTCAAAACTCAGGCCTTCATAGAACTTCTCGGCTTTCGCCTCCTCGGTGGGGATCAGGTATGGTGCAAATCTTCTCAGACGGAGGAACTCAGCATTGTATTCCTCAATCGTCATACTGCCCTGCCTGAGGTTCTGAAATCTATCCCGAAGCTTTGCTCGGGTAAAATTTATGAGAGAATTGGTGTTTGGTATTTTGTAGGGTGAGGGGATGTTGTGTGTTTTGCATGGGCTTAATTCATGGGGCATTGGGTTAAGTTGGGATTAAAAATGGGATTAGTCAAAGTTGGTATCCATAATTTAATTAGAATAAAAATGTCATGTGCTCTTAAATTAAATGGGGACACCTGGGGTCTCAATTGGGGTTGACACAAAGGTCAGGAATGGTGATTGCTTGGTGTCAGTCTTGGACCCTTTAATTGGTCCAGCTCAACGGGTTGAGTTGGTGTCTCAAAATTGATGGCAACGACACAGGTGCGCGACACAGGATTAAATAATGGATTTTGGATACGGAAAATTGTGCAATTAAATTAGAGCACAAAGGATTATGATTTTGAGTGACGGGAAAGTCCAGTGCCTAAATTGGCGTGTAAAGTCTAGAATGCAACAACTTGTTTGAATTTATGGTCTGATGTTGGGCTCGAAATATTGCAACAACGGTAGGGCACTCCAAGGGTTTTATTAAAGACTCAGACATCTGCATCCTTAATTCTAAACCTCAAACATCTGCTGCTAAACCAAAATTTGCTAACCCAAAATTGGACTATCTATAAAAATAAATGAGGGGGTTTACAGTTGGTTTAGTTTGGTTTAGGTTAAAATAAATAACCAAATATATGTATATGCCTATATAGCCTTCTAAAAATAGTTTTAGACCTCAATACATTTCAAAAAAATTCTACAATACTCTAATAATAGTTGTACACCCAAAAATATATTTTCTGCCCAATATTAATAATTAATTAAATACAAATAAATATCAATCTATGAACTAACATTTATTCTAATTAGCTAAAAATACAAAAAAAACTGTCTTTATATCAATAATTACATAATACCCATACTTAAAATAATAAAAATTTTAAAACTAAAAATAGGGGGTTTATAATCTACTAAACTTAATAGAATTGTATCCTCGCAATTAAAAATACGAAACGTAACTGTCAAAAATGGTTTGCTCCAGAAGAGATGACGCGGTTGCATGATATTTGTTGAAGTACGACACAAAGGATAAGAGACCATGAACAAGGAAAAATTGAGAGGAAGGGTGAGGGTTTTGTTCAAGCAGAACACGTAGAGAAGCTGTGAAAACTCTTCCCTAGACAATGTGAGATAAGTAACTCAAGAGTAAAGGAGTCTGGTTAGAGTGAGAATCAACTACAGCTTCTAAAAACTTAGGTACCACTTACATACTACTTCTCTAGACCAACAAGTTCATGCTAACATAATACTAGGTATAGTCTAGGAAATGGAACTAACAGGCACATGCTAAAGTATTACTAGGAATATTCGCTACTATAGCTTGCTATGATAAAACTAAATCTTACTCATATTTGCTACTCCTCGAGTTCGTGCCTCATCCACTATAATCGCAAAAGCCTGTCCATGTCCCTGAGCTGGTATCCTCTACTGTTGTTGGGCCTGCTGGAAGAGTGCTATCTGTAATGCCAAATGCGGCTTCGACTGATACCCTCCTGAAGCTGGTGGTCTGAAAACTCCATCTTCCACCTGTGATGCTCCTGGTGCTTGATAAGCTTATCGATACGGCTGCGGGGCTGGTCTCGATGCTTGTAAAGCTTGTCAGTTTACCATCGGTGCTCGTCGGTGAACCATCGGTGCTTCTCTTCGATGCTTCGTAAAATCTCTGGCTGAATGCTGGTCTGAACCGTAAACCAAGCATAATCCCATTCTGCATTACTATTCCTTGGCTAGATGGCCTACCTTGCTATAATAATGACAAGTAGGGAGTCTTGGTGCTAGTGTTGGAAGGGCTGGTCGATGAATCATCAGTGCCCCTCTCCGCTGTTCCATACAGTCTCGTGCCGAGTGTTGTCACAATCCGTAAATCAAGCATAGTCCTAACTTGTGTCTACACTCGCTTTTGCAATGACCTCGCTTGCCACAATATTGTCATGTAGGCAGTGCTTGTGGAGCTATTCTGGGTGGCTAGTGCATGTGAGATCTCTTTGCTGCTTCTTCCTGTGGTGCTCTAGCTGGTGCTAATATGAACGTCCATTTCTGGCTGAACTCTCTCCTGGTGATGCGCTCCATGCGTCGGGCTGCAGCAAGGACATCCGTGAATAAAGTAGGTGCAACTAAGCCGATTAATCTCTGTAGCTTAGATTAATCTCTGTAGCTTAAAGCTAAGTCCGTCAAAGAACTTTTTCGTATTCTCTTATTCTGTTGGGAATAATGTAGGATCAAACAGTTGAATCAAGCATGATGCATGTCAAGAAATTAATTTGAATCTGATATAGAGGTCAAGAACGTGTCAATATATGGATGAGATCATATAATTTATCCTATCCTAATTGCAAGCTTGCTTGGTTCCTTAGTTGAAACCAAAGCAATATAGTCGTAGACCTGCATGGACCACCACAAAAACTATGTCATGCCCAAGTCCTAAAATACCGAGAGACTAGCCACGTGGCAATGGCCAGCAGCACAACTCCAATGGGCAAACCCCATTTAATGGTCCCGTTAGAGTGCACTTAAGCGATAATAAATATAAATACAGTCTAGACCATCTTTCACAGTATAATTCTAATCTGATCCACAAAAAGTAAACAAAAGTCAATGTGATAAACAAGTCAAGATAATAAATAAATAAAATAGTCCATCAACTAGTCGAAGTAAATAGTGTTTCAGGGAACAACCCGACACAATAAGGAAAGAGAATATCACCAGTACATATGTCCATGAGTCCAGATATTAAATAATAATAAGCATAGATAACTGAGTAAATAACTGAGTACTAAGGAGAAATCCTCTGACACAACCTCGTCCTCTAGTGCCAGTACTGCTCCAACGTCAGCTCATGTCTAGTATATCATAGGGTAATCCTCCTCTACTGTACCTGGGAACATATTCTGGATCCAGGTCCTCAGGGGACATAGTAAGGTACAATAAACACTCAAGCCAAATAAAATATAGAATATAAAAATAGATCCTCAGGGCAAGCTATGTAACCAGCTATATGAAATGCAACTGAGAGCATCACTAGTACTCAGGCTAAGACCATTACAAGCTCAGTGTCGGGGAGCCCGTAGCAGTAAGTAATATCACATAATAGGCCAAGCTCTGGTACAAAGACTAAAGCACCTCCAATTGTAAAGTATATATATGTATATAATCAGCCTGTAGCCTGTGTGTCTCTCTCTACCCAATGCAACCTCACGTCTTATGTCCACGATGTCTCATATCCATAACACGCAAGATCATGACCTCTAGCTAGTACAACGAGTCATAATTATATCTCTCTATATGCAATTCTCAGGTCATGAGTCCTATAAGCCTATACAGAATCACCATGAATAACTTAGGAAAGATTCTGTCACATAAAATATTGTCAAGTATCCAATGGTATAACATACTTGGTAAAGCAAGCACATAAAAAAAAGGATCTTGGTATCAACTCTCTAAGTGATGTTACATGACTCCGCGTACGGCGTTGACACCAGAATCTTGTTAAAAAGTTAAGAAATATCTCACGGTCCTAGGTTGAATAGGTACATCACAGAAGTATATATAAAGAAAGAACTCAAGCAAATAATATCACATGATCTACTGTAAGTTGGCAAGGTATACTTGCCTAGGTTTTGAGCTCCGTCAGTTGCTCCTGGGAAAGTAGAATTTGCACGTACACCTCCGGATGCTGAAACAAACATCACCATTGCTCTCATAATAATTAAAATAGCTAGGATTGACTACCCATAAGTCTAATTTGGATATATGAGCAAAATTGACAGTTTTGGATCAAAGCGGGGTCCATATGTGGCCCACTTGGTACCGAAAAATATGTCAAAGATAAAGTTATTTAAATTTGTCAAACTTAGTGTCTATGAGTTCAGAACGATGATACAAATCCAACGTAATATCCAGAACTATATTCCGATGAGCCGGTCACAAAATTGTCCTTCTAGTGGAACCCTGGGGCCCGCGAAACAGTATTTCGTCAATTTTCTCAGAATCGAACCAAACTTGGGTCGTAGGATCAGTGTAACACTGCGAATCCGATGGTGTAAGTTTTATTATAAAATGACAAGTACACACAAAATTATGATGAGTGTTAGAACAGGTCGATACGGTACTTTTCGACGAATACACGTTGATTCTGGTGTGCAGGCACATCAAAATCAAATTCTGTAAAATCCTACATATTTGCGTTGATGATACATGCCTTTCGATGAAATTTGCATATGATAAAGTTGTCTCATTTAGCAGGACGCACCCTATTTCAGGAAAATTTGGGTTTAAGAAATCAATTTTTTGACGAAATTCAATAGCAAATAAAATACAACATACATCAAATTAAAATAAACTAATTGAAAAGATTAAAACTCAGTTATGTTGACTAATTTACTATTCAATTAGAATTTTAGTATCATATGCCATTATGAAGATAACGAAAATCAAACACGCGTACTTGGAACAGTTTTTGCTCCTGAAACTCGATCATTTTTTTCCTGTTTTGTGTCGTGATTTTTGATCGACACAGGACACGATATATTAAACTAATTATACAGGATTAAAGGGGGTCATGTGGTCTTCTCATAGGATTCTATAGGTCTTTATTAGGTCTACTGTGCAGGGAGAAATAGGGGAGAAGAAGGGTACCTCGTATCGTAAAGCTGCTCGGGATTTCGGCGGGCTGTCTTCGCGATGGTGATTAGCGGCGGTCGGCAGCTGGGCGTAGGGGAGAGCTGGTGGTCGGGGTGAAGGTGATGGTAACAATGTTATATAGAGGGTGAAGGGGGGGTGTTACAGGGAGAGGAAGATTGGGGGTCATCGGTTTCAGGGGAGGGGAAGGGATCGGGACGCGGGGGTTGGGGACCGGTACTATAGCTGCTTGTTCGGGTGGGTTTGGTTCCGGGTTTGGGTAGTCGGGTTTCGGGTATGGCTTCGTGTATGGGTCTAGGATTGGGTTGGGTTGGTTTGGGTTGGTTTGGTTTAGTTTGGGTTAAAATAAATAACCAAATATATGTATATGCCTATATAGCGTTCTAAAAATAGTTTTGGACCTCAATAAATTCTAGAAAAATTCTACAATACTCTAATGATAGTTGTACACCAAAAAATATTTTTTTTTTCAATATATTAATAATTAAATAAAAATAAATAAATATTAATCCATAAACTAACATTTATTCTAATTAGCTAAAAGTACAGAAAAATCTCCCTAAATCTCAATAATTACATAATACCCATAATTAAAAGTTTAAAAATTTAAAAACTAAAAACAGGGGGTTTACATACTGTATCTTACTCAATATTGATTTCTTTGTTTCAATCTATCTTCAGGATGCCGTCAAAGATGCGATCCCATCGCTCATGCTTAGTGCTAGAGAGGTCGGTCACTTCGTCGCCTTTGAGGAGGGCACCAGCAGCCATTGCTCCATCGGCTCCAGCTCAGAGAGACGCTTCACCTTTCCAGGTGGGCGTTACTATATTAGCTTTTGAGGGTGCTCCACCTCCAGTACAGAGGACAGTGACTATAGTATCAGAGGAGCTTCCACCACCCCCACCAGTAGTTGATTCGACGTAGATATTTGCATTATTCCAGCAGATGATGTAGGCTCAGAGGACCCTGGTGGAGGACCAACAACGTCAGTCTGAGGTAATATGACAAGGCATTAAGAATTCCCACTAGCTAGCACTCGCCATAGTAAAAAGGGTTGCCTCAGTCCAGCCACATGTGCCACCACCTCAGCCCGCCCCACCTCAACCGAGGCTGGGGACTATCGTTGACTTCAAGAGGATTGGGCCCAAGGACTTTAAGGGCACCGAGGGGATTTTGTATGCGAATGATTGGATCGAGGATATTGAACGGAACCTGCTGTTGGTGAAGATACTAGAGAGCCTACAAGTGGAGGCAACAGGGACCTTGATGTTTGATATTGCTTTGACATGGTTCAGGACAGACCTGAGGATCACAGCACCAGGACTAACTTGGGAGGATTTTTAGGAGCTTATTAAGGGTAAGTTCTTTCCGAACGTGGCTATGAGTTCCTTGGAGAGTCAGTTCCAGGACCTCATCCAGCGGAGCATGTTAGTGGACGACTATGCGGTGGAGTTCTGCAGATTGGGTTGCTTCATAGAGTGGTAGATTCCCCAGGGGAAGGCCAAAAAGTTCAGAAAGGGTCTAAACATGGATATCAAATCTTATAGTAGTGGATACCGTACCGCTATATTTGAAGAGATTCTAGCGGAGGAATAACAGGCAGAGGATGATTTGTGGCTCGGCTCCAAGAAGATGAGGGATACTCCAGGAGATAGTAGTAGTACTGGACCAGCAAAATGGCCTCACTTTCAGTAGCAACAGAGGCACTTCCAGCCTCAGAGGCAGCAGTTACCCGCACTATTTAGAGCGCTAGTACAACACGCGCACCAGATTCAAAGCCAACTCAGCCAGCTATTCTTTGCCGATTCTGCAAGAAGATGGGTCATGGATGGGATGTGTACCAAATAAGATTGGGCAAGTGCTTGTTAAGCAGATCAGGGGACTACTAGCTGAAAGATTATCGTCAAGCTCCAACTCGTCCAGCTCAGGGTAGAGCACATACATAGAGAGCACCTGCAAGGCCACCGGTGGGTCAGTAGAGAGTACCTCCATTGCCGACATAGCAGTAGAAGTTTGCACAAAACCAACATCAACAAGAAGGTGCACAACATGGGCGAGCTTTCGCCATGACAGTTGAGGAGGAGGAGCCAGTCGGAGATTTCATTTCAGGTTCAGTCTATCTTGATTCTTTTCCATCTCATACTTTATTTGATTTTGGTGCTTCACATAGTTTTGTATTTGTATCTTTTGCTTTGAATCATCATCTTAAGTCTGAACTATTGGCAAGGAGTTACAAGATCACGACCAGGGTGAAATTATCTTAGTCAATATTGGTTGCAAGGATCACAGAGTCAAATTGGGAGGTTGGGAGTTGAGCGTGTGCTTACTCGTAATACCACTTACGAGTTACGATATAGTACTCAAGATAGATTGATTGAGTAGACACCATACTAGTATCGACTATCATAGAGGCAGAGTTTTATTTAGACCGCCAGAAGAGTCAGAGGAGTAGTAGAGCAGAGATAGGGAGTCTTCTGTGGATCTTTGGTGGGAGAGGATGAGCTGCCACATCCTTTGATAGCAGAGTTTATGGATATTTTCAGGGAGGAATTTTCAGGTTTGCCGTTAGACCGAGATATTGAGTTATCTATAGATTTGGTGCCAGGCACAGAGCCGACATAACAATACATCTATAGGGTTAACAACAGTAAATTGGAGGAACTGAAGAAGCAGGTGTATGAGATACAGGACATGATTCATCAGATCCAGTTTATTATCGTGGGGTACTTCGGTATTATTGGTTCCGAAGGATTGGTCAGTATGCAAGTATATCGACTACAGAGCTTTAAACAACCTCACTATCAAGAACAAATATTCGCTGCGGAGGATAGATGATCTCTTTGATCATTTGAGAGGATCAAAGTTATTTTTGAAGATAGACTTGAGGTCGGGTTACCATCAGGTAAAAGTGAAGAAGGAAAATATTCTAAAGACAACTTTCAGAAATCGGTATGGGAAGTTTGAGTTATTGATGATGCCGTTTGGGTTGACCAATGCCTCGACAATATTCATGAACCTGATGAATAAGTTTTTCTACCAGTATCTTGATAAGTTCGTGGTGGTATTCATTGATGATATTCTGGTATATTCGAGGACCCCGGAGAAGCATGAGGATCACCTAGGGGTAGTTTTGGAGACTCTCAGGAAGGAGAAGATTTATGGCAAGCTTTCAAAGTGTGAGTTATTCCTTGAAAAGATTGAATTTCTTGGACATATGGTGACAGAAGACGAGATTTTATTGGACCCGAAGAAGATATCAGCAATTGAGTCGTGGTCTACCCCAAGTTCAGTGGCAGAGATCATAAGCTTTATTGGATTGGCACGCCATTATCTGAGATTTATATAGGACTTCTCCAGGATTGCAGAGCCGATGACTAAAATAACCAGGAAAGACATAGAGTTTGTCTGGACGGAGGAGTGCCAGGCCGATTTTGAGGAGCTAAAGAAGAGGTTGACTAGCGCTCCAGTTTTGACATTGATAGGATATGACGATTTACCATCTATAGTGATGTTTCGGGTAAGGGTTTATGTTATATGTTGCAGCAAAATAAAAATATGATTGCCTATGCATCCAGGCAATTATGCTTTTATGAGAAGAATTATCCTACCCATAATTTGGAGTTGGTAGCGGTCATTTTTGATCTAAAGCTATGAAAGTACTACTTGTATGGAGAGCGTGTAGAGATCTTCATAAACCACTAGAGCTTGAAGTATATGTTTACACAGAAGGATCTCAATATGAGGCAGAGGTGGTAGTTAGAGTTGATGAAGGATATATTGATATATCCCTGCAGTACCATCCAAGAAACGCTAACATAGTCGTTGATGCCTTGAGTAGGTATCCAGTGGCTATAAACTTGATTAGGACAAACACTTATTGGCCGATCTTAATAGCTTGGGTAATGAGGTATTAGTTCCTGGAGTTGTGGCACATATATGGGGTCTATAAATACAGTCTGAGTTGATGGGCCGAATTATAGCTGCACAGTTCGAATATGAGTCTCTAAGGAGTACCAGAGCGCAGGTTCAGATGGGATTGGCAGAGGACTTCACTATTGCTGAGGATAGATCATTGCACGATGATACCAGGTTGTATATGCTGAGTGGAGCATTGCTCGAGGAGGATCTTCAAGAGGCGCATCGATCTCAGTACTGTATGCATCCAGGTGCCAACAAGATGTATAGAGACATGAGGGAGCATATTTTGTAGTATGGTATGAAGAAGGAGGTGGCGTGCTTCGTATCCATATGTCTGGTATGCCAGCAGGTAAAGGAGAAGAGATAGAGGTCTGTTGGATTGATTCAGCCTTTATCCATTTCAGAATGGAAATAGGAACATATGACGATGGATTTTGTTTTAGGGCTTCTGCATTCTCTAGGAGGTAAACACACGATTTAGGTTATCGTAGACAGGTTGACCAAATCGGCCCACTTCTTTCCATTCAAGGTGGGTACATCTACGGAGAAGCTCGTGGAGATGTATGTACAGCAGATAGTCAGATTGCATGGAGTTTCCGTGAGCACACGCTCGGATCAGGATAATCGCTTTATATGCCACTTCTGGAGGATTTTGTAGGCTAGCTTGGGCACCCAGCTCAAGTTTAGTACCACATATTACCCCAGACAGAGGGCCAGTCGGAGAGAACTATTCTGACTCTCGAGTATTGCTTCGCACTTGTGTTTTAGTTTTCAGAGGCTCTTGGGAAGATCATCTTCACCTGGTAGAGTTTGTATACAACAACAGCTACCGGGCCAGCATTGATATGTCACCTTTAGAGGCATTATATGGACGGAGAAGTCGCACTCCATTATCATGGGGTGATGTTGGTAAAAGATCCTTGTTGGGGCCAGAGATATTTGTGCATAAAGCTGAGAAGGTGGAGCTTATTAGAGATAGACTTCGGGTATCTTAGGACAGACAACGATATTGGCCCCATAGCCAACAGAGACCCTTAAAGTTTAGGGTATAGGTTTGTTGTATTGCTTGTGTTTACCTTATTTTAGATAGAGTACTAAGGCTATGTTTGAGCTAGGTTGGGGATCTGGTGTTCTTGCGGATTTCTCTAATACGGGGAATAATTTTCTTTGGTAGAGGCAGGAAGCTTAGTCCAAGGTACATCAGACCCCCTTCGGTGTTCTTGAGACGGTCGGTGTAGTGGCCTATATACTAGACTTATCGCATTCACAAGAGGGAGTGCACAACGTATTCCACGTGTCATAGCAGAGATGGTATGTGGCAGATCCTAGCCATGTATTGGATCACTCGAAGATCGAGGTGGTTTGACCCTCAGTTATCCAAAGCAGCCAGTAGAGATTCTGGATCGCAGGAAGCAGGTACTACAAAACCAGACGATTCCCTTGGTACGCTTCACATGGAGGCATCATTCTCTAGGAGAGTCTACCTGGGAGCGAGAAGCCGAGATGCACGAGCGATACCCTTATCTATTTGAGTCGTGAGGTATAATTCTTTCTTGTTTGTTGTGCTTCCTTGTTGTAGTGCTAGTTTCTTCCTTAAATTTTGAGGACAAAATTTTTCTAAGGAGGGTAGACTTGTCACTACCACATTTTTAGATGAGGGTAATCTAGTTATTTTAAATTGTATATTTTTTAGTAATTAATATTTAATTATAACACTATTTAATTTAATTGTGCTTTATATTATTTATTTATAGATAGTGGGCTAGCATATTATTTAGATTTGAAACTAGTAAACAAAATTAGACTTGTCATGACAACTTTTAAGCCCAAAATGGACTAGGCCCATTTTCTCTTGTTAATTAGGAGGATTAACTTAATTTGCATTAGTTTAGAGACTTCCCAAAATAGAACTTCTTAATTATTTCTCATAATTGGCATATAGGGGCATAGTGGACATCGGTTGTTGCTTGGAGGAGGAAAAATGAGGGGGCCGGCCATATGAGGAGGCTTTCTCTCTCCTCTTCTTATTCTCTTCATTTGTTCATGCAAATTAGATCCCCAATTTTCTAGATCTCTAATTCACTTCATCCCTCCATCAATTTAAAACCAATTTCTTCCATTCCCTCTTAATTCCATCAAGCAAGAAGCATTATAGCTTTGATTTACAAGGATCACTTGTAGGAGGAGCATTGGCAAGGAGCCTGTGTCCGGTTTGGGTCCATTTGAGCAATTTATTGAAAATCTATCTCCCAATAAGTATAGATCTGAATTTTTATTTTATTTTGAGTTCTAAATCGTGTATTTGACCATTAAGAATCATTCCATGGCATAGGGCTACCTATAGGAAGAAGATCTAGGCTCTATTATTGTGTTTTGACACTTCAACATAGGTTTTTGTGTGCAATTTAGGAAAATTAAGAGATTGAGACATCAAGTGTGTGTCATGAGACTAATTTAGTCTAATTGGACTTAAATTAGGGTTGAGGGACTAGTTACGTGTCCACAATTGGATACGAGAAGAAATTATTGTGATACGGTTCGATACTTTGTGATACAATATTCGTTTTGGGAGTTTTTGTAAAATTCTCTTTAATTCCTAGTGTAACTAGTTCTAATAGCTATTATTATGTATATTTGATATGTGTAAATGTTTATCACGGAGAAATTAGGATTTTGGCTTCTCAATTGAGTGTGTAGCATGGTGTATTAGAGATTACACACATAGTGTTTGGTTTTATGGCAAATGTGTGTGATATATATATATATATAGTCTGTGAGTGTGGTGACAAAGAGAGTTGTGTTTACTAGTGTCAATGTGGCTCGAGTTGGAGTTTGCCTGTATGGTATGTTGTGGTACACTTGAGGGGTGTTTGAGGATCGGGAATATGCACAGGGTTGTGCACAACGTCTAAGGAGTCGGGTTAGCAGTGTGGGGTCAGTTGGAGATATATTTGGATGCACAATAGCAACAGTAGCATTTCAAGAACAGAGCAGTAGCAGTAGTAAGTGACCTTAGTTGATGTTAATGAGTGATAGCAGCAACAATAGTAAAAACAGTTGGGTTGAGTTATAGTCAATGCAATATTTGAATGGGGAAGTCTTGGTGTGGGTTACAATAGGACCGTTAGGTGTAGTAGTCATTGATCGAGGGGAAAATTGCCGCTGGCAGTGGGCTTAGGACCTACAAGATGTGGGGAAGGGTAAGGTCTAAGTGTACTTGATACATGATATTGGATGTGATGTTGGGTGGTCTGTGACAATAGTCCAGCAACTAAGGCAAGAGCAGCAGCTGTATTAGAGGATACAATAGCAGCAGTACCAGAGCACATTAAAGCTAGGGATTAGACATTATGGTGCTGAGGGAAAGGATGTGCATTTTAGTGCACTTGTGCTAGAAGTAGACAGATGGGAGAGTGGTCTTGGTGCACAATGCATGGTGTAGGTGTATCCTTGTGTATGTTGAGATGGGATAATAGGGTATCAGTCCTGGCATACAAGATGAAAGTATCATAAACTAAGTATGTAAGAGAGGGATCTAATATCAGTATCAGTACACAATGTCAGTGCACAAACAGAGATTCACATGTCTATGAGTGTATTGTTACTAATTTGTTAGCAGTTAGTAGGTTGGTGTTAGTCAGTTAGCATATCTCTAAGGACATTTGGTTTTTATATAACAGTTAGTATCACTGAGATTGGTTAGTAATAGTTAGCTATTAGTATCAGTTAAGTTAATGTATCAGTTAGTCATTATTACTTAGTAATATATATGGTAAGTCAGTATATCTTGTATTCTTTTCTTTTACTTGTCATATATGCTCTACCATGTATTTGGAACTTCTTCCAGAGTTTGATACTTTGCTCCAACCCTGATTGGATATATTTTTCAGATGACTGGTTAGTGGAGATGTGTCCCACACAATACGGGGCACAAGATGGTGAGCCAACAGAAGAGATAGCACCTCTAGAACAGGAGGACGTAGCACTTTCTATAGAGGAGACTTACCTTTTATTATTGCTTTGTATTTGACCCTTTAGAGCCTTGGCATGTATTATTATTTTGGAGACTATTGTATTGTGATTAGATGTTAGACTTGGATTTGTATTTGTGAATCTTGTACTTCTTTATTTTATTCCATATATCATGCCATATCTTCTCCTAGTTTTATATTATGATTGAGTATTGTCTTCTATTATAATATCATCATATTGTTCTCTATTTGGAGTTGATATTGCTTGACAGGTACTATACATATATTGTGTGTGATATTAGATAGTATTGTTGACCCAAAAAGTATTCTACCGCCGATGCTGCAGCATAAGCTGGGCATTGTTCACGTACTCATACCCTAATTCTGGGTATGGGTCGTGACACATAGACTGCATAGTCTACTAATGGAGTATCCTGTCCTAGGTGCTGGTGTATGTCAATACTGAGCAGCTCAGGCACAAACAAAAGTTGTTCTTTGGATAGAACAATTCTTGACCGACTATCGTTATCAGTTTAGGAGTTCTGAGCGGGACTGCCAAGGTAGATGGAAGGCCGGCCAAAGCATCCGCCTCGATATTTTATAGTTGGGGCATGTTCTTTATGAACTACCCATCAAAGGTAGAGATTATACTTAGTACGGCTTGGTGATAAGGGATTAAAACCTCTTGTCGTACTTCATACTCACCCCGGACCTGGCTTACTATTAGCTTAGAGTCATCATAGGCCCATAAGTAGTCAACTCTAACTTGTTTAGCTAGTTGGAGCCCGATAACGAGAGCATTGTACTCTGCCACGTTGTTGGAGCTCGAATCTTTGAGAGAGTAAGCGCGGTTGATGACCATATCATTTCGGAAAAAAATACTATCCCGGCTCTAGCGACGATGTCTCCTTTGAGCTCTCTTATTAAAGCATCGTCGAAGAACATTCGCCAAATAGCCTCCATGATCGTCATATTAGAATCCACCACTTCGTTTGGGATCTCGTCGTAGAGTTTTGACGTTTCTGGAACCGGATAGGCAGCTAGGAAGTCGGTCAATGCTTTGCCCTTGACCGCTTTCTACCGAACAAATACCATATCGTATGGTGACAGTAGTACCGCCTACATAACTAAGCGAAAATTGAGCACCCCAGGTTTGGTCATGAGAACCCTGAGAGGATTAAGTTGCTTGGTCACATGGATCATTTTTCAAGCCATGTAATGCCGAGTTTTCTGAATAGTAAAGACCCGAGAGAGGGACTCCTTCTCAATATGGTTGTACCTGTGCTTCGTGCCGACCATCATTCTGCTGAGATAATAGATGGCCTGCTCGTAGTCTGTATCACTCTTCTGGGCTAGTAAAGCTATCACCCTCACTTTTTCAGCTAGAGGTAGTTTGGTAATTTGACATGGATATTTAATTTTAGAAATATAATATTGAATATTAATGTGATAATTGTATTAATTATTTAATTATGTTGAGCTATAAATTATTTGTGACTTGTATTAATTATTTAGTTAGAGACTTGTGTTATTTATTTTAGTTAGAGGGACTAGTCCAATATTTAGACTTGACACACATGGACCCATTTAGACTTGTCATGATAAATAGTGAACCCAACTTGAACCCAAGCCTATTAGTCTTTTCTACTCACTAATTAAGGATAATTAGTTTAATAATAATTAGTTAGAAACTTCAAAAAATATCCACCATTAATTATTCCTCATAATTCGCCATGTAGGGATAACTTGGACCTTTACAAGTGACTTGTATTGGCATAATATTTATGTTGAGTTTTTGAATATGGCTAATCAATTAAGTTTAACATTATGGTAATCGATCAATCACTATAGTATCTTCGACTTAAACTCATCATTGCCCAGATATATAATATTTGCTTCTGTATATTTTTTTTTTTGTCTAACATGTACTTTTAGAAAGCAATAAGCAAGATCAGCAATGGACATTTGCTATATGACGATGAGCCAAAGACGATGTTATACTAGCAAATTTTGTCCAACCGTCTACGACTTATCTGGAGCCTCGCACCAGGGGGTTCCAAATATATTGATAGTCTAGATACTTACTCTTTACCACATGATTATATTATATGCTTTATACTACTAACCTTGTTTTTATGATATATACTTCATTTGCGGGGGAGCCATAAACTATATATTTTGACAAAGGAGGAGAAATATGTCAAATATGTGCATATTCGCCAACGTCGTACTATGGGGGAGCTTATGCACATATAGAAGCTTCGATAAAGATCTGTATCAATATCTTCTATTACGGGGGAGCTTATTTTTGATCATGTCAATGGGGGAGAAGTAAGTTTAAGTATGTAAGTATATATTTAAGTAGTATACGTATAGTAATTTGTGCTTATTAATTTTGATATATGCATTGATTATATGTGTCTTATACTTAACTGATTTTCAATAATAAAAAAGGGGAAGATTATTGGCACAATATTTTTGTTGAGTTTTTGAATATGGCTAATCGATTAAGTTTATCATTATTGTAATCGATCAATCACTATAGTATCTTCTACTTAAACTCATCATTGTCCAGATATGTAATATTTGTTTCTGTATATTTCCTTGTTCGTCTAATATGTACTTACATAAAGCAATAAGCAAGATCAGCAATAGACAATTGCTATATGGAGATGAGCCAAAGACGGCGTTATACCAGAAGATTTTGTCCAACCGCCTACGACTTATCCGTAGCCTCGCACCAGAGGGTTCCGCTGCCCGGTCAGCGTAGGGTCGAGGGGGCAGCGCCCCTCGTATGGGTTCGGGAGATAAGCCCCTGAAAGGTATTCAGATTCCCAGATCTAGTTATCTTTGGACAACTGCCGTCAGAAAAAAAAACATTTTCAAGTCAGCAAATATTTTTGAAGTTCGGGGTTATTAGTGCTCTTGGTTTTCAACTATAATCTTTTATTTATTTGAGTCTAGGATTGATGTAAGCTGAGTCACTCTGGAAAATCAAATACCTATATCCAGATACCTAGTTCACTCAAATAAATCAAAGAACCAATCCACCAAATCATGCCACATTCATTAACTAAGTCTACCATACTCAGAAACTAAACTCGGGCCGAACTCATGTCAAACTCAGACCAAACTTGTTTACCCTTTTGGTATGAAATCAACCAGTTCAATTAGCTCTTGATTTCTTGGCCCCATGGTTGAAAATTTAAATTAAACCCCATCCAAATTCTGGCCGAATTCTGTTTGCCTATACGTTATAAATAGGATTGGAATTCTATATTCCTACTCAGTCAATGATTCTTAATTTTCTATCCTATTGTGAGAAAATATCTAAGCCTTAACTTTTTCATCTATAAGAGCAACTCCCTAGAATTTCTAGTGCTAAGTACGGTCTTGGTCTAGAAGTCTACAGAGTTGTAAAGAGTTTGTTCCATCAGTTACTCTCTCTCTCTCTCTAGCTGTGAAGTTGCGAGACTTCAGATCAAACCTCATGGTGTAAAGATGTAGCAAGCATTTGGATCAAAGCTTGTGATTCAGTATTGGTGATTATAGTAGATAAAACTTTGAGCTTGAGTTCTCGAGACTGGACTAGTCCTCTCAGTGGGAAACCAGTATACATTTTGGTGTTTGTATTTGCTTTCTCTCTCTACTTTACTGCTTTAATTTGATTTTTTATATATATTGTTAGTTAGCAACTGTCTTTATTTTGATAATATAAAATTGGGTAGATTATTCTGCTGCACTCTATTCACCCTCTAGAGTTGCTTTACGATCCTTCAATTGGTATAAGAGCAGGTGCTCTTTATATATGAACTATTGCTCATACCAATTGCTCCTATAATTGGTATCGGAGCTAGTTCTCTTAATATTTGGCTTAATATCCTAAGAGACTTATGGCAACTGTTAGATCTATCTACACTAACAATGGTGAAGATAAGTCCACAAATAGGCCACCTCTATTTGTTGGTACTAACTACACATACTGGAAGACACGTATGAGCTTCTACCTGAAGTCACTTGATTTTGACCTTTGGGCTTAAGTAGTAGAAGGATACAAGAAGCCACCTACAATAGTCATAGATGGTAATATTATAGAGAGACCTCATGATAAGTACACATACACCAAAAAGAAACAAGCTAGTCATGATGTAAAGCTATTAACGCTCTTTTTTGTGCTATAGATAGAATTAAATTTAACAGGTTTCCACTTGCAGAACTTTTTACGAATTATGAAAACTTCTTGAGGTCACTCATGAAGGAACCTCTTAAGTGAAGGAATAAAAAATAAGTCATATAATACAAGATTATGGAGCATTCAAGATGAAGCAAGATGAGACAATCACTCAAATATTTATGAGATTCTTCGACATCGTCAATCCTTTATCATCTCTTGGCAAGGAGTACAGTAATCATGAAAAGATTTGCAAAGTACTCAGGGGACTCACCAAGAACTGGAATTCCAAGGCCACTGTAATCATAGAAGGGAACGATCTCACCACGATGACCCTCGAGACGCTCATGGATAAGCTGATGACTCACGAGCTGGATCTCAAAGAATTTAAAGAACCCACTCCAAAGGAGAAGACAATTGCTCTAAAGGCGCATTACAAGATAGTCACAAATTATGACTCCGACGACGATGAATCTCAAGACGAGGAACTTGACCTGATCACTTGAAACTTCAGGAAATTCCTAAAGCTTGAGAGATCAAAGAAGAAGGAGCTTAATGACAAGAGTGGTGAAGAGCCAATTTTTTATAACTGCAAAAGGCCAGGACACATTATGAATGATTGCTCTAAAACAAAAATAGAAAATTGATATGAACAATCAAACAAAGAAGAATCTTCATCACACAAATATGCAAATACAAGCATCTGGTGTGAAAGTGAAGCTAGCAATTCAGAAAAAGAAATCCCTTGACATACTGTAAAAGTATGCTTAACGACATTAACTAATGAACTTATTTGAAGATCACAAGAAGCTTATGGATAAGTATAAGCACGCCAGAAAAGATATTAAATCTCATCACCTTGAGAATGAAAAGCTTACTTGTCTACTAAATGAAGCTAAAGACTATTCCTCTTCTAATGATTCTATTTATATCTCCAAACTTAAGCTTAGCTTACAAGAAGCACTTGACTGCTTTGATGAAAGTAATCAGAAAAATGCTAAACTTAAGGAGGACTTAAAACAGCAGGAGGAGAAGTACTCTAATGCATCACTTATAATTGTTGCTCTTACTATTAAATATGATAATTTATATACTAACTCTAAAAAGTTAGAGGTTAGAATGGTAAAACATATAATACAACGTATGACTCAATCTAACACAAGTCACGTAACACATCACAAAGTCATACACGATAGATCAGTTGTAAAAGAAGCTAGCAAAGCCAAATCTTTACACAACTACACAATTTACTACAAGTATTCACACAAGACATAACGTACCACATTATACAGTCATACTCACCATACTACACCTAACAAATGTCCATGCTACATATCACTATTATGGACAAAAATAACACATTTTACAACAGTGTAGGACTAGAAAATTGGTTGATATGGATATGTATAAGTGGGATCCCAAAGCTAACAAATATGGATCCAAATCTTGGATACCAAAGTCGCTGCCTAATGATGTAGGTGAAACACTTTATGTCAGGATTTAGCACCGAGGAGAATATTGGTGATTGCAAAGCCACAAAGGTCATCTACCAAGCAATTGTACCAATATAAGTATGGCCACTTAAGCCACTTTGGTAACGTGCTAATTAATTTTTCTTGAATTGCTATAATTAAAAAATCTAGCATATCTCTTATTAATATCTTTTAGTTGGTATTTATTTAAATTCATTAGAGATGTGATACTGGCGTGCTTATAGTTGTAATTACTTCTATTCAGCATGACTAGTTGATTAGCCTTATTGATTAGTTCACACTATAGAGTTATTTACTTTCTATAAGTATGATACAATTTTCTATGCATGCTTTATATCTTTTAGTAAATTTTATTCGTCAAGAATTAGGATTCTAGATTTTAATGTTGTATGATGTTATAAATAGCATAAATACCTATTAAATCTTAGTTCTTTAAAGTTAAGATTACTTTTGGTTATTAGTCGAAATAGGCCTTCTGTCAAAAAGGTGTAAATAACCTAAGCGATACGGTACTTAAGTATCTTTGGACCACCGCTAGCTGGGATCCGGCACCTACAACTAATCCAAGATCATTAATACTTTATTAAATAATGATATGTTAAGGTCTATTTACAAATTTTTTCATAATACAACAGTGAATCTAAGTCCCACTTTTGATTTAAAGTTGACAACTTTTTGAATAGACTGTGACAATATGAATTTTAGTAAGCACTACTGAGTATATCTAATTATTTTAGAACTATGTCACTTAGTTTAAACTTGAATTTAGACTTATGACTAGTTACAATGATATTAGAGAGAAGTTGTTTAATTATCTCCTACATATGACTAAATGTGCATATTCATTTATGCTTCTTTTGTATTATTGTTACCCAATTTTCTATTAATGTACTGCATCTAGTTTCCTATAATTGGTATATAGTTTTCAATTGGTAAGTATATGGTTATGATATGCATGTCATTATTCTACATATGTTGATAGTCTAGATACTTACTCTTTACCACATGATCATATTATATGCTTTATACTACTCACCTTGTCTTCATGATATATACTTCATTTGCGGAGGAGCCGTAAAGTATATATTCTGACAAAGGAGGAGAAATATGTCAAATATGTGCATATTTGCCACGTTGTACTATGGGGGAGCTTATGCACATGTAGAAGCTTCGGTAAAGATTTGTATTAATATCTTCAATTACGGGGAAGCTTCTTTTTTATCATGTCAATATGCGAGAAGTAAGTTTGTCACGCCCCAGTTCTAAAATACGTAGGACCATGACACGTAAGCATGCCAACAGCATGTATATGGCAACTCTAATATATGGAAACTATAATATATGCGTACGCTGTATCATGAACAATAATTCACAAGTGGTAAAACTATCACAAGTCACAGGGTACGATCTAAATCTCATCCACATAATCAAATAGAAATGAATAACCAATATCTATGAAACTAGATCTCAATATAAAGTATCTAATAATGATAGTCGGGTGGAAACATATCCACTACCAAACTAAAATATATAAGTGCAACACAACAAATACAATATAAGAATATCAACTAACAATCACGGCTCGAAGAGAAGACCTTCTCGAAATATATGTACCAAGTCCGGATCTGCGCTCCTGCGAATACTCATAAACATCTACACCTGGAAAGGGACCAGGTCCTCAGAGGGACATAACAAGATACATAGAAGCATGTCATAAAGTAAATACTATAAAAACTCAAGGGTAAACTAACCAGCTAAGTGAAATGTACTTTGAATATAACCTTGGTACGTATGGATAGGTGAAAGGTATAAAGCGTAGCATTGAGCCAGAGGCTATGTACCTGGCATTAGCTATAAACTTGATGCCAAAAGTATATGCTGACTATATTAACGAACATGATAACGCGCAGCTAGTAATCTCTGCCGGATGTATCAACAAGCATATACGCCCATAACCGGATAACACTGGCCCATAATCGGGTAACACTGGCCCATAACCGGGTAACACTAAGGCTCACGGCCCCGTAGTTTACTTTGAAACTGCGGCAGCCAAATATCTGTCCTATATGCCTACTAATTGTCTTTTCCGCCCAATGTCAATGTACAAGTCGCAAACACGACATGGACATCTCATACTATAATGCAAGTGGCTACAGAAATAAACAACTAAGCTAAATATCGTCACACGTACTGCTCATAATAACGGCCAGTCAGTCATAAAGAATGCGTTCCTACATAAACTCACTCCATGACGTGTAATGATACGTGTCAAGGCGTGGGGAGTCATACCGATAACTCCACAACTTTAGGTGGGTCCACTAGACACTAGGTCAGACACAAGTCCTAACATCAACGTCTTCGTTGACTGCACCCGAGTCTTCTCGGACGCGCACAGTTATATAATATTAAAATAATAATATGCAACTAAAATAATAACTAAATTTAAACAGTACATTAAGGCAAGGTATACTTGCCTGGCAAGAGGCTGCGTAGTGCTAATAACCTGCTCCAGAAGTCGCGTAGAACAATCCAATGTCCTCGGGGTCAGCGTGCACATGCACGAAAATCAGGGGTGACTGCTATAGGTCGTCTGGCAAGGGTGACGGGTCCATGATGAACACGATGACGAAGGTAACGACGATGAGGTAATTTGGTTATAATGATTATGGATGGTGACCGGGATGATGGTGATGACAAGGATGATGACATGGAGGATGGTGATGACTTGGATGATAGGTTGATGATGATGATGATTGTAATGGTGGGTTGATGATGATAATGATTGTAATGGTGTGTTGATGATGATGATTGTAATGGTGGTTGACCGGAGTCCGACGGGGAGGTCCGGCCAGGGAAGGTGGTCGAGTAGGGAGGAGGAGGCTCGGGTTCAGGGAAAGGGGAGGTGGAGGTCGATGGGAGGAAGGAGGAGGAGTTCAGGGAATGGTGGTGGTGATGTGCTGGTGGTGTGGTCGTAGTGCCGACGGCATTCATGCGAGGAAGAAGATGACGGCTCGGGTGGTGAGTGGCGGAAGTCGAGGTATCGAAGACGATGATAGTGGTGGTTTGTGATGTCGATGAGCGTAGAGGAAGGAGGACGGAGGAGAGAGAAGAGGTCGGGTGGCGGTGGTGTTGCGGGTGGTGTTGCTGATGGTGTAATGGTGGTGGTACGGTCGTTAATGGCAGAGGATCGAGGTATCGTGGCAGCGGGTGGATGGCCAGGAAGGGGCCGGTGATGGAAGAGGACGGCGAGGTGGGTTCGGGACTCCGGCGGGCTTCTGGGTGCAGCAGGGTCGACAGGGTGCGGGATGGTCGGGATCGATGGCGGGTTGGTCGTCGTGTGAAGACGGGGATGGCAGCATCAACGGTCGAGGTTCAGCGATCGGGACAGCAGGTTGGCGAGATTCTCGACGGCTCGGCGAGGTGACTCGGTGAGGGACTGGTCGGTTCCGGCGGGTGAAGTGGGTCGTACAGAGGAAAGGGATGATGAAGATGAATGAACAGGATGGGGGCCGCCTGTGTATAGCTTTAGGTTGAGAAAAGAGAAAAGAAAGAAGAAAAGATATTTATATACATGTGTAATATTGGGTTGACCTAGAATTAGGGCTTGGTCAAACCTCTTGGGATGGGCTTGGCCTTACATGGGGGTGTTTGGAGGGCTATAAATTACATTGTTTAAAATACAAGGATAGGGTTAAAATGAGGGCGATGTTACACGTTGCACATTCCGAAAATTATGAGAAAAATTTATGTGAAGGGAAAAATGGATTTCTTCATGTATTGTCAAATGGTGTGGACACCTCAATGCGCTTTTGCATAAAAATGCCCAACAATTAGAAAATTGCACAAAGACGAAAATTATGTTTAAATTAATAAAAATTAATGCTTAAGGTGTTCTTGAATTAATTAGAAGTACATGGAGCTAAAATTAAGGGGGACACTAGTGTCATGGACATAGAAGACTCAGAGTAGAATATTATCATAAATTGGGTTGTGCAAAATGGATCAAGATTGTGTCTCCAATTTCGATTGGAACGCACAAGGATACAAAGTTAGAATTATTTAGAATTTAATAATAACGTCCGCGACGATTATTGTGCAACTAAAATGTAGCACAAGAGAGCATAATTATAAGTTACACAAAGGTCAGAATGGTAGGCGGGCACGTCTAGGACAAGGTTGTGAAATTTGTAGGAAGGCAATGGCTAGTGAGGTGCTCCAATTATCGAAGCAACGGTAAGGTGCACTAGGTGATATAGATATTGTATAGTTAAATCAAATATCGTGTTCTATTTCTAATTGGGTTCAACTAGCCCTAATTTTCACTATCTATGCCAAGTAGGCCAAATTTTGGGTGAGGGAGTTTACAATCTACCCAACTTAAAACAATTTCGTCGTCGAAATTAAAATAGGGTAGGGTTCTCTCTATCTAATCTCACTTGGTCACAATCTAAAAAGGATCCTACTTAAGTTTAACAATACAATTTTTACCCAACTTAGAATTTATCCATCTATCACATAAGGATATGCATTTAAGAAAAAAGAAAAACTATTCCTCAATTATTTAGTCGTGTTATTCAATCCTCAAAATCTTTAACACCCAAATATATCGCATATGATATGCCTTAATTACGAAAAATAATCATCAAGTAATGTGGTTGGCCTATGGGTATATCTAGCACTATCTGTATATCAAACTTATACCAAGCACGAGGTTTTATCTTTCTGAAATAAGGGAAGACGGAAAACAATAATAAAGAATTCAAGGTGGAGGTAATAGAATACAAGTATGGGGATCAAGGCATTTAAAGAATTCAAAAAGAATTGTCAAGGCAGTTGTGGATTGAAATCCTATTTTGGTAATTCTTATTCACATGCTCGTATCAGTATAGTTATGTAACTGATACGATATGCTCAGACATATCTATAGGGCAAGTACCTTCGTCTACTAGTCAACTATATATCTCAATACACATAAAGTAGTCATGCGAAGAGCGAACAAAGTGTACTAAGGTTGTCCAGACCGTAATACATTGATTCTGATTAGACAATTATATCATTGTGTGGTCGATCAGGCCCCAATAACACATATATTATGAACAAGCTCGATAAAAGAGTAAGCTTGCAAAACTAGGCTATAATAGCGGCATAAGTCAAGGTAGTTCAGAAAATATAAATACGCTAGATTATGATGAAAGAAGGTACATAATAATTCAAGTTCACAAAAAGATAAGACTCTACAATCTCTACAGTTGTCATACAAACTCCTTGTCTAAGTCGCTAGTCGACCTAATAGGGGCATGGACCTCTAAGTGTTACAATCGGGATAAGCACTATCGTCTTATGCAAGCATATAGTTAATGCCATTCAATTATACTATATTAATGGGTCCCGAGGACTATGTGATAATATGTTGTGAGACATACTATCCAACTTAAAATAATA
>JAYESA010000013.1:88599036-88601536 GCA_036927795.1 Iris macrosiphon | reverse complement strand
CCACGACTCATGCCCGATATTCCGGGTGCGGGTCGTGACACATTTTTGGTGGCGGCCCCATGCAGGTCTCGATTCGTAATTAATGCGATGTCATGGTGGTACAATAATTTAGTTGTACTGCTGCGAGCCTGCTATAGGATCTAGGATATAGGATAAGAGTGTACTCAATCACGACTAGGAACCATTCCAATCTATTTAATTATTCTGAAATTGCTTTCTTTTGAAATATTACTGTCCTTCTTTGATGATATCGTATCTTGCACCGTATTGACTTCTTTTGATCTGTGTTCAGGATGCCTCCGAAGACACGATCCTATCGTACCATTCCAGCAGTTGCTACCGAGAGGTCTACTACCTCTCGTCCAGCTCGTATTCAGGCAGCTGCTATCGCTCCACTCACCACTCCTGCGGTCGAGGGAGTATTTGTTTCTTTCGGGGATCCTCCTTCACCTGTCGATCCGAGGACTACCCCAGTCGTTCCGGTAGTTCCTCCACCACTTCCTACACCAGTAGATGCCACGTAGTTGTTTACATTCTTCAGGAAGATGATAGACGTGCAGCACCGTCAGGTGGATGTGATGAGGCTGGGCATTAAGAACGCCCACCAGGTGGCCATGACGGTAGTGGACAGAGTGGCACAGATTCAGCCACAGGCAGATCAGGCACAGCATCCGAGGCCGGGCAGCATCATTGACTTCCAGAGGATGCGCCTCAAGGAGTTCCGGGGTACAGAAGGAATCCTGTACGCGGATGACTGGATAGAGCAGATTGAGGAGATTTTTAGGCTAGCACAGATTCCAAACAGCATGCAGATAGAGGCAGCGAGCAGTCAGATGTTCGACCTTGCTTTGATGTGGTATCGTACTAATACGAGGATCGTGGCGCCAGGGCTTACTTGGGAGACTTTCAAGAGGCTTTTTAAGGAGAAGTTTTTCCCAGATGTGGCGCTCAGTGCTTTGGAGAGCCAGTTTGAGGCACTCGTCCAAGGGAGCATGATGGTAGACGAGTACGCAATATAGTTCTGCCATCTAGGCAGATTTGTGGAGGGCTTGAGTGAGGCAGCTAAGGCGAGGAGGTTTCGCAAGGGCTTGGTCATGGCGGTCAAGTCTTTGACTTGGAGCGACCGTGAGGCAACTTTCGAACAGATAGTAGGAGACGCTCAGAGGGCAGAGGATGACTTGGAGCTCAATTCCAAAAGAGGCATGGATGATTCAGGCAGTGCGAGTGGCAGTGCAGAACCAGCTAAGCGTCCCTATGTGTAGAAGGCAGCGCAGCAGGGTCAGGATCAAAGGGTGCCCACTTATGCCTACTACAGGAAGGCATGACACACTTGGGATGTTTGTAGGAGGAGGCTGAAGGTGTGTTTGTTCTATGGATCCGCTGTTAACCAGATGCGAGATTGCCCCACTGCACCTCTATTTGGTGGAGCACAGGATCGGAGAGTTGGAGCTAGGCCATCTGTAAGATAGCATCATGCCTCGCACCAGCAAAGGGATATACCCCAGCAGGGCAGGGCTTATGCGTTGATGGTCGAGGAGGCCGATGCTACGGGTGTCGGGTTAGCAGGTCTGTCTCTTTGTTCTTCTTCCTGTCCTTTCCATTCCTTGTGGTGTGCTTCATTAGTACCTATTAGACTTTTCTATTGTGCTGTGGTAGATAGTATAGTGACCCTGATTGAGACTGTGATAACACGACTAGTAGGACCATGATCTTGTATGTTGTTTAGGTAGAATTTTTTGACTGTGATTGTTGGGGGTTTGACCTAGAGGAAGTGCGATTGACTTTAAATTTCGAGGACGAAATTTTCTAAGGAGGATAGGCTTGTCACCACCCCATTTCCAAAGCCGGGTATTTTTATTTTAATTTGGTTAATTGTGTATTTATTATAAATATTTATATTTATATTTAATTGATGGTTGTATTATTTTTCTATTGATTGTTTCAAAGTTTTGGCTAGCCTGGACCCATGTCAGACCATAGTGGACCCATGTCATACCCAACCAACACCCTTGTGAGACCTATTTTTGGGTTTAGAATTATTATTATATTTTATTTTAGTTAGTTGGAGAGATTGGGAGTTAGTTTGAGTGCTTTTGGAACCCCAAACCCAAATCCCTATTAGCCTGACTAGTTAGGAGGGCATTTTAGTCTTTTGACTTAGCCCTAACCTTACTTTATACCATGGCCGGCCCCCTTAACCCCCCATTCCAGACCCGACCAGCAGCCCCTCCCCATTTCTTCATTTCTTTATTTCTTCTTCTTCTTCTTCTTCACTCCTTCTTTCTTCTTCTTTCCGTCTTCTAATTTCAAGTAAGTTCTCCATTTCTCCTTTTTCTTCTTCTATTCTCTATGGTTGTGAACCCTAACCCTATACTTTTCCCTAAACTAGGTGGGTAGAGCTTAGATTTGGTGTTGGAGCTTAGATTGGAAGCTTGGAAACTTGGTGTGGTAGATTTGGAGCTTTTTGGAGACTTTGGCTTGGGATTCCAACTCCTAAGAG